>CM045461.1:7759527-8085123 GCA_024666655.1 Dascyllus trimaculatus
TGTTGATCATCTATTTGTGTATCACTGTGGCACTGTTGTGCTTCTTTATAGTAACGTTTCATCTATTTGTTAGTGGTTGTGTTTATTCTCTTTGTGTCTTTCTGTGGTTGTTTTGTGTCTCATTGTGGCTTTTCTTGTCTCAGTAGAATATTTGTATTTTTTATGTCTCTTTCTTGTCATTGTTTGTCTCTTTGTAGTTGTTTTGTGTGTTTTTGTGGTATTTTTGCACCTTTCATTCTCTCTCTACTAAAGTTATTTCTATATGTCTCTCACTCAGTGTCTGTCCCTGTCTTATCTCCTTCTTCTCTTTGTTTTAAGTGTCTGCCGCTCAGAGTCTATTTGTGTCTTTTTGTTCTTTCCCACCTGTCTTGTCTCTTCCTCTGTAATTAAATACGGACACACTGTCAGATCACCGCAAATCTAAATATAAATGCAGTTAAATCAGGTCTGTGTGGATATAAATACTCTGACAGCTCCTCTCTCTTTTCTCTTCTGTTCTTTCCTTTCCTCCGCCGTCGCTCGGCAGCTCTGTCTCAGGTGCGTACTGAGCGTGTGCAGTCCGCCCTGGGACTGTTTTTTTGGATGTCGACAGATTTAGCGTCACGCCGGCTCGCCGCCTGTTTACACTCGGCAGGTTTTAACACCGTCGCCTCTGTTGGTGTGAAAAACCTTTTCCATGCCGCCATCTCTACCAATGTGCGAGCAGAGGCTTCGTGAGCATCACAAACACTGCGATGGTGTGAAGCTAATTCGACATGTTGACCGTTAACCAGCCTCAGCTTTAGGATTAGTAATCAGATGATAAAACCAGTGAGCGGCTGGGTGATCTGTCCTGTCTCAGCGAACACGGAGAAGAAACAGCATCTGCTGATGTGTTCTGAGTTTAAAGCGAGGAAAAATTATGCAGACGGAAAACATCCCATCTTCTGTGTCATCACGGATTCTGTTTAACTTATTACAAAGTCAGGAGCTGCTGCTGTGGTATCATAACTGTGTTACAGGGTTTGAAACTTTTAGCATCAGACTGATACTGTTGGAGATGCAGCAGAGAAGAAAGTTTTGGATTTATTTATTTTTTATTGTTTGTTTGGGGTCTAGTGTAGGCCAAAACCAGCGTAAAAACTAGAATAAAATATGTTGGTAGTTCCTCCCTTTCTTTCACAACAGAAACAAATTCTGTTTCTTAGAGTGTCTTTGTGGTAAGTTTTAGTTTCTTTGCGTCTTTTTATAGTCGTCTTATGTTTCTTTGTGTTTTTTATTTGTTTCTTTGAGTCTCTTTGTGACAATTTTTAGTTTTTTTGTGTCTCTTTGTGGTTGTTTTTTGTTTCTTTGTGTCTCTTCATGGTTGTTTTTTGTTTCTTTTTGTCTCTTTGTGGTCATTTTTTGTTTCTTTGTGTCTCTTCGTGGTTGTTTTTTATTTCTTTGTGTCTCTTTGTGGTCATTTTTTGTTTCTTTGTGTCTCTTTATGGTTGTTTTTTGTTTCTTTGTGTCTCTTTATGGATGTTTTTTTATTTATTTTTGTCTCTTTGTGGCTGTTTTTTTATTTCTTTGTGTCTCTTTGTGATAATTTTTAGTTTCTTTGTGTCTCTTTATGGACGTTTTTTGTTTCTTTGTGTCTCTTTGTGGCTGTTTTTTTATTCCTTTGTGTCTCTTTATGGATGTTTTTATTTCTTTGTGTCTCTTTGTGGTCATTTTTTGTTTCTTTGTGTCTCTTTATGGATGTTTTTTGTTTCTTTGTGTCTCTTTATGGATGTTTTTTTATTTATTTTTGTCTCTTTGTGGCAGTTTTTTTATTTCTTTGTGTCTCTTTGTGATAATTTTTAGTTTCTTTGTGTCTCTTTATGGACGTTTTTTGTTTCTTTGTGTCTCTTTGTGGCTGTTTTTTTATTCCTTTGTGTCTCTTTATGGGTTTTGTTATTTTTTGTGTCCCTTTGTGGTTCTGTTTTGTTTCTTTCTTAATTTTTATTTGTTTGGGGTCTAGTTTAGGCCAAAACTAGCATAAAAACTAGAATAAAAAATGTTGGTAGAAACAAATTCCGTTTCTTTGTGGTAATTTTTTAGTGTTTTTTTAGTGCATTTTGTGTATCTATGTGGTCATGTTGTGTCTCTTTGGTCATTTTTGTGTCTCTCTCTGTCCTGTTTTTGGTTATTTTTTTGTGTCTTTGTTTGTAATTGTCATCTTTTGTTTCTTAGTGTTTCTTAGTGGCATTTTTTTGTGTTTTGTGTCTCTTTGAGGTAGCTTTTTGTTTTCTTTCATTCATCTTTGTAGTTGTTTTGTTTGTCTCTTCACGTTTGTTTATGTTTTTTGTGTGTATAAATTTGTGGACTTTTGTTTCTGAGTGTCTCTTGGTGGCCATATTTGTGTTTCTTTGTCTTTTTTGTGGATGTTTTTTTGTTTCTCGGAGTCTCTTTGTGTTACTTTTGCATCTCTATGTAGTCATTTTTTATGTCTCTGCATCATGTTTTGTTTCTTTGTGTGTCTTCACAGTCGTTTTGCCGTTTTTTGTCTTTCCGTCCTTACTCATGTCTTTGTAGTTGTTTTCGTATTTTTGTGCTCATAAAAATTCCATCAAGGAAAACCTGACAAAAATGTCGGTCTCTTTGTGCTCATTTTTGTCTCTTTGTGGTTTTTCACACCAAAAACAAGAATAAATCTAAGTAAAGAGCATCATTTGAAAAAACAATAAGTACGAAAGGTGAAGTCTACATTTTACACAAGTATAAAAACAAAATCACAAGGTGATAAACAGACAAATTTATATTTACTTATATTTTTCATTGCTTAGTCATAAAGATATTCCACAGTTTTCATTCCAGGTTTTGCCCAAAGCTTCACACATGCATCATATATCATCATTGTTAGCTGCCGGTCCATGTTTACTGTGTTTATCTGCCGTAAACACTGTAGTAAGTTTTCTTTTGTATCCAGAAAACAGTGCTAGTTGTCGCTACATTAATGCTACGGTGTAAACACGAGCTGCTCACCGAGAATTCAGCTGCTTTTACTAAATTGCTTTGAGGCTTAAATGAGAGGGAACAGCGACCTGTAGCTGCATCACAACAGACATTAATGAGCTCAGTGGGTGCTTCTCTGCTGACAGACTGGATGTAACAGCTCAGTGTGAAACGGGAGCCACAGTACTTTGTTTACTCTGTGTCTCCTTATAGTCAGTTTGTGGTCTGTTTTGTGTCTCTATGGTAATTTGTGGTCATTTCGTGTCTCTTTGTGGTCGTTTTGTGTCTCTTTGTGGTCATTTTGTGTCTCTTTGTGGTCGTTTTGTGTCTCTGTTGTTGTTGTGCATCTCTTTGTGGCCATCTGAGTCTCTTTGTTGTCATTTGTGGTCTTTTTGTGTCTCTTTGTATGAATTTTTATGTCTCTATGTGGTCGTTCGTGGTCTTTTTGTGGTCCTTTTGTGGCTGTTTTGTGTTTTTTTCTTGTGATTTGTGATGGTGGCGCGTCTCTTTGTGGTAATTTGTGTATCTTTGAAGTCATTTTGTGTCTCTTTGCAGAGGAATTAATACAGATTAACTTTATGATGCAAGGACGAGTCTCCAGACAGGATTTAAACTACAGGCTATAATTTAGGGAGGAATTATTATTATCATCATTGCGGACTTAATTAAAATGAATGGACAGGGCAGGCTGCTTGTTATTGATCAGATTTGTATTTCAGGATCCTTCTGGGGGTTCCTGACCCTACACCTCTGCTCCAAATGATGATTTAAATACTGCTTATTGGATCTCTGCATTCATTTTTGTTTCAGTGATACTAAATACAAAACATATCGATTATCACACATTAAAAAGCCAACATGTTGCCTTCAGGTGCTGCAGGGAAAAGACACCTCCTGACACCAAAATTGAACAAATGTTAAAATGTGTTGGGCGGCGGAGACAGTTTTCCGTGCAGAGACCAGACCGCCATAAAACGGCCACAGTTTCCTCCGTGTTTACCGGCTGGAGACGCCATCACACGGCTGCCACGCACGCCGAGGTCTACGACACTGCTAACCCTGCTGCACCACCCTGAACCCTGCCGGACCCACTGGACGCCTGACAGGCGGAATTCAGGTAAAATCACAAATTGAGAGGGAAGTTGAGACTCACCCTGCAGCGGCGGCAGCGGCAGTCTCGGGGCTCGGTGGTCTCGGTCGTGGCGTCGGGGTCACCGCCTGCACTCCAACGCAGCCGAGCTCTGAAGCAACACTTTCCTGGATGAACAAGTTGTCAGCATCCTCTCGCTGCCTCTCCGGAGGGGGGAAGCAGGAACGGGGAGAATCCAACCGTCTGATTGGATGTTTTCTTTTCTTTCTTTCTTCTTTCGTTTTTTTTTTTTTACATGTTGTGGTTTTATTTTGGCGAGAGAAAAAGCGACTCTCTCCTTCTCTCTCTCTCTCTCTGCTGCTCTGCTCGCGCCGCGCCTTCTCTCTCCTCTGCCTGCCTTCGACAACAACTGCGAGGAGGATGCTGGCTGGCGCTGGCTGTGTCTCGTCGCCCGTGGCAACCAGTTGCTATAGCGATGGACCCGAGCTCATTGGGAGACGGAGGTGATGATGGAGACGTGGGGAGACCTATGGAGGGACGGAGAGATGCCAGGTTTGTTTACATGAAGTTCACTGAAGAACAGATCAGAGGGAGAAAGAGAAAAAAAAGAGGAGGAGAGAGAGAGAAGGATGGAGGGGGAGAGTAAAGGAGGAGGAAGTTTTATGTGTCTTTGTACTCATTATGTGTCTCTTTATGGTTGGTATGTGAGGCTTTCTAGTTGCTTTATGTCTCTTTGTGGCCATTTTGCATCTTTTTGTGGTCATTTTGTGTCTCATTTTGGCCATTTTGCATCTCCTTTCCGTAATTTCTGTCCCTTTTTAGTTGCTTTGCACTTCTTTATAATCATAATTTTGGTAGTTTTGTGTCTCTTTGTTGTCCATTTTTGTCCCTTTTAAGTTGCTTTCTCTTTCATTAGAGTCATTCTGTGCCTATTTATAGTCGATTTGTGAATCTTTGTGGTCGTTCTGTTGTTGTCTCTGTAGCTGTTTTGTGTGCCTCTGTGGTCGTTTTACATCTTTCTGAGGTCAATTTGTGTGTCTTTGGGGTCATTTTGTTTCTCTTCGCTGTTCCTTTGTGTCTCTTTGTGAGTGTTTAGTGTCTTGCAGCTGTTTTGTGTCCATCTGTGAACATTTTGTTCCTATTTGCCCTCATTTTGTGGCTCTTTCGATGCTTTGCAGTGATTTTTTTCGTCATAGTTGTTATTGGTTTTGTCCCCTTGCGGTCATTGTTGGTCTCTTTGAAGTTGTTCTGCTTTTCATACTTATTTCATGTCTTTATTTTTATTTTGCTGTGCCTCTCTTTGTTGACAGTAACTTCACAGAGAGGTGGTTCTGGTTCCCTCTTCCCCACAAATACGTCTTACCGAAGCAAACGTTACGGCTACGACAACCCCGCTGGACGTTTGGAGAAAGTTCTGCAAAGTTCTAGTAAAGAGATTTTTTTGTTTAGTTCCTAAAATGTTCTTAGGAGACGCTCTAAAAATGTTTCAGGGTTTGTGTTTGCCTGTGATGCCCTAACATTCTTAAAACATGTTATGTCGTAGTGAACTTTTAAACCTTGTATAAACATTATTAGAAATAGTAAATATCCTTAAAACATCCTTTGAACATTACATTAAAACTTTAAAGCCTCATTAGAACTTAGTAGGTAATGTTAGCCAATGTTGTTGGAACGTTCCCTGCCGGATGTGAAGACCCTTCTGCTATAAATCAGGGCTGTAAAGAAGTTGACTGCTGCTGGAGTCTTTTATTTTACCTTTAAGTTTAACAGTTTAAAAGTGAGATCAGGACACGGTTGGTTGGTGTTTATCTTTTTTTCATTTTCATCGAATCCTGTCTGTGCTCCTCAGCTCCGAGTCCAGCGGTTCCTCCTGAAGACATAAATATTTAAAGACGCCTCACGAAGACGTCGTTTGGTTCGAAAAAGGCCAAGTAAGGCTCTGAAACAGCTTCTGTCGACTCAATCACAATAGCAGGAGGACGAACCGACGTTTTTAGTGAGTACAGATTAATGGCCAACTAATGAATCAACCAGCAACGATTCTGATAAGTGATTGATCAGTTTAAGTTATTTTGTAAGAACAAAGTCTAAATATACCAACTACATCAATGTAAATATTATACTCCTCTATAACAGCAAATATATCTCTGGATCAGGGACAAAACACGAGGACAGTTATCATTTTGGGTTTTGGGAAACACTGATTGACATTTTTCACATTTTATAACATTTCACAGACCAAACAACACATCAATTAACCATGAAAATAACTGGCGACAGAAATAATTGTTAGTCCTGGTAGAGTTCTGAGTTGGTTTGAGTCTAAGCAAGAGACTTGTTGACAAGATTTATCCTCAAAATACAAGACAAAGCCTAACTGATATTGGATTTTGGTACCTATTTTCAGGGAGTAAAGAAAACTCTAATATCAATATATTGGTTAACACTCTATACATATATATACATACACTGATCAGCCACAACATTCTGACCACGGACAGGTGAAGTGAATAACATTGATCATATTGGTACTATGTGGTGTTCTGATGGAAAACCTTGGATTTTAACATCCGTGTTGATGAGACTTAGACACCCAAATAAACATTGTCCCACAACAAACACACTCCCTCATGCTAATGGAAATCCCAAATGTCACTGGTCTACCCCTGCAGGAAAATGTACCCCACCACATGGAAACAAACATCAACCAATCAGGAACACGTTGAGGAACATGACAATGGACCAACATGTTGATTTGACCTCCAAACTTCCTACACCCCATTGTGATCAAGCATCAACAGGATGCAGTGGAACAAGTTGTATTGACAGAGGCCCCACTGCACAAGCCAGAACACCCAAAGGATCCAGTGCCAACGTCCTGGTTCCAGACCCCATAGGACACCCTGAGAGGTCCTC
Organism: Dascyllus trimaculatus; assembly: GCA_024666655.1. Taxonomy (NCBI): domain Eukaryota; kingdom Metazoa; phylum Chordata; class Actinopteri; family Pomacentridae; genus Dascyllus; species Dascyllus trimaculatus. Next base: position 7,766,489 of record CM045461.1, read on the forward strand.
TGGTCCAATGGTTCAGAGCATTTTGGAGCACATAAGAGGGACCAACACAATATTAGGCAGGTGGTCATCATGTTATTCCTGATCGGTGTACATCCATACAGTATGTTAAAATCATACTAAAGAGGGAAACAATGGTGTCACTATTTAGTACACTGCAAATTACTTGGCACTTGCCAAGATTTAAAATCTCAGACACAATAGATAATTTGGCTTGTTTTAAAAGTTAATTACTCATTTTTAGTCCTTGATTTTACAGTACAATCTTAGATTTCAGAAAAAAAACTTATTTCAAGATTTCTTACCAAGTAAAATTTACTTGCTGCATGGACAGATAATTTCGCTGCTTTTAAGTAATTTCTTCTCAAATTCAGTGTTTTTATCTTATATTTAGGCTACTCTTTTTTGCAGTGTAGCTGTCCAGTGACGTAGCTCAAGAACTAGTTAGCAGCTTCCTGTGGAGACACCACTTGACTCCGCACCGCCATCTGCTCAGCGGTGTTCTGCTGCATGTGCTGCTGACAGTGCTGAGAGAATTGCAAACAATGAATTCTGAGCACCTTCTGCTGGACAAACTATGTAACGACAATGCTTCTAAATTACCCTGAGTCTTTATTTACATTATTTATTTATTTAAAAACTAAAAAGGTTTAACATTGAAGCATATCAGCTGATATATACGTAGATATATTTGTGGTAGGTCAACGCTAACAACACACTGTAAAAAGTGTGTTCTAGCTGTAGCTGGAGTAAAGCACTTTTTTGAATGCATCATATTTAACTGTCTGGTTTGCTGATGCGTTTACTTTTCTGGATTCTATCAATTTAAAATTACACTTTGTTCTATTAACTTAATTTGAGCAGAAGTACGAAAATTGGGTTTACTCATTTAGCGTTGTATGTCTTACGTACGTTCAAATTTTGGTGCAGCGTGGTGGGAATACAAGGTAAAGAAAAGGACAGAACAGTGGAGGTGTAATGACAATTACATTTACATTTTAAGTGTGCGTAACGCAAATATTTAAGTTGGAAAATTGGAAACTTCAAGGTGACGTTCCTTAAAATTAAATTGCAGTAATGCAGACTGTTTATTTAAGAGGAATCAAAATTTATGCACATCCAACCGAAACCAGTGGCTTTAATTACTTGTAAACTTAATCTGGATAAACTTGATTCAGTTCTGTGTAACTAATTTAAGCAATAAATTTAAGTTGGTCCAACAGTTCTGTTTTTTGGGATCTTTTTTGAGTGTCATCAGTTGGACTCTCCACAAAACGTACACAAAAACATTAGATAAAGGTGATAAAAATGCAGTTCTGAGATGTTTAAAAGTGTTTAAGTGAGCCTGAGAGCGCTCTCTAGTGGACAAACTCTGCTTCTTACTGATAAATCTGATTAAATCTGACTGTATATCATCAGTGTTTGATCTCTGAACAACTGTTTGTGATCTGATTGTGTTTTTTCTGAATACAAAGAGGCGACTGTAATCAGCACAACCCTAAAATTATCACAAACACTGTTGCGTGAGTGTGTGTGTGGTGACGGCAGCTGCACCGACACACAGCTGTGTTATTACAGGAAGTTAATGTAAATGCCTGCAGTGGTGTTTGATGGAGGCGTCAGCGCGGCAGCTGCATCAAGGAAAATCACAGCTCAAGTGTGTGTGAGTGTGTGTGTGTGTGCAGTAATTATCACCTCCGCTGGTGTGTGAACTTCAGGTCTACAGAAAACAAAGAGCAGCTCAAGGTTTGATGCTCCTGAGAGAAGCTTTACTGCTGTGAATCCTCTCACTGGTAAATAGTAAGTGAATAATAAGAAACCTTGAATGAGTCGGTTTATTCAGAGTGGCTCCGCATGCCGACTACGAGCTGATCAATAACAGTAAATATGAGCAGAAAAACATAGCAGATGTGTAATTTAGAAGCAGTTTGTCCATCAGAGTTCATCTTTACACTGTAAAACCCCTCAAACTGCACAGATCTGACTCTCTGTTCTTTAAAAAAAAACACATTTATTAGGTCGGATTTCCACAAATATCAATTCAGTAGTTGTCAGAGGATTAGTATTCATCAGGCTCTGAGTCAGATCCATCTGCTGGAACGAGCAGCGAGGCTCTCAGAGGAGCACACAAGACTGTACAACAACAGTTATTACAGCAGACAGGAGGTTAATGAACGTTCCCTTAATGCACCAATCACAGCTGAGCATCTTTAAAGGGCTTCTCAGAGCAGCTGCCAGGAGCTGATGTTTCACTGCAGACTGAATCCAACGGAGCAGTCCAGATCTTGTTTTTTTTGTCTTGTTTAAATGGTTTTAAAACTACGCCTGGGGCCTGTTCTCCACGCTGCTTAACCCTCTGAACTCTCAAATGAAAATAAGAAGGATAACTTTAGGCTGTATAATCCTTGTTCATGTCAGGTCAGGTCAGGTACTTCACCTGCCACTGGGACCATGTAACTCAGCGCTACCTGTTTCCATGAAGTCCCAGCTGGGGGAAGTCTCGTGGGTGGGTGGGACCCTACACCTCGCCCTAATCAGAGGGGTTTCTTGTGGTCTCCTTGTAAATATCAGGTCTGGTGCCCCAACACTGCGCTGGACCCACCCTCTTAAGGAAATCCTGGGACGGTGCTACACCCCGGTAGATGGGTTACCCACGGAGAAACTCCCAAAGGGCGAAAGGACTCAATCATCGCCAATCAATCAGCGACCAACTAGTTCAAGTGGAAGCGGCCGTAGCTGCGTACATAAAATACACGAGTCCACGCTATGTATTTTATATACAATTTAAAAATCTGCGACACAGTGAGACCGCGAAAAGTCAGTCCCTCCAGGAATTCACAATTAACGCAAATTCAATCAATCTCCATGAATTCTGCGCGACCTTGCAGTTTTGTCCAATCACCGCGACTTTTCCGCAGTTTTGTCCCGCCTCCCGCGAGTTCCACCAATCACAGCAGTCCCCAGTAATGCACGTACGTCACCAAATTCACTTCCTTGTTTATGGGTTGAAGATACAGATACGTATGCAACAAAAACTACTGCAAAACAATTCCCTGATGTTCTTCACGAGAGCGGAGGTAAACTGTTTTGTACTCCGTGGAATATTGAGGTGGAACACAAACGAAAATCATCGATTGACAAACATTTTTCTACCGCGAGACATATTAGGAGAATGGGTGAAACCAGCGGACCACAGACCAGACAAACCACCGTGATGAAGCTGTTGCATCCAGATCTGTGGAGGTCAGTTAGATTAATTAGTTGACGTCAAGAGCTGTGAGCGTGTGTGTGTGAACACGTGTGTGCCAGGATGTGAAATTAACTTTTTAAACTTTTAAAATTTTTAATGAATTATACAAAACAGCTTCTTCCCCAGAGCTGTTGCCGCCATCACACCCCCCACCCATTGCCATGGGTGGGGGGGACCATCCAGACATCCCCAGCTTGATAGGACAGTTCAGCTGAACATGCACGCCACCCCACCCACCTCCTCCACCTCCAGGCTCATCTGTGCAATAAGAACTTCACCTAACCCCTGCACTCCCACTATTTGCACTATTTTATATGATCAGTCCTGCACTATTTGAACACTTTGTCATATGTATATAATACTTTGTTTGAATTATTTTTATTTTTAAGAGTATTTTTAATTATCTTTTTATCTATTTTTATTATTCTTTGCATAGCTGCTAATTGTCAGGTTCTTCCGTACAAATTTCGTTGTACTTCTGCACAATGACAATAAAGTCTCTTTATCTTTATCTTATCTTTATCTTTAAAACAAAGAAAAAAAATGCAACTTTTGGACAATTTTTTTACCGTCTCCCGCAATTTTATCACAACAAATACGCTTCAAACATCGCAACTTACATCGCAATTTTTTAGAAAAGCTCCCGCGAATTCAGGCATTTTAGGTGCAACAATCTTGAAAAACGGCTGCGAAATCCTGGAGGGACTGGTAAAGTGAACCACGATATGGCGAGGGACTACTGTGATGGGTCATTTTGTTACCAGTGATCCACTAATGAAGGTCGTGCTTTTTATTAAAACACACAATTTTTGTTGCCGTGCTTCGAGTCTAAATAAAGCCAGCACATTTTGAAAGTTCTTCACAGATAAAAAAAACAAGGAACCTAACGCAGGAAACCAGCCTGAAGATGCAGATTCTCAGCCAGGAAGGGTTCAGCTGCTGCCAGATAGCCAGGAAGTGCAGATGGATACACTCAGACAACCCGAGACAAACCAAGATCTGGGCGTCCAAAAAAAGTTTCTTCAGCAAGAAGTGGCCGCATCCTGATCCGCCGTGTGCATGGAAAACTGTTGAATTACATCACAGGAGCTTCAGCAACAGTGGTCAAACAAAACTGGTGCCCAATGTTCCACCCACACTGTATGTGGCCGACTTTTAGATCATGGTTTAAGGTCCCACAAGGCTGCCAAGAAGCCCCTAATCAATGAGAGGCAGAGGTTAGCTTATAGTAAATAAACTCAGCTTCTAAGTTGTCTTGTGTTTACAGTAACGTAAGTATTTTGAATGTTTCATATGTGAGAATCCGTGTTATTTAGGTGTTTTTAGATGAATGTGCTGCGGGGAGACATTACATTTCCCTCTGACTTGAAGTATAATGAGCCCACAGATGCCTAGAAGCTGTTTGTGTTTCACAGGGTTTATATTCAGATCAAGCAGACAGAGAGGATAAAGAACAAAATGTTCTCCAGTCTTTTTCCACTAACCTGTTACTTAATAGGCCACAGAGCAGCTCATGTGTTCTGTCCTTTCAAAGCAAATATGAAGAGGGCAGGATGGAAAAACACTGCAGGAGGACCAGCTGGGACGGACTTGACCTCCGCTGAAGGGCTGCTGTCCACCAACATGCTCATCTCCTGACTTTAAAGGGGAGAGAAGGGAGGAAACGACTATAAATTTCACTCGAACTGAGCCTGCTGGACGATTCTGCCGTCTGTGTCGCATAACAAAAGTGGAACTTCTGCATTTTGTTCACGGCCGCTTGAAGGCAGCGACTAGAAATGCTTTCAGAGTTCTGCCACTGCCTGAGAAACACGACCACTTCAATGACCTTCTGATCATTAGTGCACTGATCACAACCGGCTAATCCTGGAGGTCTGGTGCAGACAAAGTTGGGCAGGTTTCCATTTAGGTCCATCATCTAATCACGTTTGCATTGAATAAACCTGCTCCGGAGTAGTCTTAACCTTACGGATACGGTGCGGTCGCAGCCAGTTCAACAGCTGTTTTAAAGATGATCCAAATCACCAACGATTTAACACAACTGAAATGTTAACGCACACACAGAGAATAAACTCTGGATGGTTAAAAAAACAACAACAGCAATTTTTTTTTTGCTTTCACATATCTGAGACTGTATAATATTAACATTCCTTAACTGATCTAGAATAATCTTACTCAGATTTTTACCCATCAAGGTTTAGTGGTTCTTGATTTTTGCTGCTTCCATAAATAAAACATAAAGCATTCGTTGTCTTTTGTTCTTTAGCCCAAAGAAGCACAGATTCACTATACTTTGCTATTAACTCTCTAAACCCCAAAACCCACCAGCAGGTTCAATCTACAAAATGACGCCAGAAACTGAAAAACAGAGAGAGTCTATACTTCTGTGATATGCCATTATGTCGGGAAACTTCAGCAAATCTGAGCTCAAATATTCACCGATCAGGCATAACATCAGGACCACCTGCCTAATATTGTGTTGGTCCCCCTTATGTGGTCCAAAATGCTCTGAACCATTGGACATGGACAAGAGGACCTCTCAGGGTGTCCTATGGGGTCTGGAACCAGGACGTTGGCACTGGATCCTTTGGGTGCTCTGGCTTGTGCAGTGGGGCCTCTGTCAATCCAACTTGTTCCACTGCATCCTGTTGATGCTTGATCAGAATGGGGTGTAGGAAGTTTGGAGGTCAAATCAACATGTTGGGCCATTGTCATGTTCCTCAACATGTTCCTGATTGTTTGATGTTTTTTCCATGTGGTGGGGTGCATTTTCCTGCAGGGGTAGACCAGTGACATTTGGGATTTCCATTAGCATGAGGGAGTGTGTTTGTTGTGGGACAATGTTTATTTGGGTGTCTAAAGCCCTATTCTCACGGGATAAGTATTACCTGGGGACCTATTGTAATTTGTAATAACTGCTGAGGTCGTCAGTGATGTTAATCCCGTGAGAATCGGCCATGTCGGTAATTTGGAAAGTAAAAATTCCCTCGCAAATTACCTACTATATTTTGCTGAACTCCGATGTCCTGGGATAATTTTAATCCCGTGAGAGTACGCATCTGGGTGATTTGGCCAGAAATCGCCGGGACCCCACAGGCATTTAGGCGGTTTTTGTTTACTAGACACATTATTAATTTTTTGGTGAATGATGGAGGCCGCGTTGGAGTGTTCAGAGGAGCTAATAAAGTCGACTAATAAAGTGTGCAACCCAGCAAACCCGAAGTTAACGTAAAATATAATACTGCCGATTCTAAAAACTGCTGCTGTTGGTTGCTGCTGTACTTCTGTTACCACTGTTATTTCTCCAATCAAGCCGTGGTGAAAAGCAAAAACTAAAAAAAAAACAACAAAAAACTAAAAAACAAAACAAAGTTAGCGCTGAGCGGATGTTACGCAATACGTAACGCGCTGACATCATCCAGGGGAAGTCAGTAAAATCTTGTGGAAAAGCTGACTTTGGTTATCCGGTGGGAATGGGACACATAAAAAGCTGACGTAGGGGGGTAATTTATTTATTACACGGGGTCCCCTGGTGATACTTATCCCGTGAGAATCAGGCTTAAGTCTCATCAACACTGATATTAAAATCCAAGGTTTTCCATCAGAACACCACATAATACCAATATGATCAATGTTATTCTCTTCACCTGTCAGTGGTCATGATGTTGTGGCTGATCGGTGTGTACGATATATGAGATATTTCTTTAAAATTACTTTATTCTATTTATTTTCTCTGACAAAATTCTGTTAAAAAAAAAATCTTAAAAAATTCTGGACTCCTAAACCAAACTGAAAGGACATTAGTGACTCAGCTGTGACCAACAGTGGCGTAATAAAAATTCAGGGACTTCTCGGCTGAACTGCAGGCTGTGTTTACACTGAGTGAGTCAAGAATGGAAATATTTAGTGAGCAGAGTTGTGATTTTTTTCTCCAGTGTTTGTAACGTTTGTGGGAACATGAAGAAATGCTGTACATGTTGATTCCAGTTGTTTTCAAATTTTGCAAAACAAATAATCAACTTTTGTTTCTATGTGCGTGTCATACTGCACAGAAGACATTTACGAGTTCTATGTACTTCTAGTCATGGTTGTTCTGTTTCCATAGAGGTGCAGGACTTTACACTGCAGTAAAAAAATGAGTCCACAGTGAGTAAAAATGTGACAGGAGCTGAAAAAAAAGCCAACAAAAAAACACAGAAAAACTGCTTGTAGTTCAGAGAGTTAAGTCAAAAAAAGAGAATCTGATAAATCTTCTGTTTAACTGATCTTTGCAGCTGCAGTTTCCCTCCACTGTTTAATTAAGACTTAACACTGACTTATGAAATCACTGCAGAACTTTAATACATACACACAGCCAAGTTTTATATTCCAGGTCAGCCAGCGCTGGTTCTCAGAGCGTCACTCGGCTGGATTTGTCTCTCTGAAATTAATTACTACCTGAATTTACAGTTTTTTAATTGTGTGCTCAGCAGAGTGAGGATGAAGTCCAGCAGAGTGTGACTGAGAGCCACGGGACGGGATTAAAGGGCGGCAGTGGAGCAGCTCAGAGCCTTAAAGCTGAGGGACGGTCTGCACATCATCCAACCTGACCTTATTATTATCATTATTATCATTATTATTATTACTATTATTATCATTATTATTTATACTGTGTCTGTTGTTGGTCTAGGCTGCTGCACTCAACTCCACTCAACCCGGAAACTTCTGCAGAATTTAAAGGGAAAGTGTCCTTCATGGCTGTCGGGAGTTTCACGTTACTGTACATTTTAACCTGCAGGTGGCGCTACAGACGAAATCAGAGTCATTCAAACATCCCCCTTTTAATCTGGTCCACATTTCACAAGTAAAGTTACAGAGGATTTAGATCTGCACCTGATCTGACATGGTCTAAATCAGTGGTTCTCAACTGGTGGGTCGGGATCCAAAAGTGAGTCGCGAAGCCATTTTTAGAGGGTCGCAGAAGCATGCCCCCCCAAAAAGTAGTGGTATAAAGTCTTTTATTTTAAAGGAAGTGTTTCTTATGACACCGTTTGCTTTCAATAGCAGGATATTTAGTGGCGGTGACACCAGTAGTTTCCCACTATTAACCTCTAGATTTGACTCTGCCAGCTTATAAATTATGCTAAAAATGTGCCAAAAATGAACCAAAATGTGCTCAGAATCTGTCAAAATTGGCCAAAATATGCCCAAAAACTTAGTAAAAACGTCCAACAATACCAAAATGAGCAAAAAAATAAGCCAAATTTTCCTGTGTCGTATCAAAATGAATTGAGACTACACCCAAGTAAACCTTAATTTGTTAACAGGAACAGCAAACTTCAAAAATTTGGGTTGCGACTGATATTAATAGAGAGATAGTGGGTCCTGAGGCTGGACCAGTTGAGAACCACTGGTCTAAATAATAAATAAAAAACAGGTTTTGTTGTCCCCATGTATTAAAATTAAGGTTTAACAAGCCTGAAAGTTAAATTTTAAACTATATTTAGCTTCTCTTGGTTAAATTAACAAATTTTTAACAAGGTTAAGTTGCTGGTTGTCGATCTGGACCTGGTTTAGACAGCATAAAAAGCAATGAAATCTCCTTTTTTTTGTCTTCATGAATAAAGGTTCCGTTAAAGCAAATGAAGAGTCAAGCTGTCTTTAACTTATCTGTTAATCTAGTCCACGCCTGACAAGTCTTGTTGTGGAGGTTCTGGATCTAGACCAGTTTTGATGTCACTCATATTATAGAAAAAGCAGTGAAACCATCTTTTTTTTTAGCATTTTTACTGAAAATAAATAAATGTTTCGCCTGATCTGAAAGTAAAGTTTTCTTATAGACCTGGCTGTACGGATCTAGATTAATGTTTTAATGTTTCCACTTAAAAAAAATACATTGTGTTTTGAACGCAATTTAACTTCTCTGGGTTAATCTAAGCTAACTAGCTAAACTAACCAGCTAACTGGCTAATGGCCCACCTCTTGTGTCATTTCACCAATACAATAAACTTTTAGCAGATCTGAAATTGTGCATTGCTTTCATTAATAAAATAAGGCTTCCATAAATACAAAGCTAAACGTGAGCTCTCTGTAATTTCTTCCTCTTTATCTAGTCCAGATCTGACAAGTCTAGTTATGGAGGTTTTGGCTCTAAACCTGGTCTAAAGTAGTCTGGATCAGGTGAAAAGCAGTGAAACGGCCCTTTCTTGTATGTTTTCACTAATAAATAAACCTTTTAACTTCTCTGAGTTGATCTCGTCCTGGTCTGACCAACCCAAGTAGACTGGTTTGGGCTTTAGACCTGGTTTGAAAGGGTCCAGATCAGGTAAAAAGCCGTGAACTTCTTTGCGTCTTTCCACTCATATAACAACCTTTTTGTTGGTCTGATGTAAAAAGCAGAGAAATCCTCATTTGATTGTGTTTTCACTAACAGAATAAAGACCTCATAGAACTGAATCTGAACAGAGCTCAGCCTCTCTGTGTTTATCAGGCCCAGACTGACTATCCAGGTATACTGGTCTTGGATCATGACCTGGTCTGATGAGGTCTGGATTAAGAGAAAAGTAGTGAAATTGCCATTTTATGTGATTTTGCTTATAAAAAAAACGTCTTCATAGATCTGAAACTGTGTTTTAAACTGTTTCAAGTTTGTCTGTGTTAATCTAATCCAGGTCTGACCAGGACGAGTGTGCTGGTTTATGATAGAGAACTGGTCTGATGTGGTCTGGGTTCAGAAAAAAGCAGTGGAAAAGCCCCTTTTTGTGTGTTTTTACTACTAAAATTCACTTTGTGCAGATCTGAAACTGTGTTTTAAACAAAGTGTATGTTCTCTGTGTTGATCAAGTCCAGATCTGACAAGGTTTTGGCCTAGACCTGGTCTGGATGAAGCAATGAGCTGTAAAATCACCATTTCTAGTGAAAGTCCAGGTCAAAGTCTGCTGGTTTTGGATCTCGATCTGCTCTGATGTGGTCTGGATTCGCTAAGAAATCAGTTAAATTGCCTTTTTGCTTGTCAAATAAACTTTTCACAGGCATAAAACTGTACTTTAAACCGAGTTTAGCTTCTCTCAGTTAATAACCCAAAGTGTTCCAGTCTGGTTCCAGTGGTTTTGGGGTTTAAACCTGGTCTGATATAAATGGTTTAGCTAACATTTAATTTGAATGTCTAACAACAAAAAGTGGATGAAAAAGGTCCATCAGTGTTTAAACTTCCTTCAGTTTCTCTATAACTGAATCTACTTTAGCTCTGTGGCCTTTAAATCACTTTAAATAATCGCTGTTTGCACTTTTATTAGCTTGATGCTAGTTGCTAATTACTTATGCTAATTGCTAACACACGTTAAGGCAAAGTGTTTCCAGCACATACACGGATCCCAGCCTCGCCTGTGAACCCAGCTGACACCGTTAATGTGATTTAAACAGGCATTTCACGTTTGTTTATGTCGTATTTTATCTTGATTTAACTGAACTCTTACCTGTATGAAACATATTAAAGACAACAGCCAGGACAGTGTCGGACATCAGCGCCGTCAGCGTCCACTGTGAGTCGGACATGTGTAATCTCTGGACGCCCTCTGCTGAGCCCCAAACGGCAAAACAGACTCACAGCTGACACCATATGTCTATGACTGACACCAACAGAACCACAACATCCGAGTTTTACACTCAGTAAAACTAAAAGTGACTTATTCTCTCCAAAGGACGTCAGTATCTCCGACGTGCATCGCATATAAACTTCCGTAAACCCGGAGAGAAAAGTCGCTGCAGAACTTCCTTGAGAAAAATCACATTTTAATGTATTTTTACGATCACAGAAATCCAGTTATCTTTATCTGCAAATTAATAAACCATTTATTTAAAGCAAATGCTGGTAGATAATTCGGCTTAGTTTTAATGGCTAGGACTGGGGAAAATACACAAATTTGAGCTAAAAGAAAATAAGAAAAGAATAAAGAAAACTTTCATTTTAATTGTCGCATTTGAATTATTTTTTATTTTTTTCGATTATAAAGTAATTTACTGATAGTTTTCTGTAAATCAAAATTTTATTGCGAACAGAAATCGGCAATACATAATTCGACATAGCCTACTATAAAATGACTAAAACACACCAGATAAACATCTAAAAGCTCACAAGACGCTGCAGAACTCCACCCAGGAAAATCACATTTTAGTGTATTTTTTAGTATCAAAGCAATCCAGTTATCTTTATCTCTAAATTAGTAAATTATTTACACACAGAAAATACTGGTTGATAATTCGGCTTACTTTTAATAGTTAAAATTGGGGAAAATACACATATATGAGCTTGAAAATGGGGGGAACAACTGCAAAACTATATTGAAAATGAGCACATTTTAGCTTTTCTTAAGTTTTAAAACAATCCAGTGATTGCTTTATGTAAATCAAGGGATACATTACAAATTGATACTGCCAAGAAATAATTCTGCATGTCTAATAATGGTCAAAATTCACCGGCTAAACATCTATACATAGGCTATACAAATTCACTGCAGAACTTCACCTGAGAAAATCACATTTCTGTGTATTTTTTAGGACCGCAGCAATTTCATGATCTTTTTCTGTAAAATAATGGACACTTTAAATACAGCAACTGCTGGTAGATAATTCGGCGTAGTTTTAATAGTTAAAATTGGTCAAAATACACAAATATGAGCTAAAATTTAAGAAAACTTTGCAAAACTTTACTTAAAAATTGTTGCATTTTAAGTTTCTTCAGTTTTAAAGTTGTCCAGCGATAGTTTCCTGTAAATCAAAGGCTCCATTATGAAGAGATATTTGCACTAGACAATTTGGCATACTTTAAAATGTTTAAATTTCCCAATATGAGCATCTATAAGCTCACAGACTCGATGCTGAACTTGCCTTAGAATGATCTCAGTTAGGTTTTAAGTGTCACAGCAATCCAGCCTGATATAATATTTGACATAATGGTTACAATAAGGCAAAATAGCATGTACTTTAAGAAGACCATAAAATGTATATATAAGCTAAAAAACACAACAGAAAATGCCGGATAAACATCGCATGTTCAGTTTTCTTCCATATTGTTTTATTGCAATGACAAATGTCTGTAAATTCATTGATAACTTACAAACAGCAGCTGCTAATACTTAATTTGGTGTACTTTTAAATGCTTAAAATTGACCAAAATAACCCAACAAAAGCTTAAAAAGACGCAGCAGCATTCTCCCATTTTACGTTTCCTTTAGTGTCCCAGTAATCCAGTGGCAGTTGTTTGTATATCAGTGAAAAGATGCACGCAGCAGCTGACAATAAATAACTGTGGGTACTTTAATGATTAAAATCTGAAAGGAAAGAAATAAAAAATATATATATACTGTATATAAGCTGAAACAAATACCCCCCAAAAACCTGAGAATCATCACATTTCAGTTTTTTCAGGGACAGTTGTCTCTCTATCCACGATATGCTGCAAACAGGAGCGACTAACATCTGATTCTATGTATTTTCATGTTGACAGTTTGACTAAATAACAACATACAACAAGAAATACAATAAGAAACACACGTCTGTATGTTTCACCTGCTCTGAATGAATCAGATTCTTTATTTTCTGCAGTTTTTGTGTCTCATATTAATATATTTTCCATAATATTGGGTTTAAAAGGTGTTTTTTCAGGTGGGGTGCAGTTTTGTTGTTATTCCAGCAGATGACAGTGTTGGATCAGTGTGAGATTCTTCCAACACAAACATACAGTCTGAATGGAAACACACAATATACTGATTACAGGAGCTTATATAATATAATATCACGTCTTATAATATAATATATTTTAATATAATGTAACATAATATAATATAATGTAATGTAATATAATATAAAATAATGTAATATAACATATAACATAACATTATATTATATAATATAATGTAAAATAATATAACATAATACAATATAATATAGTTTCATATACAAATAACATGATAATCATAATATAGTCATATTAAAACAAAATGTCTGAATGTACATAGATGACACATTAAGACAAATAAATTAAAGTATTTCAAAAAATAAATAAATGTTTCCTGAAAACCAGTGAAATAAGAAAATGAATAGTTCATTAAAAAGTTACCAACATGAACCTGATCTGAATAATAGATTTCAGCATGTTTTGATCATGTGGAGAGATTTATTTGGCTTCTTTATTCATTTATTTGATGAGGACAGATACAGTAGTGAAGTGCAGTAAGATGCTATGAAGTTAAATAAAACTGAGTACAGCAGGACACAAAAAGGCACATTTAAAACCAGGTTTGCTGCTGATAATAACCAGGATTTAGTAAAAGTGGTGAAGTTTGTGGTAACAGTTTAACAGTTATTGATAAAACAAAATTGATTTCTTTTTCTGTGTTCAAAATATCTTTGAGTAGAAGCTGCTGGTTTTTGCCACTGAATATTGGAAATTTCACGAATTTCTCACCTGTTCATTGTGTTTTTAATGTCAGTGCTGCTATTTGAACTGCATTAGAATATTTCTGTAATAGAAAGTAGCAGCAGGGGGCGCTGTTCACCCTCCATAGAGAGCTCACAGGTCGGCAGCACACCGTGTTGTTGTTCCTGAAACTGCTAAACAAAATCAGAATATCATACTCTGATTAAATGTCATAAAATGCCTTTTCTCTGTGTGCAGTTAACAATACACTCATGATACATCTAATAATACATATAATAGGTAGCGACAAGCAACTACGCCTTTCTGAGTATTATATAATGCAATATATGAGGAAATAATATTAAAATCAATGATAAAATGTTTTATTTACACAGCACTTTTCTTAAAGATGTTACAAAGTGCTTCACAGAAAGATTAAAATGACCAATAATACACTGATATGTAAACATATGATGACAACAACAACAAAAACACACATGAAACAATTCATGTCTTTGCAACTAATCATAAAACATTAGGAAATAAGTCCTGTAAGTGTGTCACATGTGTGGAAACAGACAGACATAGACTGGAGTGGTCACATGTGGAAACAAACACGCAAAGACTGGAGCAAACATGTGGAAACAGACACGCAAAGACTGGAGAGGTCACATGTGGAAACAGACACAAAGACTGGAGCAAACATGTGGAAACAGACACGCAAAGACTGGAGAGGTCACGTGTGGAAACAGACACAAAGACTGGAGTGGTCACATGTTGAAAGAGGCACGCAAAGACTGGAGAGGTCACATGTGGAAACAAGCACGCAAAGACTGGAGCAAACACATGTGGAAACAGACACACAAAGACTGGAGTGGTCACATGTGGAAACAGGCACGCAAAGACTGGAGCGAACACGTGTGGAAACAAACACAAAAAGACTGGAGCAAACACGTGTGGAAACAAACACAAAAACTGGAGTGGTCACATGTGTGGAAACAGACACAAAAAGACTGGAGCAGTCACATGTGTGGAAACAGACACGCAAAGACTGGAGTGGTCACATGTGGAAACAGACACACAAAGACTGGAGTGGTCACATGTGTGGAAACAGACACGCAAAGACTGGAGAGGTCACATGTGTGGAAACAGACACACAAGGACTGGGGAGGTCACATGTGGAAACAGACACACAAAGACTGGAGTGGTCACATGTGGAAACAGACACGCAAAGACTGGAGTGGTCACATGTGGAAACAGACACACAAAGACTGGAGTGGTCACATGTGGAAACAGTAACACAAAGACTGGAGTGGTCACATGTGGAAACAGTAACACAAAGACTGGAGTTAACACGTGTGTGGAAACAGACACACAAAGACTGGATGGATCACATGAGGAAACAGATACACAAAGACTGGAGTTAACACATGTGGAAACAGACATGCAAAGACTGGAGTGATCACATGAGGAAACAGACACACAAAGACTGGAGTGGTCACATGTGGAAACAGACATGCAAAGACTGGAGTGATCACATGAGGAAACAGACACACAAAGACTGGAGTGGTCACATGTGGAAACAAACACACAAAGACTGGAGTGGTCACATGTGTGGAAACAGACACGCAAAGACTGGAGTGGTCACATGTGTGGAAACAGACACACAAAGACTGGAGTGGTCACATGTGGAAACAGACACACAAAGACTGGAGTGGTCACATGTGGAAACAGACACACAAAGACTGGAGTGGTCACATGTGTGGAAACAGACGCACAAAGACTGGAGTGGTCACATGTGTGGAAACAGACGCACAAAGACTGGAGTTAACACGTGTGTGGAAACAGACGCACAAAGACTGGAGTTAACACGTGTGTGGACTGGAGACAGACACACAAAGACTGGAGTGGACCAGTGTCTGGAAACAAACGCACCAAGATGGTAACACAACAGACACGAGTAAAGAAAAACAAAGCAGGAGCAGAGACTCTCCCACTGAGCTGAAATGAAACAGGTGAACATAAATGAGGTAAATAACATGAATAAAATTCACTGTTTTTACCTTATTTGGATGATTAGGAGAACAGATAAATGCTGGACTGCACTTTTCCTTTTTTAAAGTGCTGTTGGAGGCTACTTTCAATGTATTTATAAGCACGGGAAGGACCAACAGTTTCAATGGGAGGGACTCACATGCACTTACAATGCATTAATATGTAGTAACATGTACACACAAAATCATAGAACAGAGACACCTTGATCTCGACACACAGGACGACGTTATCCCTCTATATCTAGTTGCTTCTTTAGTAATGCTATATTTATGTTCAAAACCTTGCAAATTGCAGCTTTGATCAATTCTGAGAGCAGCAATGACTTTAAATATATACATGTATGTGGATCTGTCCGGTTCATGCGTGCATCAGTTGTTCCATCAGGTTAAAGCGAAGCTGATTTTTCTGGTCAGATCAGTGGGAATCTGAAAGCAGCAGCAGGAGCCTCCGAGGCCTCACAGCTTTATTAGAAATCCTTCACACGGCGAAGAAAACACGATATAAAGTTGGTGAGAGGAGGTTCCAGACGTCACACGCTGAAAATCATCTTCCCCCCTCGAGGGCGACTGACAGCCGAGCGACGCCTCATGCACAAACACATCCCCCCACTTCCTGTTTATTTACCGTCTCTCTCCGTCTCCGCCAGCCTCAGTCTGTCAGTCAGAAGAACAACAACACCGACGCTGTGTCTCGTTCGGCAGAAAAGACTCTCTCAGCAGGAAACTGTAGGTCAGATTTAATCTGCTGTCTACAACCAGCATCACTGCAGGACACCGTGGACTCCTGGATAACAATCTGTGATCTGCTGATCAGCAAACAACTGTCATGATCATTTATTTAACCCTTCGAACCCAAGCAGTTACTGGGGGATTTTTCTTTTTCCCCTGTAACATTTTTACACACTGTGGGTTCATTTTTCACTGCAATATAAAGTCCTGCACCTCTAAATAAACAGAACAACCATGACTAGAAGGAGAGAGAACTTAAATGTCTTCTGTACAGTATTAATGCACAATATTAATGCCAGAAATCAATAAAAAAAAAAGAAAGAAAGGGTCGATTTTGTTGTTTATATATGAAACAAAAACTTAAAAACCTGGAATCAACATCCATCCATCCATCATCTATACACCGCTCAATCCTCTGTAGGGTCGCGGGGGGGTTGGAGTCTATCCCAGTCGACTCAGGGCGAAGGCAGGGGACACCCTGGACAGGTCGCCAGTCTATCACAGGGCTACATATAGAGACAAACAAGCACACTCTCATTCACACCTACGGACAATTTAGATTCATTAATTAACCTCAGCATGTTTTTGGACTGTGGGAGGAAGCTGGAGAACCTGGTGAGAACCCACGCTGCACAGGGAGAAGCTACACACAAATGACCACAAAAATGACCACAAGGAGACAAAAATGACAACAAATAAACACATAATGACCACAAAGATACGTAAAATAACTACCAAGAGACACAACCCATCAAAACAAAACGCAAAGCAACCACATAAAAGACCGAAATGACCACAAAGAGATGCAAGACAGCTACGAAAAGGTAAAAAGTAAGTAAGTTCTAAAACAACCACAAAGAGACATAAAAAAAACTACAGAGACACAAAATGACCCCCAAAAGACACAAAACAACAACAAAGTGACTCAACACAACCACAGAGACTCAAAACAACCATAAAGAGACTCAAAACAACCACAAAGACACTCAAAATGACTACAAAGACACAAAACAACCACAAAGAGATACAAAACAACCACAAAGAGACTCAAAATAACCACAAAGAGATACAAAACAACCACAAAGACATTCAAAACAACCACAAAGAGACTCAAAATAACCATAAAGAGACACAAAACAACCACAAAGAGACTCAAAATAACCACAAAGAGACACAAAACAACCACAAAGAGACTCAAAATAACCACAAAGAGATACAAAACAACCACAAAGATACTCAAAACAACCACAAAGACACTCAAAACAACCACAAAAAGATACAAAACAACCACAAAAAGATACAAAACAACCACAAAGACACATAAAACAACCACAAAGACTCAAAACAACCACAAAGAGATACAAAACAACCACAAAGATACTCAAAACAACCACAAAGACACTCAAAACAACCACAAAAAGATACAAAACAACCACAAAAAGATACAAAACAACCACAAAGACACATAAAACAACCACAAAGACTCAAAACAACCACAAAGAGATACAAAACAACCACAAAGACATTCAAAACAACCACAAAGAGACTCAAAACAACCACAAAGACTCAAAACAACCACAAAGAGACAGAGACCTCCCAAATACCAACCTGCCATTGTCCTCAAAGACAAAGTGTATGCTGGATATTATTTTGCTGTATTTGTTGTTGATCAATCCAGCAGAGCACCACAGTTAACCGACCATTCAGACGACTTCCTGGCATTGAAATGTGATTATTCGTGCAGACAGACTGAAGGACTCTGAAGTCTGAGTGACTCTCGCCTCACAAACGAACCTCCGACGTCTTCTTGTCCTCGAACGTCTCCTCGGAGCTGCCGATGAAACGCTTCCACACGAACGCCGAACGCTGAAGACACAATCAGCGACATTTCCTCTGCACTGACCTTTCTGTCCTCGTTTGTTCACTCCAATAACGATAATCATGGGCTTTAATCAGCAGCAGTGAACAGAAAACTTCTCACACATGAATCTCCTGTTTAAACTTTAGCACATTTAATCATTTAGTTTTCTGGTTTCTGTAACATTAGATCTGTACATTTGATTAGTTTCAAGTTTGTTTTTGCTTTGATGACTGAATTAATTGTGAGTTAATTCTTCTGAGCAAACAAAGAGCAAAACAGATCTAATGGAGAGTTAAAAGAAAAGTAGTTTTGTGTCTCTTTAGGGGTTTTTTTTATGGTCATCTTGAATTTATGTAGTGTTTTGGCATCTTCCTGTGGTGATTTTGTGTCTCTTTGTTGTAATTTTTTATCTGTTTGTGGTCATTTTGTGTTTCTGGAGTTTTGTGTGGTTGTTTTGAGAGTTTTCGTGATTGTTTTTTTACCGTTTCGTAGTTGTCTTGCATCTATTTGTGGTTGTTTTGAGTCTTTTATGTGGTTGTTTTGATGGGTTTGTGTCTTTTTGTGGTCACTTTGTATGTTTTTGTGGTCGTTTTCTGCATCTCTGTAGTTGTTTTGGATCTTTTTCTGCTTGTCTGTGGTAATTTATTTTCTCTTTATGGTGGGTTTGTGTTGCTTTGAGGTCATTTTGTGTCTCTTTGTTGTAATTTTTTTATCTGTTTGTGGTCATTTTGTGTTTCTGGACTTTTTCTTATATCTCTGTGTGGTTGTTTTGAGACTTTTCGTGATTGTTATTTACCGTTTTGTAGTTGTCTTGCATCTATTTGTGGTTGTTTTGAGTCTTTTGTGTGGTTGCTTTGTGTTTGTTTTGATGGGTTTGTGCCTTTTTGTGGTCACTTTGTATGTTTTTGTGGTCGTTTTCTGCATCTCTGTAGTTGTTTTGGATCTTTTTCTGCTTGTCTGTGGTAATTTATTTTCTCTTTATGGTGGGTTTGTGTTGCTTTGAGGTCATTTTGTGTCTCTTTGTGGTCGCCTTGTGGTTTTTTCGGATGAGTTTTTGTCCTTTTGTGGTCACTTTACATTTCTTTGTACTTGTTTTGAGTCTCTTTGTAGTTGGTGCGTCTCTTTGTGGTCATTTTGTATGGCTTTGTGGTCACTTTTCATCTCTTTTTAGTTGTTTTGGATCTTTTTGTGGTTGTTTTCTGCCTTTTTATGGTCATTTTGTGTCTCTCTGTGGTCATTATGTGATTTTTTTGTTTTTGTTTTGTGGTTTTAATCATGGGTTTGTGTCTCTTTGTGGTCACTTTGCATTTCTTTGTCACTGCTTTGTGTATTTTTGTTGTTTTTTTTCGATTGTTTTGTTGTATTTTTGTGGTTCCTTGTTTGGTTGTTTTATAGTGTTTTTGTGTCATTGTAGTTGTTTGTTTCCTGTCTTTGTGTTGTTGCTTTGCCTCTCTTTGTGGCCATTTCGTGTTTCTCTGGTTGTTTTGTGTCTATTTGTTGTGGCTCTTTGCAGTTTTTTAGGGTCTTTTTTCTGATTGTTTTGTGTCGTTTTGTAGTTTTGCACTCCTTTGTGGTTGTCTCACATCTCTTTGTGGTCATTTAATGTCTTTTTGAGGTCGTTTTGTGTTTCTGGAGGTTTTTTTTATATCTCTGTGTGGTTGTTTTGAGACTTTTCGTGATTGTTTTTTACCGTTTCGTAGTTGTCTTGCATGTATTTGTGGTTGTTTTGAGTCTTTTGTGTGGTTGCTTTGTGTTTGTTTTGATGGGTTTGTGCCTTTTTGTGGTCACTTTGTATGTTTTTGTGGTCGTTTTCTGCATCTCTGTAGTTGTTTTGGATCTTTTTCTGCTTGTCTGTGGTAATTTATTTTCTCTTTATGGTCAATTGTGTTGCTTTGAGGTCATTTTGTGTCTCTTTGTGGTCGCCTTGTGGTTTTTTCGGATGAGTTTTTGTCCTTTTGTGGTCACTTTACATTTCTTTGTACTTGTTTTGAGTCTCTTTGTAGTTGGTGTGTCTCTTTGTGGTCATTTTGTATGGCTTTGTGGTCACTTTTCATCTCTTTTTAGTTGTTTTGGATCTTTTTGTGGTTGTTTTCTGCCTTTTTATGGTCATTTGTGTTTCTCTGTGGTCATTTTGTGATTTTTCTGGTTTTGCTTTGTGGTTTTTATCAGGTTTGTGTCTCTTTGTGGTCAATTTGCATTTTTTTGTCGTTGCTTTGTGTCTTGTTGTGGTTGTTTTCGATTGTTTTGTTGTATTTTTGTGGTTCCTTGTTTGGTTGTTTTATAGTGTTTTTGTGTCTTATTGTAGTTGTTTGGTGTCTCTTTTTTGTTTGTTTCCTGTCTTTGTGTTGTTGCTTTGCCATTTCATGTTTCTCTGGTTGTTTTGTGTCTATTTGTTGTGGCTCTTTGCAGTTTTTTAGGGTCTTTTTCTGATTGTTTTGTGTCGTTTTGTAGTTTTGCTCTCCTTTGTGGTTGTCTCACATCTCTTTGCGGTCATTTAATGTCTTTTTGAGGTCGTTTCGTTTTCCCTGCCATCACTTTATGTCTCTTTGAAGTCGATTTGTGTCTCATTTTGTGTTGCTTCGTTGTCTTTTTGTGTCTCTCCAAGTTCACCAGTGTCCAATAAATCCAAGGAAAGTCAAAGTGCTCGGTATTTTTATTGTTTGTTGGAGCCTCATTTGTGGAATGAATTAATGTAAGTTAAGTTAATATGCGTGTTTTGGCACATATACAAAGCAGTAATGGCATATAGACACGGTTACAGACTACGTTCTGTGGAGCAAAGTGAACTGTCTGTATCAGTCTGGACGTTATTTACGGCTTCAGATCGCGGCGATCATTAAGAGCCATGATGAAAATAATGGGTCGCTTTAATCTCCTGCTGCTTTTAAAGGAGAATATTAAAACCATAAATTGCGGCGGTTGTGAATTTATTGGGTTTAATATCAACAGAGTGGAACATAAAACGAGCGGCGGCGGATTACTGCATCCATAAAACAACAATCAGTGGGATCACTTTATTTTATGTTTGTGGGTTTAATCAGTTAGAACCTCTGACTGAGACATGTAACAGGCTCCAGAGTGTTTCTCGTAGCTCACAGCAGGACTTTTGTTGTATTTCGTCGCAGTTTTTCTCTCTCCAGATTGATTTTCTGTCCTTTTGTGGTGTTTTGTGTGTCTTTGTGTTCTTCTTGCAGCCCTTAGTCGAGGTTTTGTGGTTGTTTTGCGTTGCTTTAATGTCGTTTCGAGCCTCTGTTGCTGTTTTGTGACTTTGCATCTCTTTAGTTGAGTGGGAGCTCTACATCGTTTTGTAGTTGTTTTGTTGTTTGTGTGGTAGGTTTAAGTCGCTTTGCGGTTGTTTTGTGTGTTTTTGTGATGATATTGTGTCTCTTTGAGGTCATTTTGGGCCTTTCTGTGGTTGTTTTGTGTAGTTTTGTGGCTGTTTTCTGTCATTTCTTTGTGAGATTTACATATAACAATTTAAATTTACATATCTTTTCGGCCATTTTGCGTCTCTCTGTGGTTGTTTATTGTCTTTTTGTTGTTGTTTTGCATGTCTCTGTGGTCATTTTGTGACTCTTTATGGTCAATTTGTGTTGCTGTGTACTCAGTTTGTGTCTCTTTATGGTCATTCTGCATCTCTTTCTGGTGGTTTTGTGTCTCTCTGTGGTTGTTTATTTTCTTTTTGTTGTTGTTTTGCATGTTTTTGTGGTCATTTCGTGTATCTTTGTGGTCATTTTGTGTCTCTTTATGGTCACACTGAGTAGCTTTGTGGTCATTTTGTGTCCCTTTGTGGTTGTTTAGTGCCTCTCTTCAAGCATAAAGTGTATCTTAGTGGTTGTTTTGCATGTATTTGTGGTCATTTTGTGCAGCTTTGTGCCTGTTTTCTGTTTCTACATGGTCATTTTACATGTCTTTGTGAGAATTTAGTGTCTCTTTGAGGTTGTTTATTGTCTTTTTGTTGATGTTTTGCATGTCTTTATGGTTAATTTGTGTTGTTGTGTGGTCATTTTGTTTCTTTCTATGGTCATTTTGTGCCTCTTTATGGTCACACTGAGAAGCGTTGGGGTCATTTTGAGTCACTTTGTGGTCATTTTGGGTCTCTCTGTGGTTGCTTATTGTCTTTTTGTTGTTGTTTTGCATGTCTTTACGGTCAATTTGTATCTCTTTATGGTCATTCTGTGTCTCTATGGTCTTTCTGCATCTCTTCATGGTTGTTTTGCATCTATTTGTGGTCATTTTGTGCAGCTTTGTGGGTGTTTTCTGTCTCTATATGGTCATTTTACATGTCTTTGTGGGAATTCGGTGTGTCTTTGTGGTAGTTTTGCTTCTTTTTGTACTCATTTTGTGTCTCTTTGAAGTTGTTTTGTATCTAGTTGTGGAAATTTTGCATCTCTCTGTGGTGTTTGTGTTGTTTTGCATGTCTTTGTGGACATTTTGTGGCTCTTTATGGTCATTCTGCATCTCTTTGTGGTCGTTTTTGTGTTTCTTCATGGTCACACTGAGTAGCTTTGGGATCATTTTGTGTCCCTTTATGACTGTTTAGTGTCTCTCTTCAAGCATCTGGTGTCTTTCTATGTGTTGTTGTTGGACTGATCAGTCAGAGGTTGTGCTTACAAGGCCTTTTCAGCGATGCACTCATGACATAAACACACACTGATGACAAACGTAGGCACAAGAAGACGTGTTGACATCATACAGCAGGAAACCAAACAGGACAGAGAGGATGATGAGGGTGAAGAAGAGCAGAATAACAATGAAGAAAAAAGAAATGCTATATTCAACTAATCAGCATGTATTAACATGTATTAAATCTGAATTCACCAGAAACTGGAACTACATACACAATTATACTCATCATACACAGAAACTTGACATTTCCCTCCACGACTTCCTTTTTTTGTATAATTTTACATAAAAGAAATTGCGTCTTGTCCTTAATATATTCTCAGCATTTTGTATTTTGATGTGTTATTTCTGCATTATTGTCACTTCCTTCCAGTTTTCCCTGAAGCTCAGACTTTTCTTTCCTTTTCATATGTTTTTCCATCTGCTTGTTTCTGTTTTCTCGCTGTCATGTCTTCTCACACAAGTTTAAACTGCTGCTGCTTCACTGGAATTTTGCGTGTGTGTGTGTGTGTGTGTGTTGCGCCGTTAATGAAGTCAGAATGTAATAAAGCCGCTTTTCCTTCGGGAGCGGACTGATATCACAGTAAATAATCTCACCGTCCCCACAACAATAACACACACAGGCCGGGTATATTACACTGAGCCTGGGCTGGGACCCTCCATGTTCCTGTGTGATGATAACAATACAGTCGGATGTGGAGGTTTGTTGCGGCTCCGCATATCAGCAACGTATGAAGCTGAATAATCAAAGAGGGTTAAAATGAACATATGGAATCTTATTTGTCTTATGATTTACTAATGATGCTCCAGCTTCCTGAATGTGTGAATTTGTTGTTTTTTAACAGTAAATTGAATATTTCAGGATGTTCGGACAATAAAACACGTCCAAGCAACCCCAATCAATAACCTGTAATCAGACGCCTGAGCAAAAGCAATTCTGGGGTTGAAATGATTGGCCAATAAATCAATATGTGGATTGACAGAAGGATAATCTGCAACCTTTTTAAAGTTGATTAATTGAGTTCATTTTAGTGAAGAACAAAAAAAGAAAAGGTTTGCCTGTTTGTGCCTCTTTGTTGACGTGATGTTGGATCCTGTAAAGTTCTTCTGGTATTTTTATCCACTATTTTTTTGACATTTCACTCACAAAACGATTTATAGCTGCAGCCCTGATGACAGTAACTCCCGATAAATTCAGCAATTAATCTTTAAACACATCTTGGACCTGAATAAATCGCAGAAAATAAATGGTTGGATTAACCAGTTAATCCATTAAGGTTCAAAAATTAACATTACAATATATTTTTTGTTAAAATGACAAACTTTTTTTTTAACTAATGGCCTGAAATCAATATAAATTTGTGTGTTATAGGTGTTTTTCCTACTTTGCTGTGCTGTAATCTACATTAATGTGTCAAATATGGCTAATTTTGAGTTCTTCATTTTTGTTGCCAAGATTTCGAGAAACTCGACGCCTGACCTCATTAACCGCATATTAATCCGTCCACATCATTTAAAATAAACCTGAATTATCCTTTAATCATCAGACGACACCCAGATTTATCTGTTGACCCTTTGAAGGGGCCTGACCTCTATTAAATATTAATGAATCAGGATTACAGTCAAATCTCAATCACAGGATAAGTTTTAATGCAGAATGAAGAATTTTTAATTGGATGCTTTAAGTACATTTTGCTGATAAAAATCTGGCACTTTAAATGCAGTCAGACTTCAATTTATGCGGTACTTTAAAATCCTGATGCTGGTAGTTTTACTTAAAAAGGGCAGCAGCTACCAACCTTGGATATATCTGCAGTAGCCCTGGGTTACGTGGAAACATTAGCTTATCTGAACAAACAGAAATTACAGTTTAATTAAAGAATAGAGAGAACTTGACTAACAGTAAAGAGTGTTAAAAGCGGACAGCCAAGAATAATGCAAAACACAGATAGGTAATGGTAAAAAAGTAATAGGTGTGGCTAATAGATGACACTGTTAGCTAACAGTATTGATAAATTACTGACATGGTATGGTTAAAGTGTTGATTAACAAATGGAAATTGTAAGCCAAAACAGCTAACAGTATAAACTGTTAGCTAAAAGTGGATAAAAAAAGCTAAAATAGCTAGCTAAACTGCATGAACAACCAACTGAAATGTATTAGCAAAAAGTGTAAATAAACAATCATTAGCTAAAAGTACTGCTAACAGCTATACACGTTAGCTAATGGTATGCATGATGTAATGGTTCACTAAACAGAATGGACAAACAGTTGGAAATTATTAGCTTCGATTATTGTAGTCGAAATGGTTGCTAATGGTATGGATAAACAGTTGAACAATGACAATAGTTTAACAACAATAGATAGCTAGCTGAATACCCATGTGGAGACTGTGGCAAAAGTTATGGGTAAAAGTTGAAAATGTTAAGTGTCTGGATAAACAGTTGAAGCTTAAAGTACTGCTAACAACTGACTGTTCCAAATAGCATGCATAAACAAATAATAAAATTGTTAACTAAACATAAATAACACATAGTTAATATAGCTAGCTAAAATTAGGGATAAATACTTGGAAATAATTATAGCTAAAAGTATGGCTAAGTATTGAAATTGTTTGATAATAATATGGATAAACAGTTGAAATTGTTATATATAGCAAACGTAGGTAGCTAGAACTATGAGTAATATATTTAAGAGGGTTTCAAAACTTATGGATAAACAGTTGAGCTGTTAGCTAAAAGTATATAATAAACTAACTCAATGAATCTATTGATAAACAATTGGAACAGCTGTTAAAAGAATAGAATAACGTTAGTAAACTGTTAGTGAAAAGTGGATAAACCGTTTAAATATCTAGCTAAATATGTATATTAACAATTAGAAATTATTAGCTAACACTATGGATCAATAAATAAAGGAGTTGTAGACAAATAGCTTGCTAGAATTGGTCATAAACAGTTGAAAAAAATAGCTAAAAGTATAGCTGTTGTTGAAATATAATATAAATTAACAGTTGAAACTGCTAGCAAACAATTTTAGTAGAAATATTTTAAGCTAATTAGCCAGCTATACATTCTGTTTAGTTAACTATTTCACTATATGATCATTCATAAAGTGTCATTTATAAGTGTTAGCAATACTTTAAGCTAAAAGTAAAAAACTGAAATAATTATCTAAAGCCATGGACAAATAATTAGAAACTGTTAGCTAAAAGTGCGGCTAACAGTTGAAATTGTTAGCTTAGATTAGGACACAACAGTTGAAACCGATAGCTTAAAGTAGATAACCAATTAGAAATTATTATCTAACAGTATAGATAAAGAAAGAATAAAATTACCTGCTAAACATTATGGACAAATAGTTAAAATAGTTAGCTAAAATTAGGAGTAAACAGTTTGAGTACATTAGCTAAAAGTTCTGCTGAAATTGTTTGCTAACAGAGTGGATAAACAGTTCAGACTAAGCTAACAGTGGATAAACAGCTCAAATATCGAGCTCAAACTATGGTTGAACAACTGAATAAGGCTACTTTTTTCAGATGAACACATTTGTGCATAACAGGTGGTGCTGATGAGGGGTTTCTTGTCCACCTGACAGGCCTGCAGGGGGGATATCAGATCAAACAGGTCAGGATCTGAGGGCTTCTTCAGCACTTTGGGGGAAAGTGTTGCGTCTGAAGCAGTGAGCGTTTCATCATGGCTGATCTGTGTTAGTGTGCTGGACATGTTTTGAGGGAGCTGCAGGTGTGTTTCAGTGTGCTGATGATGGAGGTCAGGTGAGGTGTAATGGCAGCAGATCTCAGCCTGAACATTTCCTCTCTCCTCAGGATGGAGAGCTGCCACCTGATGACGGGTTGCCAGGTAACGGCCTCATCCTGGACCATTAAAGTTGTGTTGTGTGAGAAAAAGCCCTTCAGTCAATGTGTCTCTGTGGGTTTGTTTTAATGCGATTCCGGTTTTATACTTAGGCTTTTACTTTACGAGCTTAATTTAGCCTTTACTCTCCTTTTTATGTTTTAATCTCCTTTATTGCAAATCAGCTTTTAGTGACTCTGTTCACTTAATTTAAGAAAAAGTGCCAAATACAGTAAAAATGGAGCAGACAAGCTGACCGAGGCTGGACCAGACCATTCCTCAACAAGTTGGCTATATTTTAGTGATCGTGCTGTTAGTTTATATTTAATCATCATATTTAGCAGCTGTATTGTTGTTGTGTATGGCTAACAATTGAAATTATTAGCTAAGAGTGTAGATAAACAGTTGAACTGTTTGGCAAAATGTTGATAACTAATTGGAAATTGCCAGCCCAAATAGCTGTAATTAGTAGCTAAAAGTAGATTAACAGCTAAAATAGCTAGCTAAAAGTGTATGGATGACCAACTGGAACGCATTAGCTATCAGCGTGTGTGAACAATTGGAGCTAAAAGTGTAACTTCTGATTAAACTGCTATCTTAAAATAAGGTTAGTACATGAAACTGTTGGCTAACAGTATGGCAAAGTCAAAAATGAAATTGTTAGCTAAAAATTATGGACAAACAATTGGAACAGTTGAACTGAACCTGAGCATAACTTAAACTGAAATTTTGTTGTGATCGCTTGCTAACTGTAAAGACTAACACTTGACACTGTTAGCTAATAGGGGATAAACAGTTAAAATACCTAGCTAAAAGTGCAGATAGACAGAGGTTATTAGTCAACAGGATAAAGAAATAATGACATTATAGACAAATTAGCTACAATTGGGAATAAACTGTTGAAAAATAATAGCTAAAGGTATAGCTATCTTAAAATTGTTTGCTAACAATATCAATTAACAGTTGAAACTGTTAGCTTAAAATGCATAAACAGCTAAAATGCCTAGCTAAAAGGGTGGATAAACAGAAATTCTGAGTTAACACCATGGATAAATAAATAATGAACTAGTTAGCTAAACATTGTTGACAAATAGTTAGCTAGAATTGGGATTAAACAGAAAACATCAACTGAAAGTATAGCTTTTGTAAAATTGTTTGCTAACAATATGAACAGTTGAAGCTATTAGCTTAACATGGATAAACGGATAAAATACCTAGCTACAAGGCTGGATAACAGAAATTCTTAGTTAACACTATGGATACAGAAATAACGAAGTAGTTAGCTAAACATTGTAGACAAATAGTTAGCTACAATTGGGAATAAACATAAAATATTAGCTAAAAGTACAGCTATCGTTAAATTGTTTGCTATCAGTATGGATTAATGGTTGAAACTCTTAGCCTCAAGTGGATAAACAGCCAAAATACCTCGCTAAAAGGACGGATAAACAGTTAGAATTTATAAGTTAGCACTACAGAGAAAGAAATAATAAAGAAATAATAAACAATTCAAAGTTATTAGCTAACAGTATACCTAGCCAGCTTTTACTTGATGAGCGTAATTTAGTCTTTACTTTTTCTTTTTATGTTTTATTCTCCTTTACTCCAAAGCAGCTTTTACTGGCTCTGTTCACTCAGTTTAAGAAAAATGCAAATACAATCATTCATATTCAGCTGCTCTGTCTTTGTTGTCTCGACACCATTATTGTAGTTAATGTGAAGAAGAAACTCCGCCCCTTTTTACACCTCCACACAGCCGACCAATCAGAGCAGGCCATGGATGAGAGCAGGTTGTGTCATGAAAGCAGCAGGGGGATTATTAATAAAATACAAAACACAAAGAACTGAAAGCCAGGTAAAAAATGAGCCCAATACAGCCTCCTTCATTGTAACTGGACTTTAATTAATTAGACTGAACACTGTTCACTAATGATGTATGAGGAACACACACTGACACACACACACTGCCCGGTCTGATCAATACAGACATATTAAGGAAGTATTGATCGAGGAAATTAAAGGTATAATTAATCAGTGAGCAGCTGGTCTGGGCTCTTTCGATTCTGAACCAGATTAATGTTCCTGATCAATAACACACTGTTGCTGCTGCTAAATATACAGCGGCTTTATGCTGCTGATCAATAACACACTGATGCTGCTGTCTGCCGGAGTGTTCGGTGATCACAGTTAAACACAAAAAGACTGCGACGCTTTCGGGTTGAATTACATCCAATAATACAACAACGGCAGCCAACGATTAACACCCCGTTAATCAAATAATTACAATAAATGAACTGTGAATCTGTGAATGTGCAGTTAATATGATATTAATGGAAGAAAGTTACACACAACAGTTCATTTGCATTTAATTAACTAAAAAATACAATAAACACACGAGCTGTTGGAATAATTACAATTAAATGACTCACCAGAGTAAGGTAATGAGTCATGATTTAATATGGCTCATTTAATATTAAATTAAATTAAATTAATTAATTAATTAGAATGGTTACAAACAGTAGCAGCAGCACTACTTTATTATGTATATAAACAGTTATTACACAGTTTAACACACTAAGCAGACAAAGCAGCAGTTTAAATACTTTCAGTTCAGCATAATAATAACACTTTTACTAAAATATGATTTTTATTTCATTTTTTTGATGCTTTTTAAAAAAAAAATCCTGTTTATTTGATTTTATTAATTTTGCCGTTTTTTGTTCCTCTTGTACTTTGGCTTTATTTTTACTGTATCTGCCTTTTTTTTAATTAAGCACTTTAATTTAGTCAAGAAAAGTACTATTTACTGTAAATATTCATATAAATATAGATAGATAGATAGATAGATAGATAGATAGATAGATAGATAGATAGATAGATAGATAGATAGATAGATAGATAGATAGATAGATAAACAGCATACCAAAATAAGTTATTAGGCTACGGTGTGTTTTGAACAGTAAGAATTAATGCCCATATGAAGTTAAAGAATAGACCCAAAGAAAACATGCAGGTGAATACTCGCTTCAGGCCGTCCTCCTGAAAACCACCTGCTGGTCCTGGTTCTGCTCTCAGACTTCCGCCGGTCCGGTCAAGAGGTCCGTGTTCTCAGCAGGAGCGTCTCCCGTCTCCAGAGCTCTCCGGACGCTATGCCAGAAGAGTCCCGGATGTTGTCCGGCCTGAGGCCAGCTCAGGTAGGTTCGTCTCTTCACCAGCTTCCTCATGCGGTAGTAGGGAGACAGCTGCCGGGCCGGGATGTCCTCCAGAAACAGCAGAATCAACACGTCCTTCTGCTCGTCAAACAGCCGGAAGCTGCAGCAGGACAGAAATGAAGAAACACCAGAGACAGTGTTTGTAATGGAGTTTAATAAAGATGCAAACTGTAAAAAAAAAAAGTCCTTATTTGACAGTCGGTCATGTTACCAGTCAGTTAATCATGAATCACTGAAACAGGTGAAAGTCAGCTGCAGTAATTCAGTGGAGACTAGAAGCTTCTCTGAGCGCAGCCTCCGACGTGAGGCATTTAAGGAACATTGCTGAATTGTAGAATCAATCAAGGCATGTGAGGCGTTTAAGGACCATCGGTATATTGTGCCATGTATCGGTGCGTGTGGAATGCTTCAGGAACACTTGTAAATCTACTGATGCATGTGAGGCATTTAGGGAACAATGGTAAACTGAAGTGTCTTTAGACGCATGTCAGGAACACTGGGAAATTGTATCATCAGTGGATGCATGCAAAGCATATAAGGAACATTGGTAAATTGTGATGTTGATCGAGGCACATGAGGCGTTCAGAGACCATCTGTGAATTGGAGAGTCGACCCATGTATGTCAGGTGATTAGGGGACATTGGTAAATTGTGAGGTGATGCATGCATGTGAGGTGTTTAGGGACCAATAGTAAATTGTTGCATCTACCGAAGTCTATGCCAATCGTTTAACCAGTGGTATACTGTAACGTCTTTTAATGTAAGTGAGGCATT
Source organism: Dascyllus trimaculatus (assembly GCA_024666655.1). Lineage (NCBI taxonomy): Eukaryota > Metazoa > Chordata > Actinopteri > Pomacentridae > Dascyllus > Dascyllus trimaculatus. Next base: position 7,797,241 of record CM045461.1, read on the forward strand.
TAGGGAACATCGGTAAATTGTAGGGTTGAATGATGCATGCAAAGCATTTAGGGAAAATCTGTAAATTATGATGTCAACAGATGCACATGAGGCATTTAGGGAACCTCTGGGAATTGCAGTGTCGCCTAATACATGTGAGACGTTAAGCGAACATTGGTAAATTGTAGAGTCGACCCATGTATGTGAGGCATTTAGGGAACATGGGTGAATTATAGCATAGTCTGATGCATGTAAGGTTTTCAGGGAACACTGGTCAATTTTGGCATTGATGGATGCATGCAAAGCACTTAGGGAACACTGGGAAAATTGTAGTGTGGACTGATGCATGTGAGATGTTCAGTGAAAATCTGTAATTTGTAGGATTGGTCTATGCGTGTGAGGCATTTAGGGAACATTAGTAAATTGTGGCACGTAGGGTGTTAAGGAGGCACTGCTAAATTTTAGTGTCGATTGATGCATGCGAAGCATTTAGGAAGCATCTGTAAATATCAAGCAATGCATGTGAGGCATTTAGGGAACATCTGTAAATTTTAGCATCTACCTGTACATGTGAAGTGCTTAGGGAACTGTGGTAAATTTACATCATGCTGAAGCCTGCATGTGAAGCATTTAGGGAACATAGATGAACTGTAGTGTCAGCTGATGCTTGTAAGGCCTTTGGGGAACATTAGTAAATTTCAGCGTCTACCAAACCCTTCAAGGGAAGCATTGAGGGAACATCAGTAAATCGAAGCATCTACCAAAGCTTACATGTGAAGTATTTAGGGAACATAGGTAAACTGTAGCGTCAACCAATGCATGTGAGGTGCATTAAAAATGTAATATTCAGCCCCTAAAGCTGAGTGCAATTAAATGAAAACGTTAGACACACTTTAAAAGTTAGTCTGAAACCCTGTTATAATGGAGGAGAGCGCCCCCACCTGGCCATCTGGATCTCTCTGGAGCACCACTCGCTCTGCAGGTAGTGGCGGCTGATCACACAGATGGTCTTCCTGCTGCTGTAGATGGCGTCTGTGATGTTCTCGATGATGGGTTTACCTGTGGACAGAAGGAATCCACAGTCTATGATATGCTTTTTGGTCAAACTAAATTATTCATATTTATTCTACATGTCTAATCAAAAACTTGCCAAAATGAAACCATTAACCGTAACCAGATTTAGTAAAAAACAAAAAATTCTGCACTCTGTGGTTCAACTATGAAGCTATTAGTGACTCAGCTGTGATCAACAGTCACATGACCAAAATTCTAAGACTTTTCCGTTGAACTGCAGGATGTATTAACACAGTATTGGAAACACCTGTGGGCACTTGGATAAATAATGGACATGTAGACTCCAGATTTTTTTCATTTTTCACAAATTAATATCATCAATCATTTATTTTAGTTATTATTTTTAATGTATTATTTGTATTTTTTTTTTTTTACCTTTTATTGTAAGGTGTCCTTGGATGCTCAGCAATGCCCCAACAAATAAAATTATTGTTATTATTATTATTTATTATTTATTATTATTATTATTAAATAACCTTTCCATTTGGCAGAAAGGGGAGAAAATGTCCAGAAATTGTTCATTTTTCAGATGTTAATTCTTGTTTTAACTGCTGTTTTCAATGGTGCTCTGGGTGTCGGTGACATTTTGAATATTTTTTGATGAACTACCTTACCAACTTTGAGATTTGTTTTATCATTATTGTTGTTATTCATTTATTTATTTATTTTTAAATAAATAATGCATCCAAACCTGTGTCTGGCCCGGTAGTAAACTGTTAACTCCGACTGTCTGGCTCTGCTTTCCGCTAAAGCACCTTAAAATTTTGAGAAGTGCATCGAAAGTTCATCAGATTCTAATTTCGCACCGCAAGACCAAACCGGAACCAGGGCAGCGGGTTTGATGAAGCGAGCACCGGCAGATCTGCACCTGATGCCAGGGGGGCTCGGAGGGGAGGAGGGATGTGAAACCCAAAAAGAAAATAAAGCGACTCTCTGACAGGAAGCAGATAACAATAAGAGGAACAGAGGCCAAATTTGAATGTCTGGTGAAACAATGAAGCCAAATACAGTTGAAAGCTATCACAAACTAACATTGAAAGTGATCTCAAATCATCAGATCACTTCCAAAATGCTGCTTTAATAGACATTTGTTCAACATAAACAATGAAATCCATCAATCATTGGCCCAAATTGACAACTCAAAGTCAACTTAACGACTTTATTACTTGGATAACAGGCTGAAGTGTTATTGTGCATTTTCATTTAATATGCCCTTTTAAGCAATTGAACCAAAAGGAAGGGAACTGTGCACACTGGGCTCTAAGGGTTAAAACAAGATGCCTGTATTTTGCACCTTTTGGTGGTTCTGCAGTCTCAAATGGTTAAAAAGCAAAATTCAGACACTGCTATTCTGAAGTAAGGGTTTCAAAGTGAGATGCCACCATAGAAATAAAGGTTAGGTGGTTTTTCTTAACTTCCACTGACAGTCCAGATCCAGTTTTCATCCAATGCTTTGGATGATGATGATCGATGGTGGAGAGAAGACAGACAGAGTTTACCTGGTTGGAAGTCTCTGTGGTGCAGACACAGTCCCCAGCCTTGCTCTCCTTCCAGCACCGGGAGCATCTCCTGGTAAACCCAGTCCTCGTCGTGGACGTTATAGGACACAAAGGCGTCATAGCGATGAGCAGCTCCCTTCTTCCTCTTCCTGCTGTCGTACAGGAAGGCCAGAAAGAGGTGGACGGCGTAGACCAGCTGCCACCTCAGAAAGTGGTAGATGAAGGATGTGAGGAGAGTCAGAAGAACCAGACAAGTGCTGGAAATAAAGCAGAGGAAGCTAATGTCCATCTTGCAGGCCTGGATGTCAAAGTCCAGTAGCATGTTTCCTCGTTCAGCTACCGGGAAGTAGCACCTGTACTGATGGGCGTTCACCACCTGAGTTTGGTTGTTGCTCTTCACCCATTGGATGAAGCCAGCGTTGGAACATTCGCAGGTGAAAGGGTTGTTGTTCAGGTCCAAGTACGAGAGCGAAGGGAGAGACTGGAAGACCGTCTCATTGATCACCATGATCTCGTTGTCGCTCAGTATCAGAGATCTGAGGGCGGGAAGGTTGGCCTGTGCCAGAAAGTCCAAAGACTTGAGCTTACTCTCAGAGAGATCCAGAGCCTGCAGGTTTGTGATCGGTTCAAACATTCCAGGGTCCAGATCAGACAAATCTGTCATACCAAACTTTAAACTCTTGAGCTGGGGGTTGTTCTGGAAGGTTTTTGGAACTGGAGCAGAAATATAAACATTGATAGCTGTGAAGTCTTCTAAGTGCATCATAGCTTCAAACACTTCAGTCGGTACATCAAAGGGGAAGCCGTAGTGGTCACCGCTACAGACAACTTTGAAAACCTTCATAGATTTTAAATGGAAGAGGGCCTCGTCAAACCAGACTGGAGGAGGACTTTGGAAACTGTCACTAATCTTAAAGTAGATTGTCAGATTTTCCAAATGCTGCAATCCTTTGAAGTTACTTTCATAGTTGAGTGGTAGAGACAGCAGAAGAGTTTCAAGATTGTTTAGTCCATCAAATGTGTTATGCGTCACCCTTTCAATGTGATCCGATGTCACATTCAGACGTTTCAGGGACTGTAAACCTCGAAAATCCCCCCTTTCGAGATGGGTTAGAAAGTTTTTGCTCAAATCCAAGAACTCAAGCTTCTGCAGGCCTGTTTTGAAGGTGCCTCCAAACGTCCACAGCAGGTTGTGACTCAGGTCTAAAACCTTCAGATCACCAAGATGTTCAAAGATGCACCCCTGCAGTTTGGCAATGTGGTTGTCAACGAGGCAAAGGTCCGTGAGGCGTGTTGTGTTGAGGAAGTCTTCGCAACTTAAATCAGAGATAAGATTGCCACTCAGATCCAGGATCTCCAGGGAGTCGAGGCTCCTAATGTCGTCCGGCACCTTGGCGAGCCAGTTGGACGCAGCACTCAGGGATGTCAGGTGCTTCATGGATCCTATTGAGCCTTTTGGTAGTTCAGTCAGGTAAGTGTGGGTCAGGTCGAGCTCACGGAGCTGCGAACAAGTGACGAGTTTCACAGTCGAGTTGTGGAGATGGTTGTAACTCAGATCCAGCTTCCTGAGCGTTGGTACTTTGCAGATCGTAGCTAACAGACCTTTCCGAATCCACCTGCTCACGTAATTCAGGCTGAGGTGCATCAGCGAGTTCAGACTCTGCAAGACTTTCTGGATCTCTACAAAGGACATCACTGGGGCACTGAAGTACAACTGAGTTATGCTCCTCAATAAAGTTTTGTCCGGTATGTCCCATTTCAAGACAGAATGCTGAGCACATCGGGACAAATCTATAACCTGAAGCTGAGAGAAGATTGGAGTGGTGATGCTGAACTTCTGCAATTGACTGGAGGAAACATCCAACAGCTTTAGGCCGGAGGACACGTTCAGCGGCAGGTCTTTGGTTTGAAAGGAGGAAAACAGGTTAGCGCCGATCCTTAGTTTCTGTAGGTGTGGCACCTGCAGGACAGGCTGAATGTCAGTGATCTGTCGGAGCCTGTTGGAGCTTAACAGCAGAGTCTGTAAGCTGCTCAGGAACCTGAAGGTCGAGGGATGGATGAATTCGATCTTGTTGCTACTGAGTGAGAGAGTGGTGAGGTTGGACAGTCCCTGAAAGACGTTAGCTGTCAGGTTCGTGAGCTCGTTCTGGTCCATTTCAAGTGCTCTCAACACCACCAAATCGATAAAGGATCCATCATCCACGTGAGCAATGTGATTACCCCCAAAGTCTAAAACTCTCAGCTTTGACATGCCGCCAAAGTCTCCTCTGTTGATCTTCTCCAGGTGGTTGTTTATGATCAGCACTGAGACGGCAGCTCTGGGGATGTCGTCTGGAACCGTCACCAATTCACGGTTCGAACAGCTCACAAAAACTTCAGCCGAGGGGTCATCAGAATAATCAATGCTGCAGTTCTTCAGAGAATAAGCCAGTGAAGGGTTAACAAGATGCAGCAAAGACACAAGTAACACAATAAGACCTCCCATAGTGGGCATGTGTGTTGAGTCACTGCGAGGTTGTTTATCTGTAGAAGATACACAAACAGAAAAACAAGTTTTTAGCCTTAAAAAAGGGCCAGTGATTGGTAGGTTAATGGTTAATGGTTAAACAAATGCAAATAGAGGCAAAAAACCCCACAAAAAGACACAAAAAGAAAACAGAGACACAGAATGCCAGTGAGTGTAATCAAGGTGATCTCCCAAAATGTTCGAATATCAAATAAAACTACAGACAGGATAACAAAAGAGAGAAACAAAAACATGAGACGACACAAAACACCCACAAAGAGACATAAAACCACCACATACAGACTCAAAACAACAACAACAAAACACAAAGCAACCACGAGGAAATACAAAACTACAGACACAAATTACCACGAAGGGACACAGCACAACTGCTAAGAGACACAAAAACGACACAAAATGACCACGAGAGAAAGAAAACAACCACACAGAGACAAAAACAACCACAAAAAGACACAAAACTACAGATACAAATCACCACAAAGAGACACAACTCAAATACAAATAGACACACAGCAAACAAAGAGACACACAAGAGACACACAACAACAACAACAAAGAGACACACAACAACTAGAAAGCGGCATAAAATTACCACAAAGAGACACACAACTACAAATAGACACACAACAAACAAAGAGACACCAGACTACAGACACAAAATGACCACAACGAAACCCAAAACAACAACAAAGAGACATAAAATGTCCATAAAGAGACACAAAACACACACAAAACAACCACCAAAAGACACAAAACTACAAACACAAATCACCACAAAGAGACACAACTCCAATACAAATAGACACACAGAAAACAAACAGATATCAAACAACTACAGACACAAAACGACCACAAAGAGACAGAAAACAACTACAAAGAGACACAAATCAACTTAAAAAAGGCATAAAGCAACAACAAAGAGGCATAAATTGACCACAAAGAAACACACAACAACAAACAAAAATACACCAGACAACTACAGCCACAAAATGACCACAAAGAAACACAAAACAGCCACAAAAAGACATAAAATGACCACAAAAGACACAAAACAGCCATAAAGAGACACAAAACAACTATAAAGAGAAACAAAATGACCACAAAAGACACAAAACAGCCATAAAGAGACACAAAACAACTATAAAGAGAAACAAAATGACCACAAAAGACATAAAACCGCTATAAAGAGACACAAAACAACAACAAAGAGACACAAAGCAAATACAAAGAGACAAAACAACCACAAATAGACACAAAACAACCACAAATAGACACACAGCAAACAAACAGACACCAAACAACTACAGACACAAAACAACTACAAAGAGACACAAATCAACTTAAAAAAGGCATAAATTGACCATAAATAGACACACAACAACTACAAAGAGATGCAAAATGACTGCAAAGAGGCATAAAACAACTACAAATAGACACAAAACAACGAGCAAATAGACACACAACAAACAAAGAGACACAAAACAACCATAAAGAGAAACAAAATGACCACAAAGAGACACAAAACAAATACAGAGACTTAAAATGACCATAAATAGAAAGAAAACAGACACAAAACAACCACCAAAAGATGCAAAACTACAAACACAAATCACCACAAAGAGACATAACTCCAATACAAATAGACACACAGCAAACAAACAGATATCAAACAACTGCAGACACAAAATGACCACAAAGAGACACAAATCAACTTAAAAAAGGCATAAATTGACCATAAATAGACACACAGCAACTACAAAGAGACACAAAACAAACAAAGAGACACAAAACAAACAAATAGACACAAAGAGGCAAAACACACCCCTCTACAAAAACACAAAACAACCACAGAGATAAAAACCAACAAAGAGAAAAATAACTTTTAACTTAAACCATCTTTTACTCATTTCAAGTAAACTTTTACCACATTTGTGCACAAACTTTGGTTAAACTCTGACTCAGTCATTTCTCACGTCAGGCAGCGTTTTCTTTATTGATTAACTGAAGGGAAGAGGAGCCCCACAGCGTCACCAGGGTCTCCTTCAGAAAGATGAAACCTTTGGTCTCGGACATTCAGATGTGATGTTTGCTAGTGTGTTTACGCAGAAGTGGAAGTTAACTATTAAGAAGGACAGAGGAATAAAAGTTTGTGGTACTTACAGTCCGTCATCAGAGCTCAGCAGTGAACCTGAGGTCCGTCGATTCATCGAGAATGTGAGCTCCAGTGTCACGTCTGACTTCACCGCCCTTTTTAATTTGAATAATTTCCTTAATTTGGCACAGCGACGTGAGCGTATCACAGGTTTAAACTTCTTCCTCTTCTTCTTCTCAGTTTTAAAAAAAGACAAGACAGTTGAGTAAACTTCCTTTCAACCAGTTTCTGCTTTCTTTGAAATTACATACTTTCTGATTATCCATATAGTAAGAAGGATGCTTTTTGGTCTCTTTGGGGTCATAATGTGCCTCTTTGTTGTCATTTTGTGCATCTTTGTGGTTGTTTTGTGTTGTTTTGTTGACTTTTTCCCATTGCGGCCATGTTGTCTCTTTTGGTCGTCGTTTTTGTGCTTCTTTGTGATCATTCTGTGTCTTTTTGTGTCTCTTTGTGGTTGTTTTGAGTCTTTTTTTGTCTATTTTGAGGTAATAACGTGCTTCTTTGTTGTCATTTTGTGTGTCTTTGTGGTTGTTTTTGTTTTTGTTGTCCCTTTGTGGTCATTTTGTGTCTCTTTGTGGTTGTTTTGAGTCTTTTTTTGTCTATTTTGAGGTAATAACGTGCTTCTTTGTGGTCATTTTGTGTCTCTTTGGGGTTGTTTTGTGTTGCCTTGTAGTCATTCTATGTCTCTTTGGGGTCATTTTGCATATATTTGGTGTATAGTTTATCCCTTTATGTTGGTTTTGTGTCTCTTTGTGATTGTTTTGTGTTGTTTTGTTGCCTTTTTGTGTCTCTGGCCATTCTATTTCCCATTGCGGCCATGTTGTCTCTTTTGGTCGTCGTTTTTGTGCTTCTTTGTGATCATTCTGTATCTTTTTGTGTCTCTTTGTGGTTGTTTTGAGTCTTTTTTTGTCTATTTTGAGGTAATAACGTGCTTCTTTGTTGTCATTTTGTGTGTCTTTGTGGTTGTTTTTGTTTTTGTTGTCCCTTTGTGGTCATTTTGTGTCTCTTTGTGGTTGTTTTGTGTTGCCTTGTAGTCATTTTATGTCTCTTTAGGGGCATTTTGTGTATCTACGGTGTATAGTTCATCCCTTTATGGTGGTTTTGTGTCTCTTTGGGGTTATTTTGTGTTGTTTTGTTGCCTTTTTGTGTCTCTGGCCATTCTCTTTCCGACTGTGGTCATTTTGTCTCTTTTGGTCGTTGTTTTTGTGCCTCTTTATTGTCATTTTGTGTCTCCTTGGAGTTTGTTTTCTGTTGCTCTGTTGTATTTTTCATGTCTTTGTTGTAATATTGTTGTTATTTTGTGCACATGTCCAGTTTGCGGTGATGAATAAAGTTGTGTTCATCTGTTTTCGTCAGATTACAGATTTGTTAAATGATGAATATTGATGGCAAAGTGAATATTCAATGTTAAAATCCCAAAACACACAGTGTCTGAGCTGAACTCCACGGCCCTCTTCTCGTCTTTGTGTCATTTCTTCTTCTTCATTACCTGGTGAGCGCGGCCACTGCTGGCAGGTGATAATTACCACTTCCTGTCAGCCTTTTTTCTTCCGTGTCTCCGTCATTAAAGTGAGGGCTGATAATTAGCCCTCAGTCCTCCCACAGCTTTCATCCTCTTTGCTTCATCTGAGTCGGAGAAGCTGCTGCTGCTGGAGTCTAAGTTTGGACGTGTAAATGAGGCTTCCTGTCACGGCCACCCACAGGGGGCTTCTGGGTAACGCAGTTCAAAGAGAAGCGGAGGTGACAGGAGTTGGAGCCGCCTGGGTGATGTCAAACACACAAGTAAACAAATAAGTCACCTCCACGTTTGTGCAGCTGTCAGTTTGACTTCAGTTTCAGCTTCGTGAAGTTTTCTGAGTCGACTGCATCATGTCACACATCCTGTGGATCACAACAGGAGGTTACTGTTACCATGGTGATGAGACAGTTTATTAACCTAGCATGATTTTTAATTGCACTGTTAAAAAAATGTAACTATGGCAACACTAAATTTTGTCACAATGATGAAAAAATTATGTTGTAACCATAGTGACGAAAAATCTTTTGTGACCATTGTTACATCAAAATGCTAACTGCTTTGTTACTATGGTAACATCAATCGTGTTACTATGGTAACATCAGTCATATTACTATGGTAACAAAAACAGACATGAAACAATACATTTTGCTATATGATGACATCACAACACAATAGTTAGCTGTTGCTATGGTATGTTACTATGCTGACTGAGCAGTTGCCATGGTGACACTACAATGAGAATTGTTTTGTTGCTACAGCAGCGGGCAAAGTAGAAATCTCATTAATCTTGTTACTGTGACAACATTAGTCAGCTTTGTTAGTGTGACAGCATAAAAAATAAACAAACTGATTAGTTAGTTAAGACAAGAAATTGTTGATTGCACCGTTGCCATGGTTACACCACAATACCAGTTGTGCTGTTACTGTGGTAACAAAAAATGCCTGTTTGTTTATTTTTTGCTATATAATGACATTAGAGATTACTTGTATTGTTGCCATAGTAATGTTGTATTGTTAATTGCATTGTTACCATGGCGACGTCACATTGTCATTCCAGTGCCCACTGACATGCTTACAGCCAAACACTGTAAGCATGTCAGAGCAGTTGAGAGCTCTGGAAGAAGATAAACTGACCATGAGTTAGTGGAACTGACAGTTGTTTAATCACCTGACATCATCACTGACATTGTTTTTGTTATGATAATGGAAACAACAACAAAAAAAAATCATTTTGTTGCCATGACGACAGAAAAACCTACATGTTTTGTTGATGACATGAAGCACATTGCGTTTTTTTAAAATCCTCTCAGACCTGAGCTGACAGGAAGTCTGAGGAGGCCCCTCATTAATGATGCACATATTCATGAGGTTCACATGCTAATGAGGAGCAGGCCGCCCACTCAGCAGGAGGTCACACTCTCGTAAAGATAACCGACCTCCCACAATTCTCCTGGGAGCCCATCTGCCCGTTGAACACATATTTCAGAGTGTGTGTGTGTCTGCATATTAAACGGGAAGTGCAGAAGAGTCAGTGATGCTTCCACCATCACTTCCACTCATTTAGCGGTTAGCAACATGCTAGTGGAAACCAATGGAAACTCTTGAGTGGAGTCAAACTCGGCTACGTTTGTGGACATTTTGGACACATATTTATGAAAACAAAAAATAATTAACTTCACTTTCAGAGTCTTTTTTATGTGGCACAGTTTATTGTAGGGCGCCAAAACAGTATTTTGTGTGTTTTCTAACAGAATTTGGAGTCACAAACGTACAGTTGTCTGGTCAATTTAGAAAAAGAAATATTCCAGAAAGTTTTAAAGAAAAATATAAATTAGCTTGAAATTATTTAACATATTATAAGCAGATATAATGGCTCTAAACTATTAATAAAAAGATTTTTGAGAAAACAGCGTTGGAACATTTACCTTTAATTACTGTTGCATTTAATCAGTGTCTTTTATTGTTGTTTTCTTTTTGTTTGTCAGTTGAAAAAAATGGGAAAAATGTTTTGCTAGTTTATATTTGTTTATAAAATGTGTTTAAGTAATGTATTTCCTTTTAGTGTCTATAAAAATGTAAGAAAACTACTCAAATAATCCTCTTTGATATGCAGGAAAAGGAAAAGACTGATCATTATTATTACTTATTATTTAGAGTTATGATGATTATGTATGTTTTTAATGTGGTTTCTTCTGGCTTCATCAGTCCTTTGAGAGATCTTTATCCACACAACATCAAGTTGCCATGGTTACCCAGTGATGCATGTATAAATAAACGGTGTAAACAGATCTGATGTGAGGCTAATTGTTTATCAGTTGGTCTCACAAAGAGGTGAAGCTTCACCTCCATCCTTCATGTGATCCAAACTTCAGAGGAGTCACGGTGCGTTCAGGGCCGCCAGTCCCAGCGGGAAAAAAATTATTTACCTTTTTAGTGATTTTGAGAGTCTTTGCTTCTACTTTCTTTAGTCATTTTATGTTTTTTTTAGTCCCTCTGTCTGTTTTCAGTCATTTTGTGAATTCTTTTCAGTGATTTTGAGAATCTTTGTTTCTAGTTTCTTTTGGGCATTTTATATATCTTTAGTTTTTTATGTGTGTTTTTAGTCATACTTCTATTTGTTTGTGGTTCACAGGGTCTGTGTTTCTTGTCATTTTGTCTTTTTGGTTGTTTTTTTTTGGTTGTTGTTGTCTTTGAAGGCACTTTACGATTTTTTTTGGGATTTAGTGTTTATTTTTTCTCCTTCAAAATATGAATTTTTAGTCATTTCATATCTTTAGTGGGTTGACAGCTAATATTAGTTTAGTTTACTGACATTTTTAGTCATTATTTTATGTAGTTTTAGTTTTTTTTGGACCCTTCACAGTCAACTTACATTAATTTGTAGGAATTTTCTGGTTTTTTGTTTGGTTAATTTAGTTTTTTGTGTGTTTTATGTCTCATTGTAGTTGGTTTTCTTACATAAATTTAGTGATTTTGTGTTTTGCTTCATGTCTTATTCTTCATTTTATGTCTTTTTGTTTGCTTTTGTTATTTATTTAAGGGTCTCTCAAGTTTTCTCGACCAAAAGTTTAAAGTTCCAATGATAAGATGAACATCAGGGTAGCTGCAACCTGAGAAAGTTCTGAGTTTTTTTTACTTTTTTGTTTGAAAAATAACTAAAAATATCGTTTTCTGTCAGCTGGCCGAGCAGGGAGGAAATGAAACGCTTCCTGTGATTGTAAAAAGCACTGCAATGTGTCACCAACTTCTAAATGCCATGTTTGTCAAAGAATATTCACAGTTATCAGCTCTGAGTTTATTTAAAGACCTGCTTCTCGCTATATAATTATCCTTTATCTTGGCATGAAACCTTCTGGCACACAAAAGGAGGATCTAACACAGACATTATTCAGCCCTGAAGCTGTTAACGTGAAGATTTTCACTTTGAATAAATAAAACGGTGGACTGTTTTTACTCTGCCGAGGTCTCCATCAAGTGTCCTTGACTTGCTCGCTTGTTATTAACAGCTTGAAAATGCTTGAAATGCAAAATCCGAAGCCTCTGGAGGGCTTTTCTGATGTCTGGGTTTGTTTTCAGTAAATGCATTGAGGTCTAAAATGTGTCTGAATGACTCTTCACCGCATCACTTCAGACGTTCAAGTGCTGCTTGAAAACCAACAAAAGCTCTTTAACTCGGCGAGGAAGTTTGCAGCGATGCTAAACGCTCCTGAAAGAGCAGCGAGAGGCCGTTTGTACGGTTTCAGATGCAGACGAGGAGCCGAGGCTACCGACTCACGTTCGACATCAAAACACACAGTCAGACTCAGAGATTTAAACTGTTTCAGTGTGGAATAAAAAAAAAAACTAATCTAAGATATCCTCAGGTAGAAAGTAGAGGATGGTTTTGCTTCTCTTCTCATCACTGATCCCAAAATTTCAGGTTCTCTTTAGTTACTTTTCTACGTTTGTTGTGTTGATCTGTGTTTATCGATTTGTTTTTTGTTGTGTGATTGGACAGTTCTGGCTCTGAATCAACTTTATTAATACATTTATATGTGGACGAGAGACAGAGTTGTTGACAGTGTTGATTTGTTTCTAAAGATGTCCCAATCCAGTTTTTTTCAATCCCGATCCAATCAGAGCCATTTATTATTTAGCGCCTGTTGATTAGTCTTATTCCAAAACCATTTCACAAGATAATACATGCTTTAAGAACATTAGAGTTAATAAATATAATCTAGTGTATATTCTAGACAACTGAAAAACTCTGCAATGCATTAATAATAATCCTGTGTCTGCTCCACGAGCTCCAAAAGATCTCAAAAACCTGTGTTCTCTACATGAATGTGTTGCAGGTCAGCTGTAGTACCTGGTTGTTCCACCAGGTGGAGCATCGTACTGTTTGATACTGTAGAGAAAAGAGGAGGTGTCACCCGGACTTCATATTGGCAAGAAGAGCGCATTGTGGGAGTTTAGTTTGCTTGGGCACCATGACAAAGTCTTCTGTGGTGCTTAATGGCCTCCGGCAAGATCTACTTAGGCTACCATGCTACATAGTACAGTAGTATGGATACTGGAAGAAGAGTTTCAATATCCTCATACATAGTGTGTCAATTGTAGTATGCAAAAAAAAAAAAAAAATCCAGATGTCCTACTACATCTGGTTGGATTTTGCATATGTTGTACCTTTTGCAGATGATAGCTCATTTTATATAACAGACTGTGACGGTCAAAGTTTAAGGTGCAATATTATGATGAAGCACTATGTCCTAATTATATGCTTAGTTAATGGAACAGCACATATTTTGTAAGGGGCAGCTGCAGTACATCCTTAAAGTTTTTTTTTTTTCAAAGTATGCGATTGGGAATAAATAAAGTGTCCCAATGCAACTTACATCGATCAGCCACAACATCATGACTGACAGGTGAAGTGAATAACATTGATCATATTGTTACTATGTGGTGTTCTGATGGAAAACCTTGGATTTTAACATCCATGTTGATCAGACTTAGACACCCAAATAAACATTGTCCCACGACAAACACACTCCCTCATGCAAATGGAAATCCCAAATGTCACTGGATGAAAATGCACCCCACCACATGGAAACAACATCAACCAATCAGGAACATGTTGAGGAACATGACAATGGTCCAACATGTTGATCTGACCTCCAAACTTCCTACACCCCATTCTGATCAAGCATCAACAGGATGCAGTGGAACAAGTTGGATTGACAGAGGCCCCACTGCACAAGCCAGAGTACCCAAAGGATCCAGTGCCAACGTCTGGGTTCCAGACCCCATATAGGACACCCTGAGAGGTCCTCTTGTCCATGCCCAATGGTTCAGAGCATTTTGGACCACATAAGGGGGACCAACACAATATTAGGCCCCTAAAGTCGCATCACAACGTCTGCGATCAAAACCAAAAAATAATAATTTACGATCCTGATTTTTGTAGAAACTTTGGAAAAAAACAGTAACTCTATAAATTATTCATCTTTAACTTTGTTTGTTTTGTTTATCAGGTCTTTTCCCACCAGATTCAGACACTAACAACCCATTAAATGGCCGATATTAACACACATCACCTCTAGTGGTTCAACAGGTGTGTTACTAACCAACTCTGATCATCAATGAACAGAAACTAACCCTGATAACGTCGTTGATCATGTGAATTATAATAAGTATGCAAAATTCATCACCTAAAATGGAGTTCTGTCACACTGAGGGTGTATTTTAACCCAAACTACGATCCCTTTCTAAACTCAACCAAGGAGCTCTGGTGCGTAACTTCAAAACGTCGACAAAACTCAAACATAAAACTATCATTATGGTATGAGATGGGATTTAAAGTCAGATCTACTGGCTGAAAGGCTACAGATTTACACCTCAAACCTGCAAGTGTGCACTTTAGCTGCTCTTTGTTTGCGCAAAGTCACAGCTGCATGAGGCGATAATGGAGCCCCATTAAATTAACCTCCTAGAAGTCACAAATGCATGACATCAGGCATTTCATGGGCTGAAAACATCACAAATGACAGCATCTACAGTTTGTTTCCATGTAAGTGGATCATAATAATGCAAGTCTCAGAATTATCAGCAGTTTATAAGCTACAAACGTGTGAAATTAGACGTTTTATAAGAGCCGCTGTTGGTTTGTCGCTTATTAGAATCTAATCTTTCTGTTCCTACAACGGCTGAGTGCTAATTGAGCTTTAATTCGCATTTGATCACCTGCATTTTCATGCAAGATAAATTAATTAATTGATGTGTTTTCTTCGGTTGGAGCCATTAACGCTGCTGCTGTGGAGTTTCAGAGGAAGGTGGAGTTCAAATAAAGTTTCATTCTGCAGCAGCTTTTAAATGCGGATGAAAAAAACACCATAGCGATTCTTGTCTTTTTAACTCCGGCCTTGTCTGGTGCCGTTGTCGACTCCAGGCCCTAATCTCTCCTCTCTGCAGCCCAACTGCTAATAAATATTGGAAAAAAAAAACTCCAAAGTTGGCTTCAGCAACTTCGGTTTTTCACGCTGCTGCAGCAAAACGTGGAGAAGAATGGAAGGATTACTGACGATTAAGAAGCCGGAGCGTAATCCACCGACGGGCCGCGACTCCATCGCTCCGCTCGCGCCGACAAAAGCCTCAGAAATCCCCCCTCCCCGAAAAAAAGAACGGAGAAAACAAGTCGACTTCAAATGGCTGACGTGAATGGCAGCGCAGAGCCTCCTTCTCCTGCGGCGGCGCTTCAAAACCGCTTAGAAATAAACTGGGACATCCTCGTCGAGCCCTGCCGCCTCCGTTTCGCTCGCAGATTTAATCGAGGTGGAATATTAATGCAGATCTTTCAGGGCGAAGGCAGATAAAAACCTTCAGAGGCAGGTGAACACTGACGGCGGAGGTCCTCGCATCCCAGAAAAGATGATCTGCACTCGTCTGAAAGGGAACGAAGGAGGCGGATTTCTTCCCGTGTGCAGGCAGGTTTTATTTCTCACTGTTCACGGATTTTATACATCAGTGTTTCTTCTCTCCTTTGAGGTCAAAGCAAACCAACATGTGGATAAATATGCTCGTTATCAGGTCAGATAGTACATAACCTGGATGGAGAGCGCTAATGCTGTTAGCAACATGGCTAATTTGTTTGCTTCCTTTCAGTTCGTCTGGAAAAATCAGATTTTTGCCCCAAAATGCACTGTTAAAAAGGCCAAAACATTAAATAATCGAAAATCTGTGTTCTTCTAAATGCTAATTAAATGTTTTATGTGTGCTAATAGTGTTATTTTACAGGTATCTGGTGTTATTTGAAAGAAAGACGATGCATATAGGGATCGAGAAAAGATTTTGTAGAAACTTATTTGACAGATTTTCCCTGTTTTGTCAAATTACTGGTAAAATCGAGTAAAATCACAGAATAAAAAAGATTGTTTACAAAAAACTACAGGCCAAAACTAAAAAAATCTGTATGTTTTTTACAAAAATGTTCACAATGTTTGACTGTAAAATAGCACTATTTTTTTTTACTGTATTTAAATCAGCAAGAAAATCAGGATGTTACAGACATTTGCTGTTATTTAAAAGAACATTTATGTCTATCAGCAAGTCACTAATGCAGTGTTTCCTTTCAGTTCGTCTGAAAATGACAAAATGATTCATGTAAAAATCTGATTTTTGCTCCAATATACACTGTTAAAAAGGCCAAAACATTAAACAATCTAAAATCTGTGTTCTTATAGGTGCTAATTAAATTTTTTACGCATGAAAATAGTGTTATTCCCCAGATATTTGGTGTTTGGCCATTTATGTTTATTGTTGGCATTATTGTTGTTTAGTTTATTTAGATATTTTTCTTGCACTATGAGGACACTTGGTGGCAGTAATTAGACACAGGTGACAGGAAGAGGAGGGCACAGGTAGGGGGAGAGCACACAGATCTCACCAGACCATCAAGCAGAACAGCAGACAGACGACTAGGACAGAGACACAACTCCCAATAGGAAAAAACGGTCCGTGTACGTCGCGGCCATTCGTTTCCTTATTTTGAGATTTCAAAATAAAAATGAAAAATAAACAGTTTCCCATTTTTTTTCAGTGATAATACAAAATGAAAAACGGAAAACGGGCCCTAATCCATTATCCATTATCCGACTTAATTAGATGTGTTTGTAAATGGAAAATAAAATTAAAATACACCCGTGGAAAACTTATTTCTCTACTTCCTGTTGGTTTTGGCTCCGTGACACGTCTGACTTCTGATGAGGAAGGATCTGGTATCTAAAGCTCCAGTGTTAGCTCACTGTTAGCAGACCTTGCTGGGTGCCGTGGCCTGATGAAGACCCACTGTGGGGTCCAAACGTTGCTTGGCACACATTGTTCACTATTTCACAGTGGACTTTTCACCAGCGTGGGGTTTATTTGTCTCTTTGGAGGGACCTTGTGGTGCCGCTAGCTCCGCCGCTAGCGCTAAATCGCTAGCGTTCGGCTGCTTTTCGGGATGCTTTTTAGGAGGTTTGGAGGTTTTCTGTTACTTTAGCTTTGCCAGAAAGCAAAGTAGCAATTTAGTGCTAGCGGCGGAGCTAGCGCTAAGTTGCTAGCTCCGCCATTTAGCAGAGCTAGCTAAATTGCTAGCTCCTCTTTAGAAGTCAGACGGGTCACGGAGCCAAAACCAACAGGAAATAGAGAAATAAGTTTTCCACGGGTGTATTTTAATTTTAATTTTAATTTACAATCACACCTAATTAAATTGGATAATGGATAATGGATAATGAATTAGGGCCCGTTTTCCGTTTTTCATTTTGTATTATCACTGAAAAAAAGGGAAACGGTTTATTTTTCGTTTTTATTTTGAAATCTCAAAATAAGGAAACGAATGGCCGCGACGTACACGGACCAAAAACCCTGGTACGTTCATCTTTTGCTTTCATCAAAATAAACCATCAACTAAACTGCAAATATTCGACTGGAAACTCTGTTTATGGTTCTGCGTCGGTTCATTCTGCTCCACCTCTGTAGTAAAGGCAATAGCTGGACAGTGGAACATTGAAAAATTGTCATTACATGAATAATAAAATAAATATGAGGTCGCTATTTCGCAGGGTTCTGGAACCTAAACCCTGCAATAGACGAGGGATTACTGTCGTCTTTTGACCTACTACATCCAACATATCCCAGTAAATCTTTGTCGTCATACTATAGTAGTTTAACCTTAATTTGCTCCAGAACTTCTCCAAAAAACGCACCTAAACCTTCAAACATATCGGAGTTTTAATGCATTTACTGCTGTTTATTGGAGTGTTTGTCCTGCTTTGACCACCAGATGTCCCCAAAGCAGGAAACTCCTCCTCAGAGCGACTTGAACTGAAGCACCAGACGAAGCGTTCGGCTGCTCAGCTTCGGCCTGCTTCCCTCAGCGTCTCATTTGTCTGAGTGGAGCTTCCATCGGAGGGCAGCCGAGCCGAGCGGCTTAATGCAAACAGAGAGATGAGATAAGACCGGAGAATTTAATTTGCCCCTCCGATGCTCCGAACGCAGGCGGAGGAGGAGCTGCCGAGGCGCTGCTTCGGCTTTTCACCTGAAGATTACAGAGTGAGGATGGAGAGCAGCTGCCAGGAGGTCAGCAGAGAGCCGAAGCTTCAGGCTCCTCATGGATCAGAGCATCTGCTAACAGCTCAGACAGGAAGTCAGACACATGTTCTACTTTACAGAGGTTCCTGTTTGTGAAATTACTGATAATAACCAATGAAAAACAAAGAAAAAAAAGGTATTAAATGATATGTTGATGGTGAGAAAATGGCCAAAACATTAACTAAACAAAAATCTGTATTATTATAAATTCTAGTTTGAAAATTAAAAATGACAGGCTGTATTTAATTAAAAAAATATAATGATTAAGCATTAAATCAGCAAGAAACATTTATTTAAAAGATATATGACATTTTTTAAAAGAATAAACTTGTATATTTAAGCATTAAAATATAGTAAATATTTTTTAAACTAACTTTTTATTTTTTTTTACAGCTTTTGTCAGTAAAATTATACTTTTATCTGTGTTAAAATCAGCAAAAAAAATAATATTTCACATATATTTTGAGCTATTTGAAAAAAAGACAGAGAAATTATAAATATTTTTAAACTTATTGTAACTGTTTTGTCAAATTGTTGCTAAATTTAATAAAATCACAGCAAAAAGTAATAATTTAAATTAAAAAACAGGCCAAACCTGAAAATATGATTTTTTTTTTTACAAATATTTGCCGCACTGTTTTTGTTGTATTATATCAGCTAAAAATATATTTGTTTGAGAGATATTTGCATTGAAAGAGGAAAAAATCTGTATATTAAAGATTGGAAAATTCTCATTTTCAAAACTTTTATTTTACAGATTTTCCCTGTTTGGTGAAATTAAACATAATATCCAGTAAAATCACAGGAGAAAAGTGCTGTTTTACTGTCATTAAATCAGCTAAAATATCATTATTTTACAGTTATTTTTACTTTTTCTTCATATTTTTAACAGTAAAGTTGAACATTACTGTATTCCTTTGCCCTTTAATCCACTTTTTCTGGTACTTTTGCTGCCAGATTTTTTTTTTTTTTTACAGTTTGTAACCTTGTTTTTTTCTCCCAACAATTTACTTTTATTTTACAGATTTTCCCCAGTTTGTTAAATTATCTACTAAAATCACAGGAAAGAAACGTGTTAATTTACATGTTGACTTAAAAAAGAACAGGCAAAGAGAGCACTAGTGATTAAGTTATGCTGTTTTCCTGTCATTAAATCAGCTAAAATGTCATTTTAACTGATATTTTTACTTTTTATTCATTTATTTAACAGCGAAGTTGAACATCACAGTATTCCATTGGCCTTTAATGTATTCTTTTTGCCTTTGCTACAAGTTTTTTTGGTCGTTTTTTTTACAGTGTACACATAGAATACAATAGTAAAGGTAAATAAAGGATGATGTAAGAGGAGTGAGAGGCAGCAGGGCCTCGGGGCGCCATCACCTGGACAGATTAGGATCTGAACGGAGGCTCTGAGGTCGGACGGAGGCTGCAGGGGAGCAAACAGCCTCCTCAGCTGTCTGGTGTTCGGCCTCGGGCAGCCCGGTTCAGGTGGAGGTCAGACGGTCGCTCAGGACCAACAGCTCCGCCTGAGCCGCTGATGACTAATGCAGCTGAAAGCCTCCCTGCTGCTCCTCGCGCCGAGGAGGAGGTGAACCAAGTGCACAGGTGGAGAAAACAGCAGCTCGGACTGACCTCCGTGACGCCATCAAAGCTGCTGTTAGAGACGAACGGATGTGGAGCTAAATTAGAAACACAGAGGAGAGACAAAAGCACCAGATGAGTCAGGATGTTAACCACCACGTTATATACAAACAGTAAACAGCAGATTGTGTGCTGCTCTGTACAATATCAGCTGTCAGTGAATGCATCTGTATATTATTTCCTCTTACAGACAATCAAAAACAAACACCTGAGGAAGACGACATTGGAAATATGAGAGTGTCTTTGATCACTGAAACTAAACTGAGTCCACCTGTGATTTCATGTTTATAAAATGAGCTGTTAACATCAGAACTTCCTCAGTCAGACCAACGGACTGTGATTATCTGCATGTCTACTTCATGGTTCAACACCCAGAATAATAGTAAGAGGAACTGAAACATCTGATCATGAGATTTTCACAGAGATGAAAACATGACAGGAAGATCACAAGCTTCTAAAAATTATTAGAAACACAGCTGCAGCAGTAATCAGGATGTTTAGAAGAACCCATAGTACCACTAATCAGAGCTGCAGTGGTCGTCATCCGTGCTGCCGCCACCATGCTTCACACCATGATGCTGCCGCCGCCATGCTTCACCTCATGATGCTGCCACCGCCATGCTTCACATCATGATGCTGCCACCATCTTTCTTCCACGTCATGATGCTGCCGCCGCCATGCTTCACGTCATGCTGCTGCCACCACCATGGTTCATGTCATGATGCTGCCGCCACCATGCTTCATGTCATGATGCTGCCACCGCCATACTTCACGTCATGATGCTGCCACCACCATGGTTCATGTCATGATGCTGTCGCCACCATGCTTCAGGTCATGATGCTGCCGCCGCCATGTTTCACATCATGATGCTGCCACCACCTTGTTTCACATCATGATGCTGCCGCCGCCATGCTTCACGTCATGATGCTGTCGCCACCATGCTTCAGGTCATGATGCTGCCGCCGCCATGTTTCACACCATAATGCTGCCACCACCATGCTTTACATCATGATGCTGCCACCACCGTGTTTCACATCATAATGCTGCCACCGCCATGCTTCACGTCATGATGCTACCATCGCCATGTTTCACATCATGATGCTGCCACCACCGTGCTTCACATCATGATGCTGCTGCCACCATGCTTCACGTCATGATGCTGCCACCACCATGGTTCATGTCATGATGCTGCCGCCACCATGCTTCAGGTCATGATGCTGCCGCCGCCATGTTTCACATCATGATGCTGCCACCACCATGGTTCATGTCATGATGCTGTCGCCACCATGCTTCAGGTCATGATGCTGCCGCCGCCATGTTTCACATCATGATGCTGCCACCACCTTGTTTCACATCATGATGCTGCCGCCGCCATGCTTCACGTCATGATGCTGCCGCCGCCATGCTTCAGGTCATGATGCTGCCGCCGCCATGTTTCAAATCATGATGCTGCCACCACCATGCTTTACACCATATTGATGCCACCGCCATGCTTCACACCATAATGCTGCCACCACCATGCTTCACGTCATGATGCTGCCACCACCATGCTTCACGTCATGATGCTGCCACCACCATGCTTCACATCATGATGCTGCCACCACCATGTTTCACGTCATGATGCTGCCACCACCATGCTTCACGTCATGATGCTGCCACCACCATGCTTCACGTCATGATGCTGCCGCTGCCATGCTTCACGTCATGATGCTGCCGCCGCCATGTTTCACATCATGATGCTGCTGCCACCATGCTTCACGTCATGATGCTGCTGCCGCCATGCTTCACGTCATGCTGCTGCCACCACCATGGTTCATGTCATGATGCTGCCGCCACCATGCTTCATGTCATGATGCTGCCACCGCCATGCTTCATATCATGATGCTGCCACCACCATGGTTCATGTCATGATGCTGCCGCCACCATGCTTCATGTCATGATGCTGCCACCGCCATGCTTCATATCATGATGCTGCCACCACCATGGTTCATGTCAAGATGCTGCCGCTGCCATGTTTCAGGTCATGATGCTGCCGCTGCCATGTTTCACACCATGATGCTGCCACCACCATGCTTCACCTCAAGATGCTGCCGCCACCATGTTGCATGTCATGATGCTGCAAACACCATGTTTCACGTCATGCTGCTGCCACCACCATGGTTCATGTCATGATGCTGCCGCCACCATGCTTCATGTCATGATGCTGCCACCGCCATGCTTCATATCGTGATGCTGCCACCACCATGGTTCATGTCATGATGCTGCCGCTGCCATGTTTCAGGTCATGATGCTGCCGCCGCCATGTTTCACACCATGATGCTGCCACCACCATGCTTCACCTCATGATGCTGCCGCCGCCATGTTTCACGTCAAGATGCTGCCGCCACCATGTTTCACCTCATGATGCTGCAAACACCATGTTTCATGTCATGATGCTGCTACCATCCTTCTTGCACGTCATGCTGCTGCCACCACCATGGTTCATGTCATGATGCTGCCACCACCATGCTTCACCTCATGATGCTGCCGCCGCCATGTTTCACGTCAAGATGCTGCCGCCACCATGTTTCACCTCATGATGCTGCAAACACCATGTTTCATCTCATGATGCTGCCGCCACCATGCTTCATGTCATGATGCTGCCACCGCCATGCTTCATATCGTGATGCTGCCACCACCATGGTTCATGTCATGATGCTGCCGCTGCCATGTTTCAGGTCATGATGCTGCCGCCGCCATGTTACACGCCATGATGCTGCCACCACCATGCTTCACCTCATGATGCTGCCGCCGCCATGTTTCACGTCAAGATGCTGCCGCCACCATGTTTCACGCCATGATGCTGCCACCACCATGCTTCACCTCATGATGCTGCCACCACCATGCTTCACCTCATGATGCTGCCGCCGCCATGTTTCACGTCAAGATGCTGCCGCCACCATGCTTCACCTCATGATGCTGCCACCACCATGCTTCACCTCATGATGCTGCCGCCGCCATGTTTCACGTCAAGATGCTGCCACCACCATGTTTCACCTCATGATGCTGCCGCCGCCATGTTTCAGGTCATGATGCTGCCGCCGCCATGTTACACGCCATGATGCTGCCACCACCATGCTTCACCTCATGATGCTGCCACCACCATGCTTCACCTCATGATGCTGCCACCACCATGTTTCAGGTCATGATGCTGCCGCCACCATGTTACACGCCATGATGCTGCCACCACCATGCTTCACCTCATGATGCTGCCACCACCATGCTTCACCTCATGATGCTGCCGCCACCATGTTTCACATCATGATGCTGCAAACACCATGTTTCACGTCATGATGCTGCTACCATCCTTCTTGCACGTCATGATGCTGCGACAACTATGCTTCACATCATGATGCTGACGCCACCATGCTGAACGTCATGATGCTGCCGCCGCCATGCTTCACGTAATGATGCTGCCGCCACCATGCTTCATGTCATGATGCTGCCACCACCATGCTTCACATCATGATGCTGCCACCACCATGCTTCACGTCATGATGCTGCCACCACCATGTTGCATGTCATGACATTGCCACCACCATGCTTCACATCATGATGCTGCCACCGCCATGCTTCCTGCCATGATGCTGCCACCGCCATGCTTCATATCATGATGCTGCCACCACCATGCTTCACATCATGACACTGCCACCACTTGCTTCACGTCATGATGCTGCCCTGCCATGCTTTACGTCATGACACTGCCACCACCATGCTTCACGCCATGATGCTGCCACCGCCATGCTTCACGTCATGATGATGCCACCGCCATGCTTCACGTCATGATGCTGCCACCACCATGCTTTACATCATGATGCTGCCACCACCATGCTTTGCGGTGTGAATGGGATGTTTGTAATGATGTGCAGTGTTTGGTGTCTACCTAACAGAATGTCTAATCTGCCAAAAAGCTCAGTTTTGGTCTCATCAGACCAAAGAACCTTCTTCCAGTTTACTTCAGAGTCTCCTACATGTCTTCTGGTGAGTCTCGTCAATATTTAATATGAGCTTTCTCTTTGCCAATATCCTATAAAGCCTCGACTGGGGAACAGCCTTTCTAATCTCAGCCGCTGAAGCTTGTAACTCCTTCAGGGGAGTCAAAGGTGTCTTGGTGGCCTCCATCACTAGCCCTTTTTCTTATGTGGTCATTCAGTGTTTGAGAACGACCTGCTCTAGGCAGATTTTCACATGCGCCATATTTCTTCCATTTCTTAATTATGGATTTAACTGTACTCCAGGGGACTTCTGGTGACTTGGAAATGTTCTTTTATCCATCTTCTGACTGATTCTTTTTAATAACCTTTTCACAGAGTTGCTTGGAGTGTTCTTCTATCTTTACG
This sequence comes from Dascyllus trimaculatus, assembly GCA_024666655.1. NCBI lineage: Eukaryota > Metazoa > Chordata > Actinopteri > Pomacentridae > Dascyllus > Dascyllus trimaculatus. The sequence continues at coordinate 7,821,614 of CM045461.1, forward strand.
GTGTAGTTACATCCAGGACTACTTATTCACCAGTAACTGGATCTTCTAGATACAGGTGTCTTCATACTACAATCACCGAGACACATTCAGAGTACTCCGATTATCTTTATTTTACTAACCGTGCGACTTCTAGCACCAACTGGCTGCAATGTTTTAAAGGGAGGAATACTTATGCAGTTTTCATGTTACATATTTTTAGTTAATTGACATTACATCAGGTTACATTTTAACATGAACGAGTCTTTGTTTGTATACTCTTGTCAAAAAAAGCCAAATTAAATTGACCATTAATTCGTGTTGACAAGCAAACTTCCAAGCAGGGTGAATACTTTAAAAAGAAAATAGTCTTATCTAATCACCTTGCTAGTCGAGTGCTAAAGTAAGATTATGCAACAGCTCTGTATAATCATGTTTCACTGTACTTGAGCACATTTTTCCTCCAGTTTAAAGAGCCAGAACTCTGAAAATGTTGTCCTTGTCCGGGTATTTCTGGCCCTGAGTGCACATGAACAGAAGCAGCAGGTGCAGACGCCCACACTTTACACTCATCCTGCAGCTTAAAATCTGTCTTCACCGCAGACTGAATTTAATTGAACCTCCGGTGTATCGGTCCACCCAGACAGACGGATATTCACTTCCATTTTAGTCCCCTTTGCCCTTAATCCTTCTCTGCTGCCCACTTTCTCTTGGCCTTGAACAGAAATACACTCTGCTCTCTCTCTCCGGCTCTTTGTCACACGGTTGCATGGTCTCTCGCCCGCTGTGTGCTCCTGGTTATCAGCTCTCATTGAGGAGCACATTTCAGCTCCTCGTCCTGTCAGCAGTCTGCTGTTGGCCTGCTGACACTAATAAAATCATTTCTGTTAAATCCGTCTCACACTGCGAGTCCGTCAGGCTGCAGCGGGAAGCAGGGAGGAGGTGTTTTCTGCTGCTGCTGTGGGTTAAAGGTTTTTATTAAAACATCCTACACCAGCAGGAGGCGCTGTCATGACTCATCTGCATGTCTCAGGTTAAATGAATCTTTCTAGGAGCTTCTGATGAACTATTTTTACCTTACTTAATGTTAGTTTATGCTGTCTTGGTGATATTTTTGTCAAATTTAAATGGGACTGAGGAAAATTGGGCTAAAACATCCCCGAGAAAAACTAGACTAAAATGTCACCAAAGAATACCGGCCTGAAATAATACTGAGGCAAACTAGAACATAATTTCTTCGAGGAAAATTGGACTATGTGGAGCCCCTCAAGGGACACTGGCAGACAAAAATTAAAATGTAAGTTTCTCGTGCGCACGCGAACTTCCGGCATCAATAACTCATTAGCGATACGTCGTCAAAACATAATCGATGCCTCTTTCCCGTCGTTGTAAGGTAGACAATGTGCTACAAGCCCAGCTTTATCAACAGTAGCTGTCTTTCAGGCTGAATAAATGAAACTGGTGTCTATGTACGGCTGTGCAGCTGTGCAGTGAGTGCACAGGGACCGTCTGCAAATTGCACTCTTGCAGACGGTATGATTTTTATATCTACATGTATCTCAAACCAAGTGTTGTGGTCTGGTCAACAGGAGCCAGTCGATGGCTGCAGTGACTTTGGTGACACTACAGTGTGTCAGGGTGACGTTATTAAATATCTGTGTGGTGTCTCTCTCCACTTTTGCAGCGGTTTTGCAATTAGCAGACAGTCCCTGTGCACTTGCCACACAGCCGGCTGCACATAGACACTAATGTTATTTCTGCAGCCTGAAGGACAGCTACTTTGATAAAGCTGGGCTTGTAGCACATTGTCTGCCTGACAACGATGGAAAGAGGCATCGATTACGTTTTGACAACGTATCGTTAATGAGTTGTTGATGCCAGAAGTCCAAATCTGTGAATATCTTTCCTGTTTTATCATTTTCAGACGAGCACGCCAAGATGAGCTGTTGGTCTATGGTGTGCACTTGCAGTGTGTACAAACAGGAAATTATCTCATGCGCACGCAAAACTAACTTGTGAGCACAAGAAAGTTTCGCGTGAGCACGAGTTAGTTTCTCATGCGCACGACAAAACTTACATTTTTAATTTTTTTCTGCCCATGTCCCTTCAGGGGCCCCCGTAGGACTACAACCTGACAGAAAAGGTCAAATGTGACGGTATGTTAGTTAGCCCCCTAGTGGCTGTTCTTGGTATTGCATCTACTTTGTTCTATCGGTTGCTAGAGTCACATGATGTTACATCATGCGATCATCACCTTTCATGGGTGAAAGGCAGGCATGGCCTAGCATGTGGAGAGCTACATCTTTATTCCCTCTCACAGAATGTCTACAAAAGCAATGCTTGAGAGTAATAAATAGTATGTTAAGTTATATGTTTGTAAAAAACTGAAAGGTACAATATTAGTAAGAACAGGCTACAGCTGTAGAGTTAATGTTTTATGTACCTAAAAATGCTACTATAAATTAGCCATGGTGATATAAAAGATGCTAATTATCAATATATGGCTTGTTAGTAGAAAAGGAAAACTTATTTTATGTACAAGAGGTTTTTAATGTCTTGTGTAAACGAAGAGAAAGACATGTGAGTGTTAGACATACTTTAGTTTTCATTTATTCATTTGTTTCCTTTTCCTTGTTATTTCAGTTTTACAAAATAAATCTCTGTACTAAAGAGGAATAAAAACAGTAAAGGACCTGTTAACTTTACTTCAGCGTCTGAGTCTCTGTGCAAGGTTATTCGCTGTCTGTCTAAGGGTGAGCAGCATTCACTCTGAGGGCAGAACAGTGACTGAAGAAAACTGGACTAAAATGTCGATCAGGGAACTGCGACTAAAACCACATAGTTAAACCACCCTAAAAAACAAAAACAAAGACTATATCAAGATTAAAACTAGACTATGGTGAGACAGAAAATGTAAGATGTGACAGAGGAAAAGAGGAATTAAGTGTCCTTGATGAAGCTGGGCTGAAATGTCATGGAAAAACTGGGAAACGAGGCTAAACTGTGACAGGAAAACCAATATTAGTGCATATTTTCTTGGTGATATTTGTGTCAAATTCAAATGGGACTGAGGAAAATCGGGGTAAAACATCCCCGAGAAAAACTGGAATAAAATGTCATCAAGAATATTGGGCTAAAAGGTGACTGGAATAGCACTGAGGAAAACTAGAATATATTTTTTCAGATGGAAACTGGACTCTGGAAGTAACAGAAAAGTAAAACGGGACTGAAGAAAACTGGACTTAAATTTGACAGAGGAAAAATGGACTGAATAACTACTAATTAGAAGTGGACTAAAATGGGACAGAGGAAAGGTGGACTAAAATGTCTCAGGGGAAACTGGGCTAAAATATGACAACAAACTGGACCAAAATGTCACCCAGGACAACTGGGCTAAAGAGTGCCTGAAATAACACTGAGGGAAACTAGGATGCAATGTCTCAGAAGAAAACTAGACTGCAACCTGACAGAAAAGGTAAAATGTGACAGAAGAAAACTGGACTAAAATGTGGATCAGGGAACCTTGGCATAACGACATCGTAAAACCGTCCTAAAACCAAAAGAAAGACTACATCAAGATTAAAACTGGACTATAGTGTGACAGAAAATGTAAGATATGACTGAGGAGAAGAGAGATTAAATTAAAATGTCCCAGAGAGAAACTGGAATAAAATTTATTAGAGGGACACTGGACTACAGAGTAACAGAAAAGTAAAATGGGACTAAAGAAAACTGGACTTAAACGTGCTTGCCTTGAGGAAAAGTGGACTAAACTACTGCTTAGAAAAACTGGAACAAATGTCACTGGGAAAACAGGATTAAAATGTCACTGAAGGAAAGGTGGACTAAATATAACAAGACAAACTGGACTAAGCTGTCACTAAGAAAACCTGGATTAAACTGAGATAAACTGGACTAAACTGTGACAGGAGAACCAACATTAGTTTATACTTTCTTGTTGATGTTTTTGTCATTTGCAGCTCATTTTTTACGACGCTACGACTGAAGTTTCCACAAAATTACACGACCTGTCACTGCCAGAACTTCCCCAGTCTGTTTCAGGTTTGTGTATTTGATCAGAAATCGCTGACTCCCTCTCTCCCTGCGTTTTCATCTGCTGACCGATTCATCTCTCGGCCTCTTCTTTTATTTCTTATTCATCCAGTTTCTGCCTTTGATTCTGGTCCTGTTTGGCTGCAGCCGTGAGCCGGACGGATGGACGGACGGATGGAAGAAGGAGGCTGGAGGGGAAGATCAGAGAGACGGCGAGAGGACGGGAAGATACTGGGTTTTAAAAAGAGAAGAAGAAGAAGAAAGAGTGAAAAACAAGAGTTTACTGTGGCAACACTTGAAATGCTTCATCATAAAGACGAAGAAGAGGGTGATAAAAAGTCTCAGAGGAGAACTGAACTAACACGTCACTGAAAAAAAACAGGAATAAAATAAGAAAAACTGGATCAGGGTCAAATGTGACCAAAGAAATACTGGAATAAAAAAATCACCGAGCAAAATCTGTCTAGAATGTGACATAAAAAACAATGAAATGTGAAGAGAACAGGACTAAAATCAGTGAGGAAAACTGGACTAAAACATAACGGAGGAAAACTGAAGTCAAATGTGACAGGAAAAACTGGACTACACTAAAATATTGGACTGGAACTGCACTAAAATGAGACTTAAAACTGGACTACAATGTGAAAAAAGAGTAAAATGTGACTAAGGAAAACATGACACAGAGGAAAACTGGAATAAATGTGAAAAATGTCCCCAAGGAAAAGATTAGGCTGAAATGTGGAAGAAAATGGACAAACATGTCACTGAAAAACACTGGACTACAATGTAGTTCTGGAATAAAATGTCACTGGGAAAACACGATTAAAACATCACAGGAAAATGCTTTAAAATGTCACAGAGGAACACTGAACAAAAAGGAAAACTAGACCACAATATGGCAAGTAAAACTGGACTAAACTGTGACAGGAAAACTGGACTAAAAGGTCACTAAGGCAGACGGGACTAAAGTGTTATTGAAGAGAAGTGGACCAAAATGTTACTCAGAAAAACTGGATAAAAGTGTTACTGAGAAATAGTGGGTAAACCTGTTTGAGAAAAACTGGACTAAATTGTCACGTAGGAAATATGGACTAAAATGTTATTGAGAAGAACTGGAATATAATGTCACTATGGAAATGTGACAAATAGTTAGTAAAACTTCACGGAATGTGACAGAAAAATTAAAATATGACTGAGGAAAACTGGAATAAAACGTCAATGAGGAAAACTGGTCTAGAATATCACAGAGTAAAATTTAAATAAAACTTCACTGAGCAAAACTGGACTAAAATGTCACTGAACAAAAACATCTGAGGAAAACTAGACTATAATATGACAAGTAAAACTGGACTCAACCGTGGCAGGAAAACTGAACTAAAAGGTCACTAAGGCAGATGGGAATAAAGTGTTATTGAGGAGAAGTGGACCAAGATGTCACTCAGAACAATTACATTAAAGCATTACTGATGAAAAAGTGGACTGAACTGTTGGAAAAATGGACTAAAATGTCACAGAGGAAAACTGGAATAAGATGTAAACCGAGGAGAAAACGGGACTAAAACATCAGTAAGGAAAACAGGATAGAAAATCTGGACTAAAATGTCTCTTAGGAAAAGTGGACCAAAATAACACTAAGTAAAGTTTGACTAAACTATGACAGGAAAACTGGACTAAAAGGTCACTAAGGCAAACAGGACTAAAGTGTTATTGAGGAAAAGTGGACCAAAATGTTACTCAGGAAAACTGGATTAAAGTGTTACTGAGAAATAGTGGGTAAATGTGTTTGAGAAAAACTGGACTAAATTGTCATGCAGGAAAAATGGACTATAAATGCCACTGAGGAAATATGACAAATTGTCAGTTAGTAAAACTTGACAGAATGTGACAGAAAATATGACTGAAGAAAACTGGAATAAAATGCCACTTAGGAAAACTGCTCTGGAATGTCACAGAGTAAAATTGTATTTAAACTTCACTGAACAAAACTGGACTAAAAGGTCATAGAGGAACACTGAACAAAAAGGAAAACTAGACTATGATATGACAAGTAAAACTGGACTAAACTGTGACAGGAAAACTGGACTAAAAGGTCACTAAGGCAGACGGGACTAAAGTAGTAAAGTTGGACTAAACTGTGACAGGAAAACTGGACTAAATTGTCACATAGGAAATATGGACTAAAATGTCACAGAGGAGAAAACTGGAATAAAATGTCACCGAGGAAAACTGGACTAAAACATTACTTAGGAAAACAGGATTAAAGTGTTATTGAGGCAAAGTGGACCAAAATGTCACTGAGTAAAGTTGGACTAAACTGTGACAGGAAAACTGGGCTAAAATGTCACTTAGAAAAACTGGAATAAAAGTCATTGAGGAAAACTGGACTAAATGTGACAGAAAATTAAAAATATGACTGAGGAAATCTGCACCATAATGTCCCAGAGGGGGAAAAAAAAGGACTAAAAAGTTACTGAAAAAACTGGACTACAATCTCCCTGAGAGAAAATGGAATAAAATGGCACAGAGAAAAACTAGACTAAAGTGTCACAACAAAACTGGGCTAAAATAAGAATAAGAAAACCTAGATTAAGTCCCACATTATTCATTCACAGGCCATCGTAGATGTCCTTCAAACCCATCGGTTGGTTTTGGGGTTCAGAGCTGCCCTGCATGTTCCTGCTCTTCTTCTTTAATCATGCATAGTTGCCTCCGATCAGAAATGATAAATTAGCAAGGCATTGGGAGATTGGTAGAGGATCCTAGCAACGCATGCTGCTAGGCAACAGCCATAGCCACATCAACATAAAGCTAAGTGTAAAGACTGGTATTAACTAAGATAAGCAGTTGGGGTGAGGTTTATTAAAGACCGATTCAGGCCACGAGGTCTGGTTTCATATGTTTACCTTCTTTAATGATGAATTTGTGGCTTCCTGTCCCTTCATTCCACCCCCGCATTTTGTGTCTTTTTGAGTTTCCTACATAATTTGTTTCATTTATCATCATAAATTCTACGCACTGAGCTTGGGATTATTCCTCGCGTGTGAGCTACAGTAGATGTAAATGAGAGTAAATGTGCGTACTCGGTGCATTTTTCTCCTTAATGTTAGTGTGCGCAAGTTGCGTGCACGTGTGTTTTTGTGTATGCGTGTGCCCGGCAGCTCTGAATTCAGAAAAACACTTCCATTAGGAAGAGTCAGCCAGGCGGGATGCAGAGGAGAGATGGCTGCAGGGAGGAGGAGGTGAAAGACAAACATCCTGCCAGGAGGAAAAAGAAACGCCCGAGAGGAGAGTGAGGAGACGAGTGGAGGGGAATAGTGATATCCTGCTTTCACCTGGGCCACAAAACCCTCGTCTGAGTCTGCAGGCAGAAAGGCTGCATCCCACAGATCTGCTGCTGCTTCATATTCACTGTAAAACACGACCCGACGCCTGAAACATTTCCCTGCTAGCTTGACGATTATAGCTGATAATTAATGTAGAGGTCCCAGTCGGGTTTCTGACTTAAAATCCAAGCATGTTGATTCCAGATATCTCAATAAAGCCTTATTCGGGCTTTGAGAAACCTAAATATGATAGAAAGTAATGCTAGTACTGTGAAAGACAGCAGACTACTGCAAAGGCTAATACACTGATCAACTAATCTACTTGTTTCTGTAATAATTATACATTAGTGAAGTTAAAGATAAAGATGTAAATTGAGTTAGCTACTTAGCTTAACTTAGAGTTATCATCAGGGCCACCTACCCTATAAGTAATATCTGTATCCAGTAAGCTTAGAACTAGCTTTGAAGTTAGCTTAGAATTAGCTTCAGATTCGCTTTGCTTAGTTTAGTATATTGTTAGCTTCCATGTCCTGTTAGTGTAATTAGCTTCAGGTTAGCTTAAAGTTAGTTTCTAGGTCCAGTTCAGATTTAGCTTCTAGATGTAGTTAGCTTAGCGCTAGCTTTTCCAGCCAATGAACTCAGAGTTAGCTTGTAGGTGTGTTTACCTTGGAGTCAACTTAGAGTTAACTTCATGTTCAATTAGCCTAGAGTCAGGTCAGTTAGCTTAGTCTCTAGTTAGGTCTAGAACCATAATCAGGCTGCAGCTGAGATTTGAAGATTTGACCTTCAAATTTGATCAAATCCACTCTGAACAAGTCTGCAGAATAAAACACGGAACACTTCATTTTTAAAGCAATTCAAATGCAGTTAATCTTCCAGGATCCATGTATTAAACAGAAAAGTAAATGACCCTGGAGGATGAAGTGACGCCTGGAGCACAAACGGAGTGTTTTAGCCTGAGGTGAGTGAGGACTGACGCTTCCGTTCTCCTGGATTCTACTTTTTAAAACCTCCCTGTCGACTCTGAGCTCACATTAACTCAGAGCTGCTACGACTTCACCTGCTTTTCTGGTGGGAAACTTTTAAAAAACCTTCGGGGGAAACTTTGCCAACATCCAAAGCTCCTGTGTGGAGGATCGTCGTGTTTAAATGTCAATATCTCTTTTTCAGTCTGTCGGAGGAGAAATGGCAAGATGGATGAAAAAAAAACAAAATAGACCAGAATGAATTTTAAATCCCTTAAATGCATGAGTCATTTTGATTTTTCTGACACTATTGCCAGCTGTAAGTTAGCACTGCAATAAATCATTTTGCTGTAACCTTTTCGTATAAAGTATAAACAATAACTCTTAAAAATATGTTGGTAGTTCGTATAAATGGATGAATATTTTTCAGCACAGACTGATATGTCATGTTTAAACTGCCTTAACTTGAGAAAATAATAAAACTATAGGTGTTATATGAGGGATTTTAGGCATTTATCAGCTAAAATGAGGTTCGGAGTTCCACAGGGATCAATTCTAGGTCCTCTTTTCTTTTACAGTTTTAACCACCTGGCATCTCTGTAACACACAAAAAATATGGTGAAATATACTTTCATAAAGAAATTAGTGGAGTTGGCATAACAATGATGATAAGTGATAATATTTTTGTGCATTTATAGCAGCATTGTTGAGGCACCCGAGGTAACTATACGAGATTCATCATCCTCCTGACTTCTTGCATGTACTTTGTCATTTTCATGCTCTAGTTCTGCATTTAAAGAGTAAATTGTAGTTTATTTCAAGTTTTCATTCAGTCTTGGTCATGACTAAAAGGTAAGTAAAGGCTGTTACAAGCCATTTTATGTTGCTGGACAACTTGTTTTGCAACTCGTTTGCTGCTTGTCGGTTGGATTTCTGTCTCACTTGCTCTGATGCCACAATGATTCCGCCATTGATAACATTATGAGATTCATTTAAGTTAAATTAGAAAGATTTTACTTGTCTAATTTTGAATGCGTATTCTGTTAAAGAAACACATATTGTGACGTTTTGTTGGTCAGAGAGACTGAATAATCCAGACCACATATTATAAACACCAAACAACATATCAAACAGTGTCAATATATAAATTAACATTGGGCTAATTTCATTTTTGCAGTATTTAATGACACGGAAAGTGGTATGTGAGGATGATTTAAATCACATTTGTAAAGATGCCGTCAGAATATCTGACCGATCAGTAATAAAAGCTGTTGTCTCTGTAGTTTTTTCTACAATATTTGACTATATATTAATGTTTTCAGTGTATTTATGTAGTTTGAGACTACGGCGCAAGTTCAACATAGTCAGGCTTTCTTTATGTTAGCTGGCTCAACTAAACCTGAAACTAAAATCAGACATAATGGATATCAATCAGATACAACAAACTTCTGCATCATTGTTTTTGGGTTTAAAAATTGGAACTGAGACACAACACTGCCCCCATCAGGTCAAACTTGGAATTACAACACTGGTTCATCCAGCATTTCTCATCAAAAATCAAAAATCTTAGCTGATGGCATTAATACTTAAGTACAGTTTTGAGATACTTCCATGTTCTGCTACTTTCATTTCTTACATTTCATAGGGAAATATTGTATTTTCTCCATCACTACATTTATCTGACAGCTTTTGTTCAGATACAGATTCTACACAACTGATAACCAAACAAGCTTTAAAGATACAGCTAATAATTACACGTTAAAACACTGGTTTTTCTCTTCTTACAAAAGCTCTAAGCAGTCACTTACATTTAAGATGTCTATGAGTTGTTAATGCCTCACCAGATAGTGACTTTTTCCCCTCTAAACTGCTCAATAAATGTTCAGATGATCCAATAACAGATCAGACTGTCAGTGTGTATAAAACTGTATATAAAGACGTTGAAGTTGGCTCCACCTGCAGCAGCTGCGGACACACTGGTGCTTCACTATCAATAAAAGATTCATGTTATGTATCAGTCAGAGAGACCAAACCAAGATGTTTACTTCAATACTTTAACTACTTAAGTTGGATTTTTCATGTCTGGCTTCAATTTGTAATGTAGTGTTTCTACTTTGCTGTATTTTGCTCAAGTAGAGGCTCTGAATACTTTGTCCACCACCGCTCTTTATATTAAAACAGTAGTAAAACTTTGATCTTTTTTCACTGCAGAACATCCTTCACAGTTTGAGGAACACCGAGGATCTGATGGTTTTATCGAGTGATTTATGGAGGTGTCTCTGCAGCCCTGCGTCACTAATGACCTGAAGCTTGTATTTAAGGATTAATGAATCCTTTATGTTGAGTAATCAGTTGCTCTTTGAAGCAGCGTACCTGTCCGTCCTTGACTCAGGTGGAAGGTCAGAGTTAGGATGATTGAACGCTGATTGAAGGCCGAACTCTCAGGTTTCTGGGAGGTTACTGGGACTTAAACTCACCCTGAAGTAGGCAGATTTGAATCGCGTGCAGTCCTTCCAAAACATGAATCCTGGGGAGGACAGGAGGCAGCAACAGAGTCAAGTGTTTTATTTAAGAGCAAATCCAGGTTTCTAGGACACCAGCAGGGAGCTCAGTGCTACGTGTGTGATGGACCAAAAAAAGAACAAAGAGACGGTGTCAGGTAGAAATACACCGGAGCTGATTGGACGACTGGAAACAGGTGAGGTGGGCGTGCAGGTCATGTGACAGGAAGCAGGAAGTGGGAATGTGGTGAATGGACGGTATATAAGAGGGAGTTTAACATGCCATTTGACTCATCTTCCGCACAAAATAGAGTGATTGTGTGCTGCCTACACTGTAAAAAATGAATGTTTTTGTTAGGTTCAAAACCTGAAAATACAAACAGCACAGGAAGGAAGACAGTACTCACGAGCTCAGGTCTTTGACTTGCGCACAAGGAGAGAACGGACACTACAGCTCTGCAGTATGCATCGCTACAGAATTCCAGCTCTCTGGATAGTCCGTCTGTCCTTGGCTCTTTTTATTTGGTAAACAATCATGTAGCACAGGGCGTCCCCACACGTCAAGAGTCAGCATAACATAAGTGTCACTTACACAATCTTAATGGGTCAGTTCTCTATGTTCTTTACTGTGAGTACATACAGCTGGGAATGTTTTATGGTGATTCATATCTTTACAATCATGGTTGCTGACGTGGAGACTTTAAAGTCCTGACAGTCACTCAATGATTACCTAATAAGAATAATTCTTAACATAAGCACAATTCTTCTAACAGTTTTTAATCGTCATTTCTTGAACAATTTACTGTCATTTTGCAGATTTCCCCTGTTTTGTTAAGTTACACATTATAACTTGTAAAATTACAATTTTTTTTTAAACTGCACAAAACATACCAAAACTTCAAAAATTTGACCATTAAATGATACTATTTTATTTCACTTTTAACAAATATTTGCTGTTATTTGAAAAGAAAAAATCTGTATAAAACAAACTGAAGAATGGTACTTTCCCTGTTTTATTAAGTTACAGCTAATAATCAGTAAAATTACAGGAAAAAAAGTATTATTTCCCATGTCGAATGGAAACTTTACATAATGTCCACATAAAAAATCTGTATTCCTGCAAATCATAATTTGTTCTTTTAGTACTAAGACACACTTTGTGGTGCAACCTGGACACATCTTCAGTGATGTAACCGGGGTCATGGGGTGTTTCGGGTCTTTCATCAGACACCCTAACCCGGGTGACCCAGCCGGGGGTGATCAGGCCCTGACTTGTGCCCAGGTGTTGCACTACGCCAGATCTAATGTAAAGCCTTTCCAGCAGCTTCCATGATGTTCTTCACGGCTCTTCGCCTGTGCAGTCCACAGATCCCTCGGAGTCCCAGGACCCAGTGTAAAGACCTTCAGTGGGCTCCCAGCAGGCCTTCCACCCATTCCTCCGACACTCAGCCACCAGGTCATCACACTTGGCCTTCTTCCATTCTCGAGCCTCTTCCATCCGATCTTCCCAGGGGACTGTTAGCTCCAGTAGCACCACCTGCTTGCTTGCCTCGGACATCAAGACCATGTCTGGCCGGAGTGTTGTTACCGCAATGATGGATGGAATCTCAGCTGTCTCCCAAGGTCAACCAATACACTGCAAAAACTCAACATCTTACCAAGTTTATTCGTCTTATTTTTAGTCAAAATGTCTCAACCCACTTGATTTAAGATAAATTCACTTTACAGGTAACATTTCAGCAACATGGAGGGACGTGTTTTAAGACAACGCATCTTAAATATCTTGTTAAGTCAAACAATCTTGAAATGATCTTGTTTTGAGTCGTATTTTACAAGAAACAAGGTTCATTTCATTTCATACATGTTTCAAGCTGAGCCGTTGTTTGGATGAGATAAATAATCTTGATTTAAGAAATAAAGTAAATGCATTTTATTGGAAAATCACCAATTCATATCAGAAAACAGCTGCATGTGGAAAATGTGTAAAAAAAAACACACACAACACCTTCAAATGCTGTCAAACACGACTAAATATGAGGATTTCTAGCCAACTGTGAGAAGATATTATATCTCAGAATGCTTCAATTAATCTTTGTGATCTTATTTCAAGTACAAGATGGTCTTAAATCTAGAGAAGAGCCACGATAATACAACTAAAATAAGTTGAACACATCTCAAATTAAGAAGCTGACATTAAACTTATTAAATCTATTTAATTCTTTATCATGTCTGGTTTATTCTAAGACACCTCAGCTTGACAATGCTGCTAAAATAGCTTAAAATAAGTTTTCCCTGCTAATTTTAAGACTTCAGTATTCTAAATATCATGTCTTATTTCAAGGAATGTTATCAAGCAAATTTTCTCTTGTTCTCTGATCTGTTGGCAGATTTTTTCACTTATTTCAAGGTAAAAGTGCCTTGAAATAAGGGTTTTTTTTCTTGTTTTGGGAGGGGCATTTTTTCCAGTGTAGCTGCCAGTCCCTTGCTGTTGCAGGCCCCTCTTGGGTCTTCTTTGGGGACTGGGGCGCCCCTAAACAGTGTACAATGTATGACTGTAAAATGACACCATTTCACCGTATTTAAACCAGCCTGTCCGTGAAATGAGTTTACACTTTCCTCACAGGGAGAAAATCATCTGCAGAAGGTGTTTTTGGATGCTTTCAGGAGGAAGGAGGTTTGATGTGCAAACAGCAGAAACAAGCCGGATGTTTCCAGCTCGTTGTAACACCTCATGTTGTTATTTAGTGCCGCGATATATCTCAGTTCAGCCGACAGACTGCAGGCTGGAAGGAAAAAAAATCTAAATAATGACTGGGCAAAGCCACTTTCTGTTTGAGGGTCTGAATTTGTCCAAAGTTTGCCGTTAAATATTAAAGTGTCGCAGTGAAGCAGCTTGTTTCTGAACTCTGCAGCAGTCGGAATCAGTCAGAGACAATCTGCTTTAACCAGTGTGTCAGACTAAATAAAGGCCTTTCATGCACAATGCTCCTCACACACTGTGGATTTGAAGCCATCAGTGCAGCGGGGGGTTTTCTGACAGTATAATTTGGCGAAATCAGCACAGGCCCTGGTTTGCAGGTCTTCCTCCCAGCGTGAGCTCTGTCATGAATGGGCTGTGCCTGTGTTCGAGGTGACTGCTGCAGGGTTTGGCAGCGCAGCCCGGACTCAGTGCCAGTCCTCTGCAGTGCATTCACACACTAAATATGCTGTGTTTAGTGGGTTTGAGGGTTCAGCAGGAGCGAGTGGGTGAGCCGCTGCCAGGGCTGTTAGTCTGACAGGCCGAGAGGAAGCAGCAGCAGGACACGACGCTGCTGCTTCTGCGGAAAAGAAAGGAAGAAATGGCGATAAACTTCCAGCAACGACCCCCACAGATGAGTTATTATGAACCGACGGGGCCCCAGGACACGAGAAAAGGTCCCCGACCCTCCTACACTGGAGTTATACTGGGATCTGTGAGGCTCTCAGACTGCAGCAGCAGAAATACAGAATTTATAGAAGGCAGTTTCAGTGAAAACTACACTTTGTGTCCAGTAGATGTGGATTCTCCAGAGGAACAGCGGCTGTGTTTCAGAAAAAATAGATGTGGGAGGTGAATTTTTTAAATGTCATTGTTTAAACTAAAAAAAACTAAACTCAATTTACTTCTACTGTCAGAGTCTCAAGCCTTAAATTTAATGTTATACTCCCTCAGGAAAGAAGCATTGTGGTTATTTAGTGTTCTTTTGTTGTTATTTATGTTTCTTTGTTGTTGTTTTGTGTCTCTTTGTGGTTGTTTTGAGTCTCTTTGTGGTGGTTTTGTGTCTGTTTGTGGTTTTGTGTCTCTGTTGTTGTTTTGTGTCTCTTTATTATTGTTTTGTGTCTCTTTGTGTTAGTTTTGTGTCTCTTTGTGTTAGTTTTGTGTCTCTTTGTGGTTGTTTTGTGTCTCTTTGTTGTTGTTTTGTGTCTCTTTGTTGTTGTTTTGTGTCTCTTTGTTGTTGTTTTGTGTCTCTTTGTTGTTGTTTTGTGTCTCTTTGTTGTTGTTTTGTGTCTCTTTGTTGTTGTTTTGTGTCTCTTTGTTGTGGTTTTGTGTCTCTTTGTTGTTGTTTTGTGTCTCTTTGTGGTGGTTTTGTGTCTCTTTGTTGTTGCTTTGTGTCTCTCTGTGGTCATTTTGTGTCTGTTGATTTAAGTTTCTTTATCGTCATGTATCTCTTTGTTGTTGTTTTGTGTTTCTTTGAGGTGGTTTTCTGTCTTTGTGGTTGTTGTGTGTCTATTTGTTGTTGTTTAAGTCTCTTTGTGGTCATTTTGTGTCCTTGTAGTCATCTTTTGCCTCTTCACAGTCATTTTTTCCTCCTTGTGGACTTTTTGTGTCTCTTTGTGGTTGTTTTGTTCGTCTTTCTTGGATATTTAACGGGTGAAGACCAGATGTCCCTCGTCCTTGTGTACTTGTTCAGAAATCTATTGAATCACAACCAACACTCTGTTTTTTTTTCTGTTTACTGTCCATCTTTTCTCGTTCTGCTGGCCTCAGCGGAAAATAAACCCCAATAAAGCGTTTGTAATAAATTTAGATAAAGAATAAGAGTAAATATAATAAAAAGAAGAACACACTGTGCCTGAATGTGGCTCCGGCAGGAGCTGCAGGAACAATCTTCCACATCTGACTGCTACCAAAAGTGATTCACACCAATTTGTCTCGATCTAAATGTCACCTGTTCTGTCTCTGCTGAGCCTCGAGGCCGGCGGACACAAACTATCACGCTGACACTTCTCCCTGGCTAATTGCATCATTAGACTCAAACGGAACAAAAGGAAAGTTTCACAGAAATCTGTCATGAGAAGCTGCAGAGACTGACTTTAAAAGGTTTTACATTACTATTAAATATCCTAATGAGCACTTCATATCATTACTAGTGGTGGTTACCTAGCAACAGCAAGACGCCCCGTGCACACTTTAAACGTTTATTTATGAGGGATGTTAGGTCAGGTGTGTCGGGCTGCACCTTTTTATAGCAAACGCTGCTCTGCACACAGATGCAGGAGCTCTCATGAATAACGGTGACTCATGTTTTGTTCCCTGAGGCCGATCAATTCAATCTGCTCTCCCGGTGGCCGGAGGAAACGTCCGCCTCTGCGAGGACATTTCGAGCCCGTCCTCGCTTTGGGCCGGAGCTCCAGAGGACGTGGGTTTTTTTTTCAGCTCGGGTTGGATCCGGGGTCAGAAAACATCACGTCCCCACAAACCTGGCAGCAGAAGCGTGTGCGGGTGTGATTTCGTGGCTGTTCAGGGATGTCGCTGCACCGAAACTACAGCTGTAAAGAGACGACTTAATTGAAACCACAAAGCAGCAGCAGCACATCTCTGACTTTTACCCTCTAAAAGCTTTTCCACAACAAGAAAAAAGTCCCATCATGAGTTCTGGAAACAAAAACCTTTCCTCCTCCCGACTCCTGAATTATTGATAAAAAAACATGAGTTTCCAGCTGGAGGATTTTTACAGTGTTCTCTGCTGTTTTCTCCTGCAGCCGAAGCTCATTGTGCTTTTGTGGGATTTTTCCTCGTGTTGGTTACAGTTATATAAAGTAACACTTGAGCGTGAAAATCCACTTTGCTGCAGCAGCATCGACACATTTCCACAGCAGAGCCTTCCTGCTGGTTTGTCTGCAGAAAATAGAAATATGTGAGCGGTGCTGCCTTCCCAATAACAACTAGAGCAAATCCTGTTTTATCAGGACCCAGTGTTGATGCAGATCGTTCACAGCTTGTGGATAAAGCAGGAGCAAAAAGCAAAATATTAAATTATTCTCATATTTCCATGAGCTAACAGTGAAAGACGCCCCTGAGACGCCACAAAGTTCATCTGCAATTTGTATTTTGAAGCTATACTGTGTTTTAACCAGTCTTAATATTAAAAAAATGTGTATTACTTTGTGTTATTGCACTTGTTTTACAGAGTTTCCCTGTTTTATTGGATTAACAAATATAATAATGCAAAAAAAAAGATTGAATTTACCAGTTTAACCTAAAAAAAGGGGGCAAAACTGTAAATAATATTAAATATCTGTATTTTTTCAAGGTCATTCATAAGTATTTGGCTTTAAAATTACACTTTTTTTTTTACTATATTTAAATCAGCAAAAAATATAATTATTTACTGATATCTGGTGTTATTTAAAAGAAGAATTAAAAAGAGAAATTAGTAAATACATGGGTTTTTTTTTGCCTGTTTTGTTAAATTATGGATAATAATGTAAAATCTTAAAATAGAAATGTATTAATTTACATGCTGAAAGAAAAGAAAGAAAGAAATTAAAACAGAATTATACTGTTTTACTGTATAAATCAGCTAAAAACACAATTATTTTACTGATATTTTCTGCTTTTTGAAAGAATTATATATAGTAAACATTGAAAAACAGTACCTATTATTTAACAGATTGTCCTTGTTTTGTTAATTACAGATAATAACCAGTAAAATCACAGAAAACAGTATTAAATGACATGTAGACTGTAAAAAAATAAAATAGAATAAAATAAATAACAGGCCAAGACTATACATCATGTCATCATAAAGCTGTATTATTACGAAGAGTAAACATTTATTTTACAATTTGTAACGATAAAATCACTGTTTTACTGTATTAAAATCAGCTTAAAATAGAATATTTTCCAGATATATATTTATTGAAATAAACATTTATAACTGATGTTTTACATTTTGCACTGTTTTGGTAAATTACAGACAATAACTGTTAAAATCACAGCAAAAAGTTTTAATTTACATCTACACTGTAAATAATAAAAACCTACTAATTAATTAAATAAAACGGAATGTTCTTTGTTTGCATAGAACTGATGATGTTCCATTCTGACTGTTGTGACATCGTCAGTGATTCACCTATAAATATAGAGTTTAGACCTGAGTAAAGTTATTTTTGATCGAGCATCTTTCCGTCAGCATTACAACTGAGACACAAGGCAACTTTGGTTTTTCAAAAGTCGACTCAGCACAGAAGACTTTCAACGTCTTTGTTAAAGGCAGCTCCTCCTGCATCATGGAGCACAAAAATAAGCAAAAAGCCGACCTTGAAGCTTCTCCGATTCCAACACCACAGGGTAATAAGAAGACTCTGCTGTCCAGGATAGACCAGAGGATGGATAAAGACCTCGATGAGAGCAGCTTCTGGTCAATAATGGATGATGAGGTCATGCATCTGCACCTCAAGCAGGAAGCATATAAAGTGGCTGATCTGATTGCCAGAGAATGGGACAATCAGAAGAAGCCCAACACCAAGGTTGGCCAGCAGAAGGACATAATGCTTGAGAAAGACAACTTCTTGTCCATCATGGATGATGAGGTCATGCATTTACACCTCAAGCAGGAGGCATATAAAGTGGCTGATCTGATTGCTAGAGAATGGAGTAATCAGAAGAAGCCAGACGTTAAGGTTGACCAGCAGAGGTACAAATTGTTTGAGGAGAACAATATCTGGTCAGTAATGGATGATGAGGTCATGCATCTGCACCTCCAGCAGGAAGCATGGAAAGTAGCTGATCTAATTACCAGAGAATGGGACAATCAGAAGAAGCCCTACACCAAGGTTAACCAGCAGAAGTTTGAAATGCTTGAGAAAGACAACTTGTTGTCCATCATGGATGATGAGGTCATGCATTTACACGTCAAGCAGGAGGCATACAAAGTGGCTGATCTGATTGCCAGAGAATGGGGTAATCAGAAGCAGCAAGACTGCAAAGTTGACCAGCAGAGGTGCGAAGTAATAGATGATGAAGTCATGCATCTGCATCTCAAGCAGGAAGCACACAAAGGAGATGATGTGATTGCTACAGAATGGAGAAGTCAAACAGGCAAATTGTTTGAGGAAGAAAACTTCTGGTTAATAATGGAAGATGAGGTCATGCATGCCCATCTCCAGGAGGAAGGTTGTAAAGTGGCTGATCTGATTACTAGAGAGTTGGGTGATAAGAAGACCTCTAAATACAAGAAGGGTGAGAAGATTCCTGAAGAAACTGCTGAACAAAATGCCTGGAACTTGGTGGAAGATAAGACCATCCCTGCCAGTGTGAGACAGGAAGTCTTGAAGGTCTCTGAGATGATTGCCAGAGACTGTAGATCCATGAGGACCAGCTCTCAGGACTCTCTCAGCTGTGTGGAAGCTGAAAGTCCATCATCTTTCCACTCCACTCCTGTTGCTTCTACCGCCAAATCCAAACCTCCTCAGCCCTCCCAGGAAGCCTTGAAGGAGTCTGAGACGATCATCTACCACTGTGGATCCACGTCGACCAACTCAGAGGCTGAAAGTCCAACATGTCCCGCCACATCCAAACCTTCTCAGCCCTCCCAAGTAAGACAACCTTCTCCAAAGTCTGACAAAGACAAGAAGAGACTGAAGCCGTCATCCAGTCCTAAAACAACCCCAGACCAAATCTTCAAACTCCTCAGCTCCAATGACTGGAAGAAAAAAATCAAGGGTTTGACGTCCGTCCAGGATCTGGCAAGGGATTATCCAGAGACACTCAAGCCGATGCTTCGTAAGATCTGCCTGAGTGTCACTGAGGAGGTAAAAAACTTGCGCTCCAAGGTGTCGTGCAGCGCTATGGCGACTCTCGGTGAGATGTATACGTACCTTCAAAGGTCCATGGACGTCATGGTGGAAGAAACAGGCCGCGCTCTGCTGCTCAAAGTGTCCGAGTCCAACACCTTCATCCAGCAGCAGGCAAATCTGTCGCTGGACGCCATGATCCAACACTGCAGTCCGGATCGTAGCGTGAACCTCCTGGTGAACGTCGGACTGAGTCACCGCAGCACCGCAGTGAGAACCAGCACCGCCCAGAACTTTAAACTGTTATCGGACGTCCTCGGAGCCCAGCGGATCCTCACCGGCGGCAAAAAGTTCACCAAGAGCTTCCTGGTGGCCGTCGGTAAAATATGTGTGGACGCCGCCGCGGACGTGAGGCGCCACGGACACGACATCATCAAGGACATTTCAAACCACGGAGACTTCCAGAAGCAGTGGACAGAAGTGATCCCGGAGAAGGACCGACGCTCAGTGGACGCCATGATGAAGAAGATGGAAACAGCAAAAGAGACCCGCAGTAAGCAAAGCCGCTGGACGTCTCTAGTTTAAAACTACAGTCTAGAAATAGATATATATGTAATTATATATCTATATTCTAATAAATGAGCATCAGCAAAACAAACAGATAAGACTTGAGATGATGTCTTTAAGAAAGGAAGGAGTCAAATACATCAAAGTTCAACCTACAGATTGTATAAAAAGACATAAGTAGCCACAGAGACGTCGCCAACTGGTTTGCTGACAACTGCTGTTGAAGTCCAGAGTTTGGAAATTGGTCGGAACCATCTTAATTCTAGTTTTAGTCTAATTTTAGTCAGTAAAAGTTAAAAATGACAAATTTTTAGTCATTTTGAACAAAGTTTTGAACATTTTTTAGCAGGTTTTTGTCACATACGACTCATTTTATATTCATTTTAGACATGCTTTTATCATTTTGGACTAGTACTGAGTCATTTTAAACACTTTTAAAGATCATTTTAGTCAATTTTGAGCAATTTTATAAAGGTTTTGAGTCATATTGGATACATTTTAAACATGTTTGGCAGTTTATTCGTCATCTGGGACCCTTTTCTTCAGTGTAGACAAGGGTTTTTTTTGTCATTTTAGACCATTTTTGGGTCAAGTTTCAGATAAAGTGTGGATACGTTTTGTGTCCGTATCAGCGTTTTGGACATTTTGAGTCATTTTAGACAAGTTTATAAATGATTTTAAACACAATTTTATTTTTCTAGAAAGGTTCTGAGTCATTTTAGACATTTCTGGTGTAATTTTGGACAAGATTCAAGTAATTTTGGACAAATTTCAAGTAATTCTGGACAAAGTTTGAGTCATTTTGAACAAAGTTTTGAACATTTTTTAGCAGGTTTGTGTCACATACGACGCATTTTATATTCATTTTAGACATGCTTTTATCATTTTGGACAAGTATTGAGTCATTTTAAACACTTTTAAAGATCATTTTAGTCCATTTTGAGCAATTTTATAAAGGTTTTGAGTCATTTTGGATAATTGATTTTGAACAGGTTTGAAACATGTTTGGCAGTTTATTTGTCATCTGGGACCATTTTCTTCAGTGTAAACAGTTTTTTTTTGTCATTTTAGACAGTTTTTTGGTCATTTTGAACATGTTTCAGATAAAGTGTGGATACGTTTTGTGTCCATATCAGCGTTTTGGACATTTTGAGTCATTTTAGACAAGTTTATAAATTATTTTAAACACAATTTTATTTTTCTAGGAAGGTTTCGAGTCATTTTAGACATTTCTGGTGTAATTTTGGACAAGATTCAAGTAATTTTGGACAAATTTCAAGTAATTCTGGACAAAGTTTGAGTCATTTTGAACAAAGTTTTGAACATTTTTTAGCAGGTTTTTGTCACATACGACTCATTTTATATTCATTTTAGACATGCTTTTATCATTTTGGACTAGTATTGAGTAATTTTAAACACTTTTAAAGATCATTTTAGTCCATTTTGAGCAATTTTATAAAGGTTTTGAGCCGTTTTGGATAAATTTTAATTGATTTTGAACAGGTTTGAAACATGTTTGGCAGTTTATTTGTCATCTGGGACCCTTTTCTTCAGTGTAAACAGGTTTTTTTTGTCATTTTAGACAATTTTTTGGTCATTTTGAACACGTTTCAGATAAAGTGTGGATACGTTTTGTGTCCGTATCAGCGTTTTGGACATTTTGAGTCATTTTACACAAGTTTATAAATGGTTCTGAGTCATTTTAGACATTTCTGGTGTAATTCTGGACAAGATTCAAGTAATTCTGGACAAAGTTTGAGTCATTTTGAACAAGTTTTGGCTGGTTTTCTTGCTTTAGATCCTTCTTTTTACCATTTTATACATTCGTTTGTCATTTTGTACAAGCTCTAAGTCACTTTGGATCATTTTTGAGCCATTTTGAATGTTTTTAAGGAAGTATCGGGAATTTTTGTGTTTCCAAATTGTTGTGTAAGTCACTTGATTTGAGTCATTTAGACAAATTTAGTTAATTTAGCTAGCTTAGTTAATTAGTTAACTTTTTTGTCATCATTTTAGGTCATTTTTTAAACAGTTTTATAAAAGTTTTGAGCCATTTTGGAAAGTTCTTAACTAATTTTGAAAGAGTTTTTGCCCTTTTAATTTTCAGATCACAAAGATATACAGTTCTTGCTTTCACACCAGTTGTTATTATTCTTATGGGACAAACAGAGTGTGTTCATGGTGCGTTCAAGGACACTCTGACACTGATGTAGAAACATGCTTTCTGTCGTGTGGTTTTGCCGTGTTTGTATGTTTTCTGTCAGCCAGGTGAGCGTTCCTCACTTTGATGAGACGAGGTTCACAGAAAGCATCCAGACGGCTGCCTGTGAGAGGAACTCAGCCGCCGTTTGAAGCCGCCGCCGCCGGAAACTCGACTCTCCGGCAGCTTTTAGGATGAAAAAGAAGGAATTCAGAAAGTGTCTGATCAGAGGGAGATGCTGCAGCTCAGACAGGACGAGGAAACAAACCGAGAGGCGTCGACGCAGCCGCAGCTTTTATTTTCTAACAACTCTGAAGCTGGTGAAGAACTGAGAGCCTCAGTAAAGACTCAGAGTCATGTAGAAAAGTTCTCAAACACTTTTAGTTCATTTTAAACAAGTTTCAAGTTGTTTTACGCACTGTTGAGTCATTTTTGACAATTTATTGCTCATTTTAGGCAAGTTTCAATTCATTTTTAGCAACAACAAACTCATTTTGGACAATATTTGAGTGATTCTGGACAGTTCTTGTACAACTTTTGAGAGAAGTTGGACGTATTTTTGACATTTTGAGCTCATTTTCTGGAAAAGATTTTTGTCATTTTGGCCAGTTTCAAGTAATTTAACAATATATTGTCATGTTGGATCAATTCTGAGTCATTCTGGACAACTTTTGAAACATTTTTGACATTTTCAACAATTTTTGAAGCATTTTCGACATTTTATTTTAGATATTTTGTTCATTTTTTTGAGATATTTTGGACAGTTTTCTAGTCATTTTAGTTTCAAGTTATTCTGATTCGTAATGAGCCATTTTGGACAATTTATTGTTCCATCTAGACAAGCTTATTTGACTAATTTTAGCCATTTTTTAGTCGTTCTAGACCAATTTGATGTCCTTTTAGAAAGGCTTTAAGCTTAATTCTCAACTATTTTTAGACTATTGTCTGTCATTTGTCGCATTTTTACTAATTTTAAGCAAATTTCAAGTCATCATGACTCATTTCGGACAAATTTTGAAGAAATTTGGTTACATTTCCAAGTATTTTAAGTAATTTTAAACACATTTCTAATCATTTGGGCAGTTTTATTCCATTTTAGACAAGTTTTTGCCATTTTTGGACAATTTCCAAGTAATTTGTGACACCATTTGAGTCGTTTTCGACCGTGTTTCTGTTCGTTAGGAGGAGTTTCAGTGTCTGGATGTGCTGACTCAGTGAAATGATGCATTAAATCTGGTCTCTGAGGTTTGTCCGGATCCTCTGAGGATGATCCAGCTGCAGTGTTTCCACAGCAGCAGCTTCGTCCTTCCGTCCTGCACAAATCAAACTGACTCGTCTCTGTTTGCAGTGAAACAGTGAATCCTGAAGGTCGTCTGAGCTCATTACAAACACAGGCTCTCAGCTCATCCATGATTTATGTGTGATTTCTGAAGGACGGAGCGGCTCCTCGGCTCTGATTATTAACAGACTTCATCGTGTTCCTCTTTGGTGAAACTGGTTGGTTGGATTTTGAAACTGTCTGCAGGATTTGAAGCCACTTCTCTCCTTCCCGCCTCCGGCCAAACCAGCCTCTCCACCTGGACCGAATCGATGGACACGCCGGAGCAGAGGATGCTGGGAAAAAACACGAGGAGGTGCAGCAGGTTCCCAGTCGGCTGACGGCTCGGCTTCAGGAGGCTGCAGGAGGCGAGACGAGGAAACGCATTAAATCCTCAAAGTGGAGTCAGAGAGGATTCATCTGGACCCTAACAGCCGAGGCACAGCTGTGAAATGTTCCATCCCGACTCTGACCTCGTTGGAGCAGCTCTGACCGACAGGACGAGGAGCTGAGCCGGTGCTGCTTCCTTCTGGTTGATGTGTTCGAGGAGGAACGTCATCAGATTCTCCTCCTGCATCAACTCATGGAGGCAGCAGTTTTCCTCCTCAGTCAGCAGTTTGAGTCATTTCTGACAGATGCTGTGTAGTTTTGGACAAAGTGGAGTATTTGTGAAGATTTTTTTTGCAATTTTGAATCATTTTGAAGATTTTTTTGGGCCCTTTTGGCTGATTTTGAATGGTTTTGTACAGGTTTTGGGCAACTTTTAACTCAACTTAGACAAGTTTCAAGTCTTGTTAGACGGCTTCTGAGTATTTGTGGAGAACATTTAACCAGCTTTTTGCCATTTTGGACCATTTTTTGATTAATTTTAAACCATTTTTAAGTCATTTTGGATGATTTTAGAGTCATTTTGAGCATTTGTGAAACACTTTTGCCCAGGCTTTTGTCATTTTGAACCACTGTGGATTAATTCTAAACAATATTGAGTCATTTTCAAGGAAATTTGCACAAGTTTTAAAACACTTTTGACAAATTTTAAGCCAAGTGTGACAAGTTTATGTCCTTTTTTGCCAACTTTTGAGTATCGGTAAACATCTTTAGATAGTTTTTTTGACCAGGTGTCTGTAGTTTTGGTCGATTTTTAATCATTTTGGATGATTTTGTACAAGTTTCAAGACATCTGACAAGTTTTTTTTTTAATCATTTTGTACAATTTTTTGGTAATTTTGGATGATCTTCATGTAATTTTGTCATTTTGGGCAACTTTTAACTCAACTTAGACAAGTTTCAAGTCATGTTAGACGGCTTCTGAGTATTTGTGGAGAACATTTAACCAGCTTTTTGCCATTTTGGACCATTTTTTGATTCATTTTGAACCATTTTTAAGTCATTTTAGATGATTTTAGAGTCATTTTGAGTATTTGTGAAACACTTTTGGCCAGGCTTTTGTCATGTTGAACCACTGTGGATTAATTCCAAAGAAATATTGAGTCATTTTGGGCAGTTTAAATGATTTTCAAGAAATTTCATGGAAATTTGCACAAGTTTTAAGCTGTTTTTGACAAACTTTAAGCCATTTTGGACAAGGTTATGTCCTTTTTTGCCAACTTTTGACTTTTGGTAAACATCTTTAGATAGTTTTTTTGACCAGGTGTCTGTAGTTTTGGTCAATTTCTAATCATTTTGGATGATTTTGTACAAGTTTCAAGCCATCTGACAAGTTTTTTTTTTTTTAATAATTTTGAACAATTTTGTGGTTATTTTGGACGATTTTCATGTAATTTTGTCATTTTGGGCAACTTTTAACTCATTTTGGACGAGTTTCAAGTCATTTTGGACTTATTTATGCCATTTAAGACGGCTTCTGAGTATTTGTGGAGAACATTTGACCAGCTTTTTGCCACTTTGGACCATTTTTTGATTAATTAAAGTAAGGCTAGCACCAACAGAAGCATGAATGAACAGTTCAAACAAACCAAACAACAGGACACTAATACTAACTGAGTGGACTGATGAATTAGCCGTTTATAATACAACCAACTTAGCTGAGCACAGCTGTAGGAGTGGGGAAGGAGCACGGCAGGGCGGTGGAGATGTTCACAGTTAATGGCGGACAGGTGTGGTTGGAGTGGCGTCGGCAGCGTGGTGTGGAACGGCAGATAGACTGAAGCAGGTGATTCCAGCAGGTGAGTTTCCAGGTGTAGGAGAAGACTGATGAGTGCAGCTGATGGTAGGGGAGGCACTCGATGACTGATAAGGGATCCGAACTGTACACAGAGGAAACAAAGCTACCACAAGCATAAGGCAGGTGGCAGCTGGACATGAATCAGAACCGACTGAATGTGACTTCATGGTCTGGCATCAAGGATTGACTGGAGGCAGCTTAACAACAGTAGACTGAGAGTGGATGCAGCTGGAAGCTCCAGTCAAGGTGCACCTCAACAGATGATTAGTGATTTGCCACACCTGTCCACCTGTCCACCTGGACTCGCCACCTGTCATGCACACGCCCTCCTAGAGGAAACTCAGGATAGGGAGAGAGGAAGGAGGGAAAGGAGGAGGAGGGATAAAACCATAGACATATATACGTAGACGCCGCGTTGACTGCTGCTGCCGATTGGAGCCGACGTGCCTACGCGGCGGCCATCTTGGTACAGTGCCACTCGCCCCTACAGTGCATTACGTCTATAGAGGAATGACATGTCTGCACTGTAAAAGTGATCATAAATCAATCAGTTGTCAACATATATTCGTTACAAACGTCAGACATGGAGGACGGACAGGCAGACATAAATAGAACAAAAGCATCCAAGGATCCTGTGTCAAAGCTAAATGTGTGCCGTTTTAACAAATCAAACCGTTTGGAAATCGGTAGAAAATTCAGTGAATAATTCTACTGTAAGATTGTGGAGTACCTCTTACTTCTGTAGACTTACATTCACTCCCGCCTCTGCTAGCCCTGTACCAAGATGGCGGAGCTTTAGGCACGTCCCTCCACAGTCAATGCGGCGACTACGTATATATGTCTATGGATAAAACTGGAGGGCGTGACATTTTGGCAACCCTAACCCAAGTTATTTTGGATAGTTTTAAAGGTTGTTAAAGAAAAACTTGTTAAACTTAATTCTCAACTAATTTTCACAATTGTCTGTCATTTTACCATTTTTTAAACTTAATTTTACACAAATTTCAAGTCATATATGGGCAATTTGAGTAATTTTGTCCATGTTTTTGACATTTGGGACAACTTTTGATGGATTCTGAGCAAGTTTTAAGTCATTTTTGACATTTTTTAAGAGTTATTTTGTACATTTTTTAACCAAATCATGTTGATAATAATAAAGTACTGATTGAAAGAAGATGTACGACATATATATGTTGAAGTTCCTCATCAGCACCTCTCCCTCTGCCTCCAGTGAAAATGTATCTGGACCACGGAGGAGGATGAAGACGTTCGGTCCAGTAAGACGTGAAGGAATCGGTTTGGAAGGAAACTCTGAGACTGTCAATGAAGTAATATTGATTGAATGGGTGAAGAACCTCCAGCAGCTCCAGTCTGAGCTGTGGTTTCTTGGTATCTCCTGAGTAAAGGTCTCAGCTCGTCCCTGCTACATACTAATCCTCCTCCTTCAGTCTCATCGCTCACGCTGGATTTTCAGCTCCCGGCCGGGAAGACGAATCGCCTCCTCGCCGTCACGCCGCCGACCTTTCCGTGATGTATGAGGTCATCGGATCTGCCGCCGCGGCGCCTCTCAGATTTATGAGGCTGTGGAACGTCGTGACCTATTCAGGAAGCGGAGACGCAGCGTTCGGCCAACAGGTGGATCTCTGGACGAGAGCAGAAAGACAAAGACGAGTTTAACCTGTGAGGGTTCTGTTTCCTGTTTAGACTGAAATATAAAGTGGTGGGAGTCAGGAGAGAGTTTCTACCAGCAAACAGAGGAACAGGACGGAGAAAAGCGTCCAAAAGCAGGAAAATTTGACAAAAACACACATAGAAACAAAGAGCAACCAGTTTTAACACCTGAAACACACCTGAGCTTCACCTTTTCACCTTTATTTGACCATCTATGATTCATTTCGAACAATTTTTGAGCAATTTTTAGAAACTTTGGACGACTTTTAATTGATTTTTAACACATTTGAAGTCATTTTGTATAATAAAACTCATTTTTATCTAATTTTAGACAACTTTCTAGTAATATTTAGACCATTTAAAATTAATTTTCGAACAATTTTTGAGTCTTTTTGGACGACATTCGATTAATTTTACAAGAAGCTTCAAGTCATTTTGAAATATTTGAGTCATGATGCACAACTTTTAGCTCATTTTAGAAAGCTTTCAATGATTCTGGAAGATTTTTTGATTCATTTACAACCATTTTGAGTCATTTTGGATGACTTTCAGGTGATTTAAACAAGCTTCAAGTCATTTAGAAATATTAGAGTCACTTTGAGCAAATTATAACCTATTTTTTTGACAAATTTATGTCGTTTTGTACAAGTTTGGAGTGCTTGTGGAACATTTTTTGTCAGGTTTTTGTCATTTTTTTTAACCACTGATTAATTTTGAGTCATTTTGGACAATCTGAGCGATTTTAAACACGTTTCAAGTAATTTTGTACAAGAATCAAGTCATTTTGGATCATTTTAGTCAAGCTGGGCGATTTTTAACTCATTTTAGACAAGATTTATGTCATTTTTGATTCATTTTGAACAATATTTGACTAATTTTGGAGAATTTGAGTGGTACGAAGACACACAAAATGATCAAAATGAGACTCAAGTGGATGAAAATTTGCCAAAAAGTGAACACAAAGGCACAAAGCAATCATAAAGAGACACCAAGGAACACTAAAAGACAAAAAAACCACGACAAAAACACATAAAATCACTACAAGGAGACAAATGTGGAACAAAATCGGACAAAAGACGACCATGAAGACACACAAAACAAACATTAGATGAATTCAGATCAGCTGCTGCTCTTCACCTACCGCTTCCTGCTGCATCATCTCGACCTCTGACCTTTAAAGCAGTAAACCTCTGCAGCCTGAAGCCGCTGGTTTCTTCCTGTTCGGCTCATTTCCAGAGTTTCGGAGGGTTTTGTGCCGTCGGATTATTTGTCGCTGAGTAAACTGAAAAGCCTCAGCGTGACGGCGGCTGACAGCAGCAGCTCACCGGGTTTTTACCCAAAGACGAGACGTCTGAACCTGCTGCTGCTGAATAATCCAATAAAATCCACCAACCTGCAGCACAAAGGGGCCGAGAGCTGAAGGAGGAGCAGGCTGGACGTTATTGATCGGCTGCAACACAAAGGAGACGAGCAGCGAACTGAAACTGAGCCTCCTTCAACTCTCATTTAAAACAATAAACAGAGAAGAAAAAGGAAACTCACCAACACAACAGGGACAGCATGACTTCCTCTCATTGATCTGAAGGCCTCTGAAAAGGGGGAGAATGTGGTTAAATTAAAGAAAAGGAAGAAATAAACCATAAAGTTACAGACACTGACATTAAGTGGCAACACTTTAATAGTAAATGTTCATTAACAGTCGTTTTGATGAGTTAAACCGTCAAAAATCTGCTGGTTTCACCTTCTGAGATGTAAATATTTGTCAGAAATAGATGCCGTGATGCAAAGAGACACAAAATGACAACAAAGAGACACAAAATGACAACAAAGACACACATAATGACAACAAAGAGATGCAAAATGACGACAAAGAGACGCAAAATGACGACAAAGAGACGCAAAATGACGACAAAGAGACGCAAAATGACGACAAAGAGACGCAAAATGACCACAAAGAGACACATAATGACAACAAAGAGACACAAAATGACGACAAAGAGACACAAAATGACTACAAAGAGACGCAAAATGACCACAAAGAGACACAAAATGACCACAAAGAGACGCAAAATGACCACAAAGAGACGCAAAATGACCACAAAGAGACGCAAAATGACCACAAAGAGACACAAAATGACCACAAAGAGACACATAATGACAACAAAGAGACGCAAAATGACGACAAAGAGACACAAAATGACCACAAAGAGACGCAAAATGACCACAAAGAGACACAAAATGACCACAAAGAGACACAAAATGACCACAAAGAGACACAAAATGACCACAAAGAGACGCAAAATGACCACAAAGAGACACAAAATGACCACAAAGAGACGCAAAATGACCACAAAGAGACACAAAATGACCACAAAGAGACACAAAATGACCACAAAGAGACACAAAATGACCATAAAAAGACACAAAATGACGACAAAGAGATGCAAAATGACAACAGACACAAAGCCACCACCACTGAAGATCAAGTGGATTATTTTTACTTTTGACGCTACTATCAGCACAATAACAGGAAAATCTTTAGTGTTAGCATGTTTTTGGGCTAATGTAGCTAAATCAGGATGTTGGAAACTTTGTTTCCATGTTGCCTGTTATGCTTCAGATCAACCTAAACTCAGTCATGTTTACATTTGTTTACGTCACTTCTTCTAGTTTCTCATTTTTGTAGCTCATAAGCAGAGCTGCAAAGACTGATCAATTAATTAGTCAACTATTAAATTGATTGATTACTTTTGTTTCGAAGAGAAGAAAGCTAAATTCTCTAACTCCAGCTTCTTAAATGAGAATATTTACTTATTCTTTTTTACTTCTGTACGACATTAAGCTTATTATCCTTGGCTTGTTGACAAAGCAAGACATTAGAGGACCAAACAAGGAATCAAATAATTCAGAGAACATTCAACAGATTGATCAATATTGGTTTACCAGTTGGGCTTCAGACTGAGGTTACATTTAATTTAGCACATATGCAGAAATAGCATGAATAAAAGGATTATTTCTTATTTATTTCTGCATTCCTTCACATCTTTACTCATGCTGCAGTCTTGTTTTTGTTCCACAGATTGTTAGAACCAATGACAATCAATAAAAACAACCAATCAGAACAGTATTGATCAATTTATTCTCTATATTTCTATAAACCTGAGTCTTGTTTCTCCCTGCACGGCCGTCATGTACAACTAAACGGAGGCCAGACGCTGCTGCTCTGATTATGCTTCATTAAACAGATTAAAGCAGAGCAGCAATTATCAATCAGTTCAACTACTAAGTCAGTCAACAACTATTCAGCTAATTGAATATCAGTTTTTAAGATAAATGTCTCAATTCTCTGATTCCAGCTTCTCAAATGTGAATATTTCCTGGTTTCCTTCCTCTTCTGTGACAGTAAACTGAATATTTTGGGGTTTTGGGAGACACTGATGGACATTTTTTGTCATTTTAGAGCCTAAAAAAACTAATGAACTAATCAAGAAAACAATCAACAGATTAGTCAACATTGGAAATAATCATTAGCCGCAGCCCTAAAGTTGATTAAAATGTAAAATGTGGTTTATTTTCCTTCTGTTTCACTTTCATTTATGGTTTTTCTCCTTGATCTTTTAATTTTTTCATGCATTTCCCTTCTTTGGCTTCTTATTTCAATGTTTTATCCTCTAAATATTCTTCTTTTACTGGTTCTTCTTTAACCACAAACGTTTCCCCTTCATCACTTTGTCTTTATTGCTTTGTTCATTGTCCTGTAGCTGTTTTCTCTCCGTCCTCCATCCATCCATCCATCCATCCTCCTCTCTGCAGTCGGGCAGCGATTTCATGTTCAAAGTCAAGGTCGTGAAGCGACGGGGAGGCCGGAGACGAGGTTTGAACCACCCAGAGAGAAGAGGAGGAGGAAGAGGAGGAAGAGGAGAGATTCTGGAAAATAACATGTTGTGTCCTGTAGTTTATAGAGGAGGGCGTTTCAACGTGGCTGCTGCTGCTGCTGCTGCTTCGTTCAGCTCAGTTTCCATCAGACTTTAGAGCCTCCATCTTCACACAAAACTCTGTTTTCAGCTGTAATGATTCCTGGGGAGGTTTTGGAAGATTACTGGGTTTATATATTAAAACCACACCGCCTCCACTGCACATTGAAATCCAGTCTGAAAGGAGCTGTGGAGGTTTAAGGGCTGTAGAGTACCAGGAGATTTCCTCATGGAGCTGCCTCAACCCTCTGAACCCTGAGCAGTTTCTGTGTGTTTTTAGCCTCTGTCATGTTTTTCCTCACTGTGGGCTCGTTTTTAACTGCCATATAAAGTCCTGCACCTCTATGGAAACAGAACAGCTACACCTAGAATGAAATAATGAAATAAAAAAAACCCAGAAACGTTCCAAAATGATTCAAAACTTGTCCAAATTTGTCAAAAAATTACTTAAAATTTTACGAAGTGACTCACAAATTCACAAAAATGACAGAAAATTTCCAAAATGACAAGAAAATTGCCCAAAATGAGTCAAATACTGTTGAAAATGACACAAAACTTCTCCAAAATGACTCTAAACTTGCTTTTGTTTCATTATAATATAAAGTCCTGCACATCTATGGAAACAGCACAAACATGACTAGAAGCAGAGAGAACTCAGAAATGTTCCAATATTACTCAAAACTTTACAAGCTGACTCAAAAATGGTCAAAAATGACAGAAAAAATGGTCAGAAATAACCAAAAAATTTCCAAAATGACTCAAAACTTGTCCAAAATGTGTCAAAAATTGCCCGAAATTACAAAATATACATACAGAAATGTTAATACAGTCGTCTCTCGCCATATCGTGGTTCACTTTTCGTGGTCTCATTGTATCGTGGATGTTTAAATTGTATATAAAATACGTAGCGTACAGCAGATGAGTAGACGCATGTATGGAAAACTCAGCTATGACCGCTTCCTCTTGAGCTAGTCGGTCTCTGATTGATCGGCAGTGATGGAAGCCAGCCAGAACCTTTGGTCCCACATGGTGAGAGTTTACTGGAAATAACCGTCAGAGAACCGGTGACAGTCTGTAGGATTACTGTAACACCATCATCAGTTTCCCAGTAGGTAGGCAGCCGGACGTCCTCGGTGTCGGTGTGTTTAAAATACGGCAAAGCTTTTCCAAAGTGGGCGTTTCAAGTGGATCGCTGCGTCGCTAGTTCCATTATCGGACACGGCTGTAGAAGCTTCTCTAGATGGAAGGTTTAAGAGTGTAGGAAGGGTTTATAAGAGTGTGGGGAGGGTTTATAAAGCTTTAAAATATATATAAATAATAACATAAATATAAGGTATTCCACGGATTGCGTCTATCACAGGGGGTTCTGGAACCTAACCTCCACTTTAACTAGACACTTTTCATAGCCGTCTACAAGTTTCTGGTTGTATCTTTGACAGAATTGGTACAGTTCATCTAAATCAGTTGGGTTTCTGACACACTCTTGTTTCTTCATCACAGTCAACAGGTTCTTGATGGGGTTTAAGGCAGGACTTTCAGAGGGTCAGTCTAAAACCTTAATTCTGGCCTCATTTAGTCGTTTCTTTACCACTTTGATGTGTGTTTGAGGTCATTGTCTTGTTAAACACCCAACTGCATCCAAGATCCAACCTTCCGTCTGATGATTTTAGGTTTTCCTCCTGCTTATTATTCCATTTATTTAATGTAAAGCTCCAGTTCCACACAGCATGATACTGCCACCTCCATGCTTGATGGTAGGTTTGGTGTTCTTGGCGATAAAGGCCTCACCTCCCTCCTCCAAACATATTTCTGGTCAAATAGATCAGTTTTTATTCCATCTGACTACAGAACTTTCCTCCAGAAGGCCTTTTCTATGTCCATATTATCAGTGGAGCTTTAAGGTTCTGCTTCTAGAGGAAGAACTTCCTTCTTCATGGAGCCTCTCAGCTCATGTTGATGTCAAACACTGTGTTCCAGTAGCTCCAGATTCATTGAAGACCTGCTTTTTGCTGATTCTTGGTCGACTCTTGACCATCCTGACCAGGTGTCTCTCAGCAGCAGGTGATAGTTTGTGTTTTCTCCCTGATGGTTGCAGCAACACAACTGGACCATGAACTTTATACTTAGAAACAGATGGTTTTGGGATCTGAAGCTGCTTTGAAATGACTCCACATGACTTTCCTGAATTGTTCAAGTCAATGATTTCTTCTTTCATGTCTTTGCTGAGCTCCTCAGACTTTCCCACTGCAGTGTTTGTAGCTGAGTCTAATGATTGAATCACATGGACTCTATTTAAATTGGCTCAGAGGAGTCAGCAGCTGTAGTCAACTGTAATCACTCATGAAAGGATTAACACAACTTTCTGCATCACCAAAACTGATCATTCAAGTTGCTGTATGTATATTTTGGACCCATTGTTGTTATTAAACTCTTATAATTATAATTAAAATAGCACTTTGTTCATTTTTGATCATATCTAGAGTAATATGACTTTTTACATGTAAGTTTTACAAAAGAATCTTGTGTATTTAATAGATCTTGTACTTGTTTTAGTTTAAAATGGCCGTCTAGTGGATGTGCAGCTGTTCGTGAGGAAACACGTTCCCGTCATGGGAATCAGCCGTCGGGGTGAAGCTCCTGCTTGTTTGTTCGGCCACGCTGATGAGAACTCGTCTGTCCTCTGAAGCCCACTCAGGATGTTTACGTTCATATTTATATCTCGTTGTTTACTCTCTCCTCTCTGTCGGGGTGATGGGGTCGCCATGGAAACATCCAAAGCACCCAAGAGGTCGGAGGTGACGTCCAGCAGAGACGTGGGAACCGAGGCCGAAAACTCATCCGTATGATAAATAACGAAATAGAAAACATCCAGATCAGAGCGACCGGCAAAAACAAACGGAGGGCAAACCGACCCGCAGCATCGCAACAACCAACCAGAGCAACATTCAGTCTTTAACAACTTTATCTTCTTTTCTGAGCAGCACAGAAACCATCTTTTACCATGTGGCAGCTTTGATTCCACTCTGAGAACACGTCAGAATAAACATGTATGTATATGATAAAAGAGACCGAAGCTTTAACCAGCAGCTCTGAACACACACAAAGAAAAGACCCTCGACTGGAACAAACAGCGTCTGTTGTTGTTGTTGTTGTTGTTGTTGTTGTCGAGTCTACACACACAAACACGCACAGATGATATTCACAGAAACGCAGCAGCCATAGCTGGAGGTGTCGACATAATTACACAAACACATATTTGTTTTCTGTCTGTGTGAGGACCCTCGCTGACTTGAACCACACTGTAAAAAAAGGAGAAAAAAATTATGTGGATTTTTTCTGTTTATTTTAAATATTTCCTTCCATATTTTTAAAAACGTGAAAATAAAAATAAAATTACAAAAATAGGCAGAATGGGTAAATAAACATTAGAAACCTTAAACTGTGAATAAATAATAAATATTAAAATTTACATTTATTTTTAAAGGAAATAAACTTTTCACACGTCGCAATTTCCTTTTTAGTCAGCAGATGAAACTGTGAATTTCTAGTTTAAAGCTTTAAATATATTTTGAGAATTAAATATGACATTAATAAATCTGACAAAAAAAGGAGAGGAAACAAAAAGAAGTGTCGGTTTGGAGTTTTATAGTTTATTAAATGAGAAATATCGTGTATTATGACAGCAGATTTCACAACAAATATATTAAATGAATGTACGCCTAACCCCACCTGCCTAATATTGTGTTGGTCCTCTTATGTGGTCCAAAATGCTCTGAACAATTGGACAAGAGGACCTCTCAGGGTGTCCTATGGGGTCTGGAACCAGGATGTTGGCACTGGATCCTTTGGGTACTCTGGCTTGTGCAGTGGGGCCTCTGTCAATCAAACTTGTTCCACTGCATCTTGTTGATGCTTGATCAGAATGGGGTGTAGGAAGTTTGGAGGTCAAATCAACATGTTGGGCCATTGTCATGTTCCTCAACATGTTCCTGATTGGTTGATGTTGTTTCCATGTGGTGGGGTGCATTTTCCTCCAGTGACATTTGGGATTTCCATTTGCATGAGGGAGTGTGTTTGTTGTGGGACAATGTTTATTTGGGTGTCTAAGTCTCATTAACACGGATGTTAAAATCCAAGGTTTTCCATCAGAACACCACATAGTACAAATATGATCAGTGTTATTCACTTCACCTGTCAGTGGTCAGGATGTTGTGGCTAAAAATGCATTTTATTTACAAAACATTACTGTATTTTTACCAGATGGTTATGGATGTTTGTCAAATGAGATATATCCTGAACAATTATGGACATTTTCACAATAGAAAATGTTAATTTAATGTCTCTGTAAGCACTCATAAAATTCTCACTTTTATTAAACATTAAAAAATCAAACAAATGCACATGATTTCATGTAGAATGAAGGCTAAAAAATTTAGGATGTTTTTTTAAAATAACTGTATTTTATGAGACGGTTATTTTCTGTTATTTCAGTTTTAGGTCCCTCAGCTGCTGGAATATTACATATATTATAAAAACAGACTAAATTCACACGTCCAACATAAAATAACATTAAAACTAGCAACTGAGAATAAACAGCAAATAATAAAATTTCCAATTTTTTTAACAAGTCAACAGAATTCTTCACATAAACACTTTTAAAATACGTTCACAAATGTAGTGCAACTTCATAAACAATTGTATTTTTTAAACACATAAAACAAATATATATATTTGTAAAATTAGATATAATCAATTACAGTTAACAGAAAAAAACTGCATGTGTTTGTATGTAAAAATTAAGCTGGAAAAAGTGTTTGTAAAATTAGAGATATGCCTCACAACTACAGATGTTTTCACAACAAAATTGTTTATATTATGAAATATTAAAGCCAAATAAAAACACATTATCTCAAAGTAAAGATTAGAATGTATTTTAATTAGGGTGAGATGACTGTCCTCTAATAAAAACCAAACTATAGTTACTGCTTATTGCTAACAGTTGTAGTTTTCACAATAAAAGCTTCTAAGCCACATATCGTTCAGGTGACAGCGCCCACTAGTGGCTGTCGTAGTTGTAACAGGTGTAAAGCAAGAAGTCATGTGACAAAGTCGGCATAAACATCGGACCTTGAGATGGAAACAAGTAGCTCTTTACCTAATATCTGAATATTTCTGGTGTCAATACAAGCTAAAATCTCCAGTTATCTTTCATGAGAAACTGTGAGGTCTTCTAGCTTCAAACTGCACAGAAAGCAGCTCAATATCACCGATTAAAGCTCTTTAAATCCTGCAAAACGCCAGCAGATTTGCAGAAGAAGAAAAGGTTCTGAAAAGTGTCTCAGTTTCTTTTCTGGGTCACAGTTAAACTCTAAACGCTGCTGCGACTTCCTGGATAGAAGTTTGTTAGTTTGGAGCCTCTGGTCGAGCGTCTCCGCGGGTTTCTCCTCCCGCTGCTGCCTCAGAGCAGATTATAGCTGCCGTACGAACAGAGCGCGTGTGTGTGAATTCATTTGTCGCGTTGAATAAATTCTAATAATACGATGTGTACCTCTGCTCATCCCTGCAGGGCGTTTAATTCTCTTTTCAGAGCGGCGTTTCCCCGCGGAGCTCGCCGCCGGCTCGTCTGCAGGAAAAGAACTAAATTAGAGAAAAGAGTTGACACAGAAAGAGTCGGCTCTGAACTGTACGAGGGCTGATTGTAGGCGAGCATTTCAGGAAACTCACTTTCTATGAGAAGGTCAGAGGTCATGAGGCGGCGATGGTCATAAGGTGGTTTGGTGATGATGTGATGAAGGGTTGAAGTAATTTTAAACTTCAAAATATTACAGTATTCTGTGTTTCGTCGTGGCTGCTACAGACAGACACAGAGACTCAGGAGGAAACTGACGGGAGCTCCAGAGCGGTCAGGGGGCCTTGCTCCGCTTTGAGCCCGCTGAGCTGCTCTCTCCCCTGGGCAGAGCTCGGCAGGAGGCCCCCCTCTGACCCTGGAGCTCCAGAGCTGCTGGTTCCCAGGACCTGAACAGCAGTTTGTGTGTCATCTTTTGCTTCTATTAAATCATTGTGAGGGCTGTGGAGATATTTATCATAAGTAAGAACATACATGTCAAAAGTAAAGTGAAGTTCCCATAGCACTGTAGTCATTTGAAATACTTAAATCAACGATGAATAACTGCAAAGTTCAAATTTTTTCCCTGTAAAATTTTCTGTAACTTCATGACTTCAATAATTACATTTTTTTTCCAGTTGAAAAATATCTCTTCAGTATAATAAAATCAATGAAAATCAACAAATACAGTTTGAATGCTGCCATCGTTTAAATAAATGTTCACTTTACTGTCCTTTAAATCTCCTATAGGGGACCCTATTATGCATTTTGATGTTTTGTTTTTTTGGTAAATTCTTACTGACTGCCTGAGTGGATGAGACCTCCAACTCAGTTTTTGAATGCTACTTTATTCTACCGTGGTTAAACAACCGCAACGAGACACAAAACGAACACAAAAAGACGCGAAAACAACATAACGAAACAAAAAACAGACGCGAAGACACACAAAACGGCCACAAAAAGATGACGTAAAATGACGACAAAGGGACACAAAATGACTGAAGAACTACAAAACCACAAAACGGCGGCACAGACAACAAATGAGACAAAAAAACCCAACAAATATCTTTGCAAAAAGACACAAAACAAGCACAAAGACACACAAATTACCACAATATGACACACAAAGTGACCAAAGACATACAAAATAGCTGCAAAAACACAGAGTGACCACAAAGAGACACAAAATTATCAGAGACATACAAAACCACAAAATGGCTGCAGAGACAACAAATGAGACAAAAAACACAAACAGACACAAAACAAACATAAAGAGACACAAAACACTGCAAAAAACCCACAACATTATCACAAAGAGACAACAAAAAGACACAAAATGATCACAAAGAGACAAAAAAACACGACGAAAAACCCACACTATCACAAAGGGACACAAAATGACCAGAGACATACAAAACTACAACATGACTGCAGGAAAGCAAAATAAACAGAGAGAAAGAGAGAAAAAAAACCACTGCAAAGAGACACAAAACAGTGCAAAAAACCACACAACACTATCAGAGAGAGACAACAAAATGACCAAAGACATATAAAACCACAAAATTGCTGCAGAGACAACAAATGAAAAAGAAATCAAAAATCACTGCAAAGAGACACAGAACAAACACAAAGAAACACAAATCAAACACAAGAAGACATGAAATGACACACAAAGTAACGACATAACTGCAAAAAGACACAAAATGGCCACAAAGAGACACAAAACGCTGCAAAACCCCCCACAAAATTATCACAAAGAGACAACAAAAAGACACAAAATGACCACAGAGACACAAAAAACACTGCAAAAAACACACAACACTATCACAAAGGGACACAAATCGACCGCAAGATGCAAAACAAATTCAAAAAGACACAAAATGACCACATAGAGACACAAAACAGTGCAAAACCCCCCACAACACTATTACAAAGTGACACTAAATGACAACAGACACAAAGTGACCCATAAAGAGACACGAAACAAACTGCAAACCCACAAAATGACAACAAAGAGACACAAAATGGCCATAAAGAGACACAAAATGACAACAAAGAGACACAAAATGACCCTAAAGAGACACAAAATGACCCTAAAGAGACACAAAATGACAACAAAGAGACACAAAATGACAACAAAGAGACACAAAATGACCACAAAGTGACACAAAATGACAACAAAGAGACACAAAATGACCCTAAAGAGACACAAAATGACAACAAAGAGACACAAAATGACCACAAAGAGACACAAAATGACCACAAAGAGACACAAAATGACAACAAAATGACAACAAAGAGACACAAAATGACAACAAATAGACACAAAATGACCCTAAAGAGACACAAAATGACCACAAAGAGACACAAAATGACCACAAAGAGACACAAAATGACCCTAAAGAGACACAAAATGACAACAAAGAGACACAAAATGACCACAAAGAGACACAAAATGACCCTAAAGAGACACAAAATGACAACAAAGAGACACAAAATGACCACAAAGAGACACAAAATGACAACAAAGAGACACAAAACAGTGCAAAGAACCCCAAAACATCCTCACAAAGTGACACTAAATGACAACAGACACAAAGTGACCCTTAAAGAGACACAAGACAAACTGTAAACCCACAAAATGATCACAAGGAAACACAAAGTGACACCAAACACCCACAAGCAGCATCTCTTGCAGTTTCCCTGACAGTAAAGACGGACTTCAGATCACTGATGAGAGTCCAAACTGTCAGTGTTTAAACTCCTCAAACCTTCTGACGGCTACATTTTTCCTCAGAGAGAAAACAAACAAACAATAAGAAGAAGAAGGAGAAGAAGGAGGAGGAGGCTTCGGCTAAACGCCAACAAACACATCAGCTTCCTGAGGAACAGTCCAGCAGGCGGACTCATGGAGACTCATGGAGGTTGGAGGTCGCAGGGAGACGATGGAGGGAAGCAGGAAACAGAAGAAGAAGAAGAAACAAAGAAAGACAAACACAGCTCAGAAACTAATAGCAGACTTTATTATTATTCTGTGTTCATTCCATTGAAACTTCAGCCACAGGAGACGTTTTATTTTAGATTTACCTTCGTTCCTCTATTTAAAGCTGAATAAAGCCTCATGGAAACACCACAGACTCATCATTTACATTTAAAATGTATTTATCTCCATTAAAATAGAGGAAAAATGAACCTCACATGTAGTTTATTGAACTTTTTATTGGTAAAATGTAATTAGGTGATTATTTAAAGTTCCGATACACAATTAAAAATACATTTTTGATCTTTTCTTTAATCTCTGATGTTTTTATGTTTTATATTTGCACGTTTTTTACTCTACTTTTCAAAAATAAACTGTCTGATTGAATGAATGCTCTGAAAGTTTTGTTATTGTTTCAGTTTTCTTCTCTTTTTTGTCGTAAAAATTTCTATAATTGTGACGTTTAAAAGAAACCATGTGGGAAATCTGCAGCCTTGAATAAAGCAGCAGCGGGACACTCTTCATTTATCAGTATTTTCTGAGTTTATGATGCTTTTCAATGTGAAATTTTACAAAATCTGTCCAATATGTCAACTTTTCATGAAAAATAGCACAATAAATACAGAGATCAGGTTGAAATTATTCATTTGCATGTATATATTTTTTAAGTTTTTACTAAAATCTGAATTATAAATCAGTTTAAATTGAAAAAAAATAGAATAAAGGTTGAAAAATACTTCTACCTAATTAAAAAACAGCAACAGTATAAGATATAAACATTTAATTTCATATATTTGTAGTTTAAAAATGGTAATAATTCTGAGAGCTGCATTTTATACAACACAGACTTCAGTTCAGGAGCAACTTCTTTATATGAAAACAAAATTTAGATGTTTTCATGTTTGTATTATTTCTTTTTTTAAAATTTAGCAGTCAGTAAATACAGGACCTTTACTTATAATAATGTATTTTACAGTGTGTTGTTATATATATATTTAAAATACTTGTTCCTCTTCTGCTGAATCAGTTTGTTCAGAGATGGAAACTAAAATCTGAAACTGCTGAGACAGACAGACTTCAGGAAGTGAACGTTTGTCCTTCAGCGTCAAAATGTCCCAGAATGCACCAGGAGGAAGGACGAAGAACTCCACCAGGACGAAACACAAACGTCAAAGTTACTGAGAGCAGTTTGAAAATGTTCCAGACATGACAAGTTTCAGGGACGTGTGACGCACAAAGTGACTGAAGAGACACAAATAACTACAAAGACGTACAGAATGACTGCAGAGGGACGAAGTTATTGGAAACAGACCTAAGATAACTACAAAGAGACATAAACAAGAGACACCAAGCATCCATGAAGATACACAGAGCAGAGACAAAGAGACACAAAACGACCACAAAGAGATGCAAAATGACCAGAAAGTGACAAGAAAACAACCACAAGGACACACAAAGTGACCAAAGACAGGCAAGATAACTGCATAAAGATGTAAAGTTACCGGAATGACAAAAAAACATCAACTGAATCACACAAACAACCACAAAGACACAAAATGACTACAAAGGAACACAAAAATACCACAAACACACACAAAATGACCAAAAAAAAGTAAAACAACCACCAAGGATACACAGCAACTACAAAAAGAAACAAAAAGACCACAAAGGCAAACAAAATGACAAAAAATACAAAACAAACACAAAGGGACACAAAACAACTACAAAGAAAGACAAAAAATGACCACAAAGACACATAAAACAACCACAAAGAGACACTAAACAACCACAAAGAGACACAAAACAACTACAAAGACACTCAAAACAACCACAAAGAGACACAAAACAACCACAAAGACACATAAAACAACCACAAAGAGACACAAAACAACCACAAAGAGACACAAAACAACCACAAAGAGACATAAAACAACCACAAAGAGACACAAAACAACCACAAAGAGACACAAAACAACCAGAAAGAGACACAAAACAACCACAAAGACACATAAAACAACCACAAAGACACATAAAACAACCACAAAGAGACACTAAACAACCACAAAGAGACACAAAACAACCACAAAGACACATAAAACAACCACAAAGAGACACTAAACAACCACAAAGAGACACAAAACAACCACAGACACATAAAACAACCACAAAGAGACACAAAACAACCACAAAGACACATAAAACAACCACAAAGACACATAAAACAACCACAAAGAGACACTAAACAACCACAAAGAGACACAAAACAACTACAAAGACACTCAAAACAACCACAAAGAGACACAAAACAACCACAAAGAGACACAAAACAACCACAAAGAGACACAAAACAACCACAAAGAGACACAAAACAACCACAAAGAGACACAAAACAACTACAAAGACACTCAAAACAACCACAAAGACACATAAAACAACCACAAAGAGACACAACACAACCACAAAGACACACAAAACAACCACAAAAAGACACAAAACAACAACAAAGAGACACAAAACAACCACAAAGAGACAGAAAACAACCACAAAAACCTTGAGTGATCCCTGTCTGTATGAAGCTCTACTGATGAAAGTCTGAGGACAGTAATAGGGTGTTCTGTCCTTTCACAATAAGAGCTCATGACCAACCCGCCTGTTTTCTTCAGTACTTTTTTTTTCAGTTCAGAGATCAGATCAGACCAGAGACAAACAGAAGAAGAAAGAGGAGAAGAAGCAGAAGTGAGGCTTCAGATTTAATTGAAACGATCATGTGGGTATTAATTTGTGTTCAGCTGTGTGAGTTGAAGGCTGTTTAATTCCCTCCTGCTGTCTTTAGTTCTCTTTTCAGCAGAACAAAATACAAGCATCTCCATATCAAAGAGGTTCCTGCTGACCTGATTCTCCGATGAACAACGGAAACATCAAACTGTCCTTCAGTCGACGCAGCGGAGTTCAGGCCTCGGCTCGGGAGATCTGCAGTCTGAACCACACGGTATCTCCGATGTGGATCCAAACAGTGCTCTGATGAACCTCCTGATGTAAAAAAAACTACAGAATGCAACCAAAATGATGCACAGCGACAGAAAATAAACACCTGCAGGGACCCGTCTATCACCTGGAACACTGATTTCATCAAAGCCACTTCATTCTACACGTCTCGTTTAAAAATCCGCCAAAAATATACTCTTTGTTTTAACCACATTCTGTAAAATACAAAAAATTCTGCGCTCCTCTGTGCAACTGTGGAGATATTAGTGACTCAACTGTGACCAAGAGTCATGTGACAAAAATTCTGACAGTTTTCAGCTGAACTGCAAGCTGTGTCTACAAAAACCAGACAGGAGACAAGTATGGAAACACATTAAAAACGTAAATATAAATTCATTTTTCATTTTATCTTTTTTATTATTTATGGCACAGAAGACATTTCTGAGCTCTTCCTTCTTCTAGTCATGGTTGTTCTGTTTCCATAGAGGTACAGGACTTTATATTGCAGTGAAAAACGAGCCCACAGTGAGTAAAAATGTGATGAAACTGCTTGAAGTTGATAGTATTAACATCCTGCATTTAAATTCTTGCTAGAATAAAAATGAAGGAGTCTATTGAGGGGAATGTACTTAATTTATAAAAAGTAAACCCAGCTGGAATTTATTTAGTTTTAAAAAAGGTTTTGAGAAAGTTCCGCAAAGTTTAAGAGATGATTTTTGTTGCTCTGAAGATGTTATAAAGATGTTTGGTCGTGTCATTGTCAGACAAACTGTTTCCAGATGTTTCCTTTGTTAACATGCAACGCTGTGGAACATAAAAACAATCTTGTAGTATAATTTGCTCCCTCAGTAACATCTCCAGAATACTCCAGAGAAAATGTTCCACCTCTGACAACATATAACACTAAAA
The DNA here is from genome assembly GCA_024666655.1 of Dascyllus trimaculatus. Lineage (NCBI taxonomy): Eukaryota > Metazoa > Chordata > Actinopteri > Pomacentridae > Dascyllus > Dascyllus trimaculatus. Next base: position 7,865,364 of record CM045461.1, read on the forward strand.
GAAAGTCTAATAAAAACATGTTCTGTCTTCTGAAGCCTCGACAACATCTTGAAAACATTTTTTGAATGTTGATTTGAGAACGTTCTTATGTTGTTCTCATCTGACAATGTCTTTAAAACATCCTCTAAATGTTGCAGCTAAAAATTAACGTCTTTTTAACCTCATAGGAACTTTTTTTGAAATGAAAAACATCCTTATAAAGGTCTTAGATTGAAACTTTTCCCTCTACACTTCAGAACTTGCAGGTTTCAGTATCATGTGTAATGTTTCAATTTTAATGTACAATAAGTCAATATAATGTTCAATATCTCATTTTTCAGGTGCAATATTTCAACTTCATGAACAACTTTTTATTTTTATGTCTAATATAACTTTACTACGTCAAATCCCTGCCAGTATTACTACTTATTTTTCTGTTTTAGTCTTATTTTAGCTTCTTTTTTTCCAATAATGAATGATGTTTTTTATCGTATTGCTTTCCTATCAGGCACTGCAGTTATTTTCATGTTGTATAATATTTTTCTGAGCAATATATGGCACAAGAATTTCCTTTGGGATGAATAAAGTCTATCTTATCTTATCTTAGCTTAGCTTAGCTTAGCTTAGCTTAGCTAGTGCTGTGGGAACATTCCCTGCTAACTGGAACAGCACTAAATGGAGTGAAGGCTCCTGGTTTGTGCATCAGTGTGGAAGCAGCACTTCACTGCTGCAGATAATAATCATTTTCTTGAATAATTGGTTCACTGATTGCACAAATACCCTCATTATACCTCCAAAATATTCCAATTTCACCCTCACTTTAGCCCTGAACATGTCCTCATTTTGATCTCAAAACAACTTCACTTTAATCGTAAAACATTCTCGTTTTACTTACAAAATATCATCACTTTACCCCCGAAGAAAACTAATTTAACCCAACAAAAATCCTAATTTTAGCCCATTTTCTTGATCACTCTATTGATTGCTGATTGAAGTTTAGAGTTGTGTTTCACTATGTCTTCAAAAACAGTCAACTTCACTACTGGCATCATTATTTTGGGGCATTTTTCTGCACACAGCTTTAAATTTCCCCTGCAGAAAGTGCTGTACTGTTCTTGAACTGCAGTTATTTTGACTATTTTGGAGTGTTTCTGACCATATGTTGTGGTTCTCCTGTGAGTTCTGGCCTAAATCATGCAGTAATGTTCCCGACCTTTGACCTCCTCCATGAGTGTTAACAGTCAGATTAGAATAACTCATCTCCTCCTGTAAAAGTTGAGCGCCTGATTCTGTCAGCTCGCTCTCGTTGTTCTCCGGTTATCCCTGCAGAGCGGCTCGCAGCGTTCTCCTCGGGGGGGAACAGCTCCGCAGCCGAGGCGAAACTCTGCCGCTCGGAGCCTCCGAAGACAAGTTTGGGGGTAAAATAGATTAACTTTGATATTCTAATGAGGGGTTTTCACCGGGATCTAAAGCAGGTCAGGGCACCGGAGGATCAAAGACAACAGCGCTGTATGCTAAGCAGGGCACTGGATCTACAGTCGCTAAGTTGTTTGTGCAGAATTAACTGTCGTCAGGCAGATTTTACAGAGCAGAATTCATTAGGAGATAGTTTTACTTCCCCAAACTGCTTCATGACGAGCATGAAAACACGCCAAAACGCTTCATTAGTGCTGTTTCTGGTGTTCAGACGTGCCGCCTGCAGGCTGTTTGCAGAAACATGCTAATGCTGCCCAGAAACATGCTAATGCTGCACAGAAACATGCTAATGTCGCCCACTTTCTGTTACCAGGCAAAACTGAGAAAACATTCAAGCAGGAAGTGTCGAAGTTTGTGCCCCGTGACCCAGTTTTGCTCTGTGGATGTTAACTTTTACCCTCAAGGCCTTTCACTTTAAAAACATGCTAATAAAGAATTTATTTCACTGAGATTTTTTCCTTTTACTTCTCACTGCCGCATTCTGGAAAAGTGACTTGTTGCTGTTTTTGTCAAATCAGGAACGGCACAAGCTAACCATATAGCATGTGCCAAAGCAAGGATGTGTTCTTTGATAGTTTGGGAAAATTAAGAGTTTTTTTTGGCAAACTGAAAACATTTTCGAGGACCATTTAGAGCCAAATATGGGCATTTTATGATATCGATGACGTTTTGTGGGAAGTGCAGACATTTTAAACACTATGGGGAAAAGTTTAGAAAATTAGTTGATTGTGAAAGGTATAATTAAGATATTTTATTTTCATTTTATCCCCCAAATATTCTCATTTTATTCCTCAAATGTCCTCAATTTACCTCCAAAGTGTTCCCTTTTAACAGCCCCACTACTCTCAATTTACCCCAAAATATCCTCACTTTACCCTCAAAATATATTAATTTTACCCCCAAATTATTGCCACTTTACTTACAAAATATCCTCACTTTAAACCTGAAAATGACTATATTTTACCCTAAAAACACCTCACTTGACCCCCAAAATATTCTCATATTATCCTCAAAACATCCTCACTTAGCCTAAAAAAATAACCTCATTTTACCCCCCACAAATCCTCATTTTACCTCCCTAAATAACCTCATTTTAGCGCCTCAAATATCACCACTTTACAGCTACAATGTCCTTAGTTTACCCTCAAAACATCATTACACTACCCCCCAAAATATGCTAATTTTACCCGCAAAACATTCTCATTTTACCCCCAAATTATCCCCATTTTACCCTCTAAATGTTTTCACATTACGCCTTTACCTTTACTATACCCCAAATATATCTTCAATTTAGCCCCCCAAAATCCTAATTATACCCTCCAAATATACTCACTTTACCCTTGAAAATATCCTCACTTCATCTCCCAAATATCCTTTTTTTTTTACCCCCAAACATTTTTATTTTACCGTGGACAGTCAGCTGACATTAACTCAAACTGAGCTGAAAGAGTTCCTTTTTTAAAATCTTTTATTAATGTCATTATAGTGAGTTTTGTTTTGGAGTTAGAACAAATCCATGTGTTAAATTTTAACATCCTTTAAATTGTATTTTGAAACTTAAATCCTTTAGGACAACAGACTGAGGGCTAATTTTTGCTTCTGTGTATTTCCTATAAAGAAGCTGACTTTAAACTGAAGATTATGGGGAAAATACTTGTTGAGAAGTAAAATATCAGGACACAAAAACTGAAACTCAAAGGTAATTCAAGAAGCCTTAAAGGACTTTTCAGGCAGCAGAAACACAGAAGCTTTGAAGAAGTTGTTCACTGGAGGTTAATGAAGCTTTAAAATCCTTCAAAGGAATATTAAATCTGCTGTTTTCCTGGCAGGCAGGCCTCAGGTGGCTCAGTGTGGATCTGAGAAGGGGATTTGTACTGTTCTTCTTTTAAGATTTCCATAGAAAATGCTTTAATTAAAATAATACAAAGTTATTGTCTGATTACAGCTGTTAAACTGATGCTTTGCTAAGCCCCGCCCTCAAACACCCACTGGCCAATCGTAGGTAAGCACCTGTCAATCATTCAGAAGGAGGGAAACAGAGCGCTAATGGAAGCTACAGCAGAGTTCCTCAAAGTTCAGAGTAGGTTCTCGTATTTTTTTTTAGTTTTCAGAAGCCCAAACCTCCAGAGAAGAGATGAGGGATATTTATTTAACCGTGTGGAAGAGTTCAGTCGCAGCTGAATCCATAAGAAAGCGACAAAAAAACTCTTTCATCTGCTCTGGGAAGATGCTAGCTAATGTTAGCCCGCTTAGCATGCAGCTGTTAGCAAACAAATGCAGCTGAATGTTATATGTTATGAAAATTAGTCATTAATGCGATGTGAGATAAAATAACTATATCAAACTCTTAATGTGGAGCACAATCTTGGTAAGGTTGAAACTAATTTAATTTTGCTGGCAGTTAGTTAAAACACATATTAGCTAATGAAAGCTACAGACAGTCTAAGCTAAAAGTTAGCTTAATATAAAACAATATACTGACTCACCATGCTGTGTTTGTCCTGCAAGACGTCGGGTAAGGTGACTGAAACTTTAATTTTCCATTAATTATGATATCCTCTTTGTTTAATATACTCAGCAGACACATCGTAATGTGAATTTGTAGCTTTGAAATGCAGATTGTTATTCGTTCTGTCTGCTTCTCTTACTTTTATGAACTATTGCTGCTATTTTTTAATGGATTTTCTTTTTTAAATTAGGGCATCAAAAACGTGGACATTTTTAATAAAACAAGGACTTTTTTCCCATTTGTACATGGAAGATGAGGATATGTTTTGGGGCCAGTGTTGGTCTTTGAGGTACGACACTAGCTAACGTTAGCTCACTTAGCTTGCAGCTGTTAGCAAACAAACACAGCTGAATATTGATAAATTCTGCAAAACAACATTCCTTTATGTTTGTCCTACAAGATGTGGGTTAGTGTGTCTAAAACTTTAATTTTCCATCAATTTTAATATCTTCTTCATTTAAAAGAAACTTGACTAGCATATATTCATGTGAATCCGTAGCGCCAGAATTCAGATTCTATCCTTTAAAAGCACTTTTTCTCAGACAGTTAATAGGCTTGTGAAATGGTGGGAATGTAAAGCACAGCACAGAACAACGAAGGCAAATCTGTTTCATGTTTCAGGGTGATTCTCCAGTCGGCCTCGGGATGAGTTCATTCATCGGGCTGATCTGCAGGAACGTTATGAATTCACAGATTCTGCTCACTGAGGTAGGAAACCGTTTTATTTCTCATTTCACATGATGAATAAAATATAAAGCTCACAGAAATCCAATATCAGAACGTAATGAACATGAGGCAGAATACAGCAGATTCCTTGGTTGAGTCAGACGAATGTTTTAACAACACGGTTTAACCAAACAACTGAGTGTTTTCACAAATCACCAAATCTAATGTTTTCTTATAAAGATGACTGTTTTAAAGAAACTGAATAGATGTTACGTCTTATTACCGTGAACTTGTCTTGTCTCTGTGGGGACACTTGTTGATGTGTTTATTATCTAACCTGAACCTTCACAACAACTCAAACGTCCCTTTAAATGTTTGTACTGAAGCGAGGACCGCACTGAATGTTCTCACAAGGTGTCAGACTCACACTGGTCCTCACAAACATAGAACACACACATTGATTGACTGACTGACAGACAGACGAATCATTAAACATCCAGGATGAAGGATGATTGGAGGTCAGATGCTCTGCTGCCGTGGTTACCGTCTCTCAGGTAACCACATGATTGCACTGCCCTCCTCCCTCTTTCATCTTGCCCTCCTCTTTCCTCCTGTCCCGTTCTCCTATTTCCTCCGTCTGCATTTCTCCTCATCCTCCTTCTGTATTTTCTCTTTATTCCTCCTTCTTGTCTTTTTCATTTTGCTTTTCTTTTTCTGTTGTTCCTCTCCTCCTTTGTTTCTACTTCCTGTCCTCTCCCATGGCTTCTCTCTTCCCTTCTCCTCTTTCTTCTCCTCCTGTTTCCTTTTTTCCTCTCCTCATATGGTTCTTTCTCCCCTCTTTCATTTTATTTTTCTTGTTTGTCTCCCTCTCACCAATCCTCCACTCTTTTGATTCCTCTTCTTATTCCTTGTTTACTTCTTACCCCTTTTGTTTCCTCCATCCCTTCCCTGTTTTCTCATCTTCTTTTCACTCTCCTCCTTGCCTTCTACTTTTTCCTTCCTCCTCTGTTTTCCTACTTCGCTACCACGTCTCCTCTCTTTTCCTTTTCAATCATTGTTTACTTCTCTACTCTTTTGTTTACTCCTCATTTCCTGTTTCCTCCCCTCCTGCCATGTTTTGCCATCTCTCCTGTCATCTTTGTTTCCTTCTTTCCTCTTCCACTCTCCTCTCCTCCTTCTCCTGTTTCCTCCCTCTTTACTTTTCTCCTATTTTGTTTCCTCCTTTCTTTTTGTTTCCTTTATTCCTCTCGTGTGGTTCCTACATCTCATCTTCTGTTTTCTCCTTTGTTGTTTCCTTCTCATTGTCTCTTCTTCTCTCCTGATCTCCTCCTCCCTCTCCTCTCTTTCCTTTTTTTAATGTTTTCTTTTCTATTTACCCATCTTTTTCTTCTGTCGCCTCCTCCCCATTTTCCTCTTTTGTTTGCTCTTCTAATTCTTGTTTCCTCCATCCCTCCCCTGTTTTCTCTCTAGTTTCCCCTCTCCTCCCTTCCATGTTTGCCTCCTCCTCTCCTACTTCGTTACCTCTTTTCTGTCCCTTCCATGTTCCTCTTTGTTTACTTCCCTCCTCTTTTGATTGGTTTTCTCATTTCTTTTTCCTCCCTTCTTCTCTTGTCTCTTTCTCCTCCCTTCTTTTGTTTCCTTCTCTTGTTTCCTCCTCCTTCTACTATCCAAACCAGTTTCTCTTCTCCCTTCCTCCTTTTTTCCTCTCCTATCTTGTCACCCTTCCTCTTATCATTTCCTATCTTCCTTTTCCATCCCTCTCCTGTTTCCTACTATACTTTTTCCTTTCCTCCCCTCATTTATTGCCTCCTTGTCTCTTCTGTCGTGTTGCCTTTTTCCCTTTCCTTCCCTTTCCTTTCTTTGTTGACTCCTCTCCTTTCTCCCCCTTTCTTCTCCCTCCCTACCTCTTCCCTTCCAGCCCTCTCTTTCTCTTTCCTCCTCCTCCACTTCCTCCTCCTCCTCCACCCTGTTAACGTCTTGATGACAGAAGGTGGGAGTTTGGGGGAGGAATCCAACATGGCGTCTGATTAGAATCAGTTAATTAGCACGGATTGTAACAGCAGCCGAGTGGAGGTTCATTAATTATCAGAGCTGATCTACACGCTGATACAAGTGTGAATCATTTCAGATGGATTATTATCTCTGTAATATGGAGATCATCTGTCTGTTGTTTCCATCAGCGTCACACTGAAAACTCTCAAATGTACATTTACACCAGAGGAAACCTCCCATCAGGCCTGTCTGCACTGAATTATTCTTGAAATCAGATCACAAAAGCTCCTTAAACCTCTAAATTATCTTCTTATTGCAAAACAAAACACCTGAAAGAACCATATTGAGCAAACGTGAACCCATCGGTTCAGTTAAATCCGAATAAAACGACCAGATTTTAACAAAAATGGTGCCAAAAAAAATCACTGAACCTAAAACGATTAAGACAAATGAAATCAAACTTCCTTAAACAAACATTTTGTTTCATATAAGACACTGAATGAAGTGATGTTGATGAACATTTTTAAGCTTAGATTTGGTTAATTTTTCTCAATAGAATGGCATATTATAGACGAGTAGTTCAAGGAATGTCAGGGCGTTTAAAATCCACAGATTCTTTCAGTTTTTAGAGTTTGTGGCTCTGAAAAATTGGGTCATTTTGGCAATTTTGCGAAGACAAAATGTCTCTCAAATCCATCAGTGGCTTTCAGGGTTCAGAGGATTAACACATTTTCACATTTTAGAGAATGTAATTAACATTTTCCTTAATCATTATACATTATTTAAGCCACCCACAGCCCTTCTACTGTTAGTTAGAATGTTAATTCACCCCGGCTGATCCTGAGGATTAACTGCTCAAATACCCAACCGTAGCATGAAACTGTGGTGTGTTCAAGTTCCAGTCCGCAGAGACTCTTCAGCTTATCACGTCTGTAGCTTTAATTTATTAAAATACTCCAGGAAGTCTCATGGAGGAATCATTTTTTACTTGTTCGTCATCCTGTCAGCAACCAGCAAAACTAGTGTGGGTATTTTTTGGTTAAGCTAATAAAGATAATAGCTGTCTTGTTGCTTTTCATAATGCTAACATGTCTCTTTATATCTCTTTCTTGTGTCTTGGCTTAGAAGGAGAGACTTGAGAATAAAAAAGTGATGCTTGTTATTTATGCCAAACGTTACAGCTGTTATCACCTGTCAAATCAAACCAACACCCATGCAAGTGCAGAATTTCCCATTTGTCTCCACAAAATGACATTCCCATACAGCCAAACTGCATTTTTCTCAGTTCGGTTTTGTGGGGAACGTTATAACGTTCTTAAAAAGCCACAAAGTTTACTTTAGGTTTTCACTCGCTGTGTAGTTTAGGTTTAGGCACCAAAACTATGCGGGTAGCTTTAGGAAAACATAGTGCTTCGTTAGACGCTTTACCAGTCCCTCCAGGATTTCACAGGCGTTTTTCAAGATTGTTGCTCCTAAAATGCCTGAATTTGTGGCAGCTTTTATGATGAAAGTTGCGATGTTGTAAGCATATTTGTTGCGATGAAATTGCAGGAGACGGTAAAAAATAGCTAAAAAGTTGCATTTTTTCCTTTGTTTTGTATGATTCATTAAAAATTTTAAAAGTTTAAAAAGTTACTTTCACATCATGGCACACGCGTGTTCACACACACACGCTCACAGCTCGTCACGTAGGTTAATTAATCTAACTGACCTTCATTCTTTCAGTGCTGCCACAGATCTGGATGCAACAGCTTCATCACGGTGTTTGTCTGGTCTGTTGTCCGCTCCTCTCACCCATTCTCCTGATATGTTTACTGTAGAAAAGTGTTTGTCAATCGATGAATTTCGTTTGTGTTCCACCTCAATATTCCACGGGGTGCAAAACAGTTTACCTCCGCTTTGGTGAAGAACATCAGGGAATTGTTTTGCAGTAGTTTTTGTTGCATACGTATCTGTATCTTCAAACCATAAACGAGGAAGTGAATTCGGTGACGTACGTGCATTACTGGGGACTGCTGTGATTGGTGGAACTCATGGGAGGCGTGACAAAATTGCGGAAAAGTCACGGTGATTGGGCAAAATTGCAAGGTCGCGCAGAATTCATGGAGATTGGTTGAATTTGCTTTAATTGTTGCGATCCTGGAGGGACTGCTTTACATGTCATAAGCTTGGTTAAGGTCGGACTCCAAATTCGGTTAGGATTCAGTAAAATATCATAATTTGTGTTACAGTCTGACCTTTTTCGCTGCGTGTTTGAGGCTTCTCCTCCATTTTCGAGGTTGCCAAGGTTACCGGTCCCACCCAGTCTAATAAATGTGCCATGGTGTTTGGTTTTGGTTGCCGGTTTTGTTTTGTTTTTGTGATTCATTCCCATTTCTGTGTTCCCTGTGCCTCTCTGCTTGTGTCTGTCTGTATAGGTTTGTTTTGCTTTTGGATTTTCTTTGGATTTCTATTTCCATATACACCTGGACCTGAATACGGAACATCCTGTGTTTGCTCCCCAACTGTTTGCTTTCTTGCCAACTTGCCTGCCATTTTGTGAAGTGTCTGCATATGGGTCCTTACAGAACACCTCCTGACAAAATATAATGAGTTGCCTGAAAAGGAGCGACAGTGAAGCGATAAAATAAATGGCAAACGTGTGATTAGAAAAGGTATTTGTGATACTTTACAAACAAATGTAATCCAGCAGAAAGTACAATTCTCTCAAAACATAATTGAGAATGCAGTTTAATTGTGTAGGAACATCATTTTGTGGAGGCAGGGTTGACATTAGTGTAGGATACAGCTGTGTCCTCACTCTGAGCTCTTCCTTCTTGTCTCCTTGAGGTGAATTTACATTGGAAGATCCTCCATGATGGCAAATAATCTGGGAGGAGATCATTGAAAACGACAATGGGATAGATTAGGACTAAACTGCTCTCAAATCAGTTGATCGATTAATTGATAATTTAAGACAAAGATGACTGATGTTGCAGGAACTGAGACAGTTATCTCTTTGTTGTGTCTAAATGAAATGAAGCTAGTCCATCTTTTTGTTATCAGATTATAAGAATCATGATGGCAGTATGTGCTCATGACACTGCTGGATGTTTACATGACAGCAGACAACCAGGAGAAGCTGTAGTTTCCTGATATAGGGTGTGGTGGTGACGGTACTGAAGTAAATGGTAACTCTAAATGGGGCTTCATGTCTCAGCTGGGTTCTGTTAGCATGAGCGGAAGAAAATGGCGCCAAGGATGTTTAATCCAAGAGTAATGAAAAGTATTGATTGTGTTCTAGAAATATATAGTATTTCCATTCCATTATGTCCATTCTCTGCTACTTGATACCTCTTCTTCACCGTTTTCATTAGGGGCCTTGCAGTAAATAATAATGTGTTGTGTTTCAGCATAAAAGGTCCTGTAATAATCCACTCAGTGCACAAGAGAAAATGTTGTGCTTCTCCAGAGATCCTCAGTTCGACCGCTTTGTTCCCAGTTTAGAAACCATGTGAAATCTGTGCAGCAGCTCAGCTGTTCTCTTGTTGGAAAAAAAAAACAACATCTAATGGTACGTTAGATCAAACAGACATGTCAAAGATGTAAATAAGTAATGAAGTTACTGCTGCTGTCACCTGTTTAAATGGTGCACAGCTGCTGCATCCGGCTGCTGTTTGATGCTACAGCTGTTTAATGAAACCAGAGAAAGGAAGGAGACCGTCTGTGTTCAGCGCCGAGCAGATTCTCAAAGCAGAGTTCTGGATATGTGTGACGACGTAAAGCTGAAGGAGAATGAATGAATAGATATGAGCAGGTGGAGCAGCGCCCTAGTTTACCTCAGTCTGTATGTGAAGATACCATTATTACAGTATAAATCATTTATGTCCACCGCACAGGGTCCAATTTATTGTGCAACTTTTATGCTTGTTCTTTCTGAATGCAGCTTCCTGAATTAGACTTTTACTTCCTAATCAGATTAATGAGTACTTTCATGAGTTTTTGCTGCAAATTCCTGTTTTTTTTCATTACACTTTAGTTTTCATGTTATAGTGCACCACACGATATCATAAAACTGTACACAAGTACCCCAAACTCCACACTGAACGTCCCACAAGGTACAATTGTCACTTTTAATTGGTTTAAGTGAGTAATCAAAACAAGATATGACTTAAAAATATATTAAAAACATTATAAATTTGTCCATGCAGCCACTTTTCAGATACAGTTTCAACTTCTGGGTAGTTTAGTTCAATAATCAAAATGCATGACTTTAAAATATGTTTAAAAAAAACATAATAAATTAGTCCCTGCAGTCATTTTTAAGGTAGTTTTAATTTAAAATAAAACTATAAATAAGCAATTGCAGACTGTTTTTAGATAAAGTTTTAGCTCTTAATGGGTTTAATTCAACATTCGAAGTGATTCATGACATTAGAATATATGAAAACATCTTAGATATGTCCATGCAGACAGTTTCTATATGGTTTTAACTTTTAAATGGTTCAAGTCATTAATTAAAATGTATAATGTATAACCTAAAAATAAATAAAAACATGATAAATTTATCCCTGCAGGCACTTTTTAGATAATTGTCTTACTTTTAGGGGCTTTAATTCAATAATCAAAATAATGCATGCCTTAAAAATATATAAAAACATTATAAACACGTCTCTGCAGCTGGTTTTCTGAGTTCCTCTGAGGTGTTTGCAGTGTTTTTTCAGCCACACTTCCTCCTCAAACTTTTCCGTCCTGCCTGAGCGAAGCGACTGCAGCTCCGTAAAGTGAAAATGAAACGCTGAGTAAACTCCACTTCTTCTCTTTAACTCCACCGTGGAGCGGGATGTTTCCTCCCTCCCTCCATCAAACCGCCGATTTTCCCGCCGTTTTGAAGCGAAGCTCCGTCGCCAGCTTTCCCTCTCCGTCCTGACAGCCGGGAGACCGACTGTCATTCCGCCTGTCAGCACTGCAAACGACGAAACGTGACAAACTGAGACGGACACACAAACCCTCTGTGCTGCTCTGGGTGTGTGTTTCCTGCTCACAACATGTTGGAGGCGTTTATTCTCCCCCGTGGTACAAAACACTGGATCGCAAACCGCCTTCAGCCGAGTTCATCTCTCAGCCCTGAAACACTGTACGGGTCAAATCTGACTGTTGTTCCTGCTGTAGAAATACTGCAGCAAACTGCCTGCAAGCTGATATACAGTGAAAAAGATGCAAAAAGAAGAAGACCATCCTCTGCATAGCATTTTTAATGGACTGCAAAGTTCTTTTAGTGAGCGTTTGGTGATGCCTAAGTGCTCCACCGAACGACTCAGAAGGTCTTTTATTCCGGCAGCAGTTCGTTATTTTAATCAACACCTGTGACTTGGTTGCTGCTGTCTGTTCTCTTGGAGATCTTGTGCTGCTTGTTTTGTTCTTATTTCTTGTGTAGGCGTTAAGGGCAGCCAGTGCACCATTGACTTTGCACCTGTTTTGATGACCATGGCATTTGGTGTTTGTTTTTGTATTTATTTATCAGACAATAAAGATATATTATTATTATTATTTGAAGTTCATATCAGTGTGGATGTTAACAGATTTAAACAAGCTGTGAACGCTTCTTGTGTACAACCGGACAGCACAAGCCCCTCAAGTCTTCAAGTTTATGAACAAACAAAAATCACAATTTCGGGAACAATTTCAGTCAAAAAATGAGGCAAGATTACAACGTCGTTTTGTTCTGATCCTCGGGATAAAAATTTGGCAGCCAGGGTTGCTAGGCAACAGGAACGGCGCTACGGGACGTGAAGCAGGAAGTCCGTCGTAGGCTAGACTGTCTCATTTCGCAAACGCTCATGCAACCTTCTTATGCAGCCTTTGCGTCCTTCGAAGGATGCACCCCCTAATCGAGACACAGCTATAGTCTCTATTTCTACTATCTATCTAACCCCTACTTCTCATAAAACACCATTTAACACCTACATACATAATGTGTAATATATATAACTTACATACAATAAATGTAAATAAATACATGAAGAGTTTGCCTCTAAGAAATGACTGATGCCTAATATTCCCATCTTGCTCTTCTAATGAGGTGATTTTAAATTTTCTGTCACCGTTTCATCAGTATTAGTCTCTTTTTTGTTGTAATTAATCTGTAATTGGTTTTCGAGGCTGGGAGGTCTCGCATGTGTCTGATATCACCTGTTTCTGTTGATAGCGAGCCTCTCCCGGTGCATGCTGGGTGTATTTTACACAGACATTAAACTGCGCTCAGGTCTGCTGCCCGCCTGATAAACACATCAATCTCCGGTGTGGTAAATGAGTCGCCTCGGCCCCGCGAGGACGGCGACACCAATGGGAGTTTATCTTGGCGACACCGGAGCAGGATTTAATGTAATGCACCTGAGCCGGACGGTGGGAGCTCGTCGGATCAGTTAGATTACTGCCGTCTGGGAGTCGGGTCGGAAACAAACCGGATTAAAATGGTCCACGGCCACAAACGCTCCAGAAAACCCAACTGGGAGGCAACCTTTCTGTTCTCAGAGCCGCTGTGGAAAATACTGAAGCATTTCCATTTCATGCCACTTTGGACTTTTACTCCACCACATCTCAGAGGGAAACACTTGAACTGCACCATGTTTGTTTTAAAGCTTTGGTCCAGTTTTAGTTGTATTAGGAGAAAATATCATCACAGGTTGAGATACTTTGCTGGACTGGAGTCTGGGCTGGATTTGGGATTATGGGATCAGGACTGCATTCCAGTTTTCTGCAGATGATGTGGTCACCAAGCTGTGACCTTGAGCGTGATCTGAAAAGGTTTACAGCTGACAGATCTGACGACGACGCCGCTTGCTGTTGGGAAGATCAAACATCTGGGGGTGTGTTTGAAGAAATCGACAGTTCGATTAGAGCGGTGTTTGTGTTGGTCTGTCATGGTGAAGACGTAGCTGAGTGAATTCTTACCTGTAATCATGAGCGACCAAAAGGATAAGATAGCAGCGGCTTAAATGAGTTTCCAGTTGCTTTAGATGCATCCAGCAGTGAGTGGACCCAGACTATACTTGAGGGATTATATGACAACAATAATAAAGTTAATTTGTGTAGCATAAAGTTTAGACACTGCGCTAAAACGCCAGTGCAGCGATACACTGCTCCTAGTGCTCCTGCAACACTCCTTGGAAGTCCAGTTCTGCAAACACATCAAACACCATCTGTGATAAATCTGCTAAACTTTGCTAAAATAGTGACTTGTCAACTTGAATTTCATTTTGGGGAAGAGGAAGAAGATTTGAACACTCAAAAATAGCAAGAAGACCACATGAGTAGAGTGATGACTGTGTTGTTGTGGCGAGAAAGCCTGAGAAAACATAATTTAGATAGTTTAAATCAGGGGTGTCCAATCCTGGTCCTCGAGGGCCACTATCCTGTGTGTTTTAGATGTTTCCCTCTTACAACACACCTGATTCAAATGATCAGCTCATCATCAAGCTCTGCAGAAGCCTGATAACGATCCTGATCATTTGAATCAGGTGTGTTAGAAGAGGGAAACATCTAAAACATGCTGGATAGCGGCCCTCGAGGACCAGGATTGGACACCCCTGATTTAAATGTTCGCCTTGAGATGCCTTAAGACGTTACAGTAGAACTTGACCTTTACAGTGCAACTCTAGGGGGTGAATTCATGGTGCACAGCCACATGAATGTTGAAGACAACACCTTGCATGCTCCTGGTGTTCCTCACGAAACTAACCTGTGTCACGACGGTTAAATCTCAGCTCATGTTCCCTATTAGTGGATGAACAATCCAATACTTGGTGAATTCTTCATAATGATAGGAAGAGTTGACATCAAAGGATCAAAAAGCGACGTCGCTATGAACGCTTGGCCGCCACATGCCAGTTATCCCTGTGGTAACTTTTCTGACACCTCCTGCTTAAAACCCAGAAAGTCAGAAGGATTTTGAGGCCCCGCTTTCACAAGAGGTTTCTGTCCTCCCTGTTTTTGCCTTAGGACATCTGCATTGCGGTTTGACAGTTGTACCGCCACAGCCTTCTCCAGTTTCGAAAACACTGCAGCTCTTCTACGAAGGCCTTGTCCACATGTAGCCGGGTTTTTGAAAAATTGAATATCCTGCCCCCTTCGTCTAGAAAAAAACTTACATACACACCACCTCATTTTTAGAAAAAAATTCATCCACACTTAACCACATAAGTGCGTTTTTTAGCACATTACATAGTGTTTCCGAATGTAAACACAGGTCGCATAAGTGACGTAAGAACATATTTCATCGCAGGCAGTGACGTTTCAAAACGCAAAACTCCAGTTATTGATGTCCACATGCAGACGCATAAACGGAGAATTCGCAATTCTTCACTTTAGTCTGAGGTTTTTAAAAGAATTGTTTTTAATGACGCAAATCGGTGTTTTCGTGTGGATGACAGGCCAATTCGTAGAAAAATGTCTTTGTTTTGTGAGATACCCGACTACGTGTGGACAAGGTCTGAGAAAACTGCTGTTTCTGCTCTGGATGGTAGCTGCTGATTCTCCTCTCATCGCCAGTGATGACCCTAAACATGAAGGCTGGATCATCTGTTCTCTGCTCCAGTTTGAGCTTCATGGAGGAATCACAAATGTGCACCAACCAGTGGTCACAAAAACATCCGTAACACAGGTGATGGTGTTGACAGTGAAGTGTCATGTGACATCCTGACTCGTGACAGCTACTGCTTGCACATGTTGTACTCCTATGACCATGATGTGCTCCGTGCATCCACACCTTTGAAAGTAAGCCTCAAGATTGGGGCTCATTTTTTACTGCAATATAAAGTCCTCCATCTCTATGGAAACGGACCCCTGACTAGAAGGAGAGAGAACTCAGAAATGTGTTCTCTGCCGCATGACACAGTTCTAACAACAGAAATCATAAAAGAATTTAAAAAACTGAAGCCAAATTCCTTTGAATATTCATTTTGCAAAGAAAACAAACTGGAATCAACATGTGCAACATTTTCCAGAATGCCCACAGGCGTTACCAACACTGGAATACAATAGTGACTCTACATCCTATAAATATTTTTCTGCTTACATTTTCAGTGTATTTCCATACTTGTCTCCTCTCTGCTGTGTAAACACTGCCTGCAGTTCAGCCGACAAGTTGCTGATTTTTTTGTCATGTGACTGCTGGTTGGTTTTGATGAAATCTCCTCATTTTCAGCTTGGATTTGTTTGTTTCCTGAATTGCACTTCACTGATGAGCATTTCAAGGACTGTCTGAAAGCTCAAAACCCTATGATTCTTTCTGCGGCTAAAGTGCCTTTCAAGCCCACAGGCAGGTTTTGTGGTTTTTGTGGGCCATAAATCATGCAAAAATATTCTAGTAAACCTCCAAAATAACATTATAAACCTGTAAAAGTGCAGAATGTGGGCTCTTAAATGATTCTCATTGTCGTCATTGTCATTTTTCATGGAGCTCTCTCTCAACACTTGACATCCAGAACGGCCAGTTTTGTGTAAATGAATCCCTGAAACGCACTTTGCAAGTCCTCTGTTTGGTAAATGTGTGTGTGTTGTGAATGCAGGATGTTTTCCGTGAAGCGAGTCTTCCTCCTCTGTGGATCAGAGTGTTGGCTTAATATTTTAAATGTAAATGTAATTTGTAGCATTAAATTTTCATGCAGTCTATTTGCGTGTGGAGGGCTCATCCCCTCTTCCTCCTCCTCCTCCTCCTGCAGCTGCTCTCAGCTCTATCTTAATCTTGTTCGGCAGAGATGCCTTGAAAGGCGTCTTTAAAAACCCGTTCTGACAGTGTTTACCCCCATTAGCGGAGCCAGTTGACAAACTTCATGCCTCCACCAAGAGTTTTCTTTTCAGAGAAACCCACCGCCCGCCCTCCCAAAACCAATTACCTCCCGCAGCTTTACACCCCGGCTCATAATCCCAGAGCTTCTCTTTCAGCCGCTCAACGTTACTCAGAGAGGAAGAAGAAGAGGAAGAGGAGCGACTGGGGGGGGGGAGCGTGTCCGATGAGACTGCAGGACGAGGAAATGAAGCGATTCGATTAGAGAGGCGAGGACTCGGTCGGGGGTCAACGAGGCGGTGTGAGTCGGACACCGCAGACAAATCAGCGAGCTCGCCGTTAATGGGTTTTCTATTTTGGAGCCTGAATTATGCCATCTGTCTGCTTGGCCTCGTTCTGCCACTTTCTGAAGGGTTTAGACTCCAAAATGCTTTGTGGGCTCTGATGAGGTTTTTTTTCCGCAGACAACACAAAAAAGGGGTTTTGTGCGACTCTTCCGACCCCAAAAGATTAGAGCAGATTCATTATGAGACGGGAGGCAGTTCGCCGTGACCTTGCGGAGGACGAGTCGAGGTTCAAGATGCTCAAAGAGAAACCTGACAGACCTGTCATCCCGCCGTTAATTAGTTTGCAGTTTAAAATATCCACTCCATTATGTCTGAGTAAGACGATGAGGAGGCAGAGCTGGAGAAGCTCAGGCTGTAAGCAGGAAAGTGTCAATTAGAAGTTAAGTTACTTGGCAGAAATGAATGGGAGTCATCAAAGTAATTATTGCAGGAGTGTAAGAGAATCAGAAGGGCCTTAAAGTGTCAAAAGACCACTTCTTTTATATTATATTCAGTTAGGTTTTATTTATATAGCGCCAATTCACAACATATATCATCTCATAGCATTTCACATAGTAAGGTAAAGACCTTATGAATTTAAAACAAAGACCCAACGATCCAACGTTCCCTTTGGATTCCCTATGAGCAAGCAGTCAGCAACGATGGGAAGGAACAACATAAAAAAAAAAAACCTCTGACAGAACCAGGTTGAGGGAAGGCAGCCATCTGTCTCAACCGGTTGGGGTGGTTAAAAATCTGACATCAGGCGAGACCTACAGAGTCTGTAGAACCAGTTTTCTCAGAGTGACTCTCTCCTATTTGACGGCATTCTAACTAAAATGAGAAATTTTTCCTCTTATTTCTAGGAAATCAGCTGTTACTAAGATTATTAATCACTCAAATGACATTATTCAGTAGGGATTTTGAGATCGCCAATAATTATGTTTAAAAGCTCATAGCTCATGTCAGTGTAACTCAATTCCATATAAAGCTACTTTGAGCAGACATCTAATTTCATATTTCATATTTGTAGCTTATAAATTGCTGATAATTCTGACACCTGGAGATGAATGATACAGTTTTGAGTTTAGTGAGCAAGTTGTTTAATTTGAAAGAACTATAGATGGCTAAAACCAAGATAGAGAAGTTAAATTTAACCCTGTGAGACCTAAAACCTGCCTGCAAAAATTACCAAAATAACACAGTTTATCAGCGCCAGAAACTGTAAGAACAGGGCAAATCATTGGAATTTCATTGTCTGGATGATCCTTGTCATCCATGAGGCGCTGTTCCATTGGAAAACGTAACCAAATCTCTTTTAAAATTTCTCCAAAAATAAATTATTTGCTCCAACAAGATTATGTAAACTTAAATAAATTCTGAGCTCCTTGGCATAATTGGGAAGTCATGGCTGATTTTGAGTTTTCAGCTGAACTGCAGGCTGTGTATACCGTATATATATAAAATATAATTAGTAAAATAGCTATGGTTTGTAGAATAGCCGTTCTTTTGGAGCTTACATGATTGTGTTTGCCAGAGATTTATTTTTTCCCCTAAAGCAGAACCATAATGAGGTTCAGTCAGACTATTCTCCAGCACTGTCTGGATATGCAAATTAGTCAAATTTCTGACCTGTTAGAGACGCTGTCACCCGCTGGAGACTGCAGCTTCTATTACAGAACAAACGGCACTCTGATGATTAGTGTTGGTGCAGCTAAACATGTGAACACTGTCCTGAGGCTGGTAGGAAGGTGGTGGGCAGGAGAAACCATTACAGAAACAAGTGTAATTAGCTTCATCCTCTGCAGCCAAATGAGTCCAGACAAAAACAGATGGGCTCCCTGTGTTAAAAAATAAAAACTGAACTGGACCAAGGCCCCTCCATTAAAACTACATTAGCAGACTCATGCAGTGATCCAGAGGAAGCTTCTATTCCGTGTTAAAATGCGCCTCGACACGGCTGTGACGGCACATATCACGCAGGTCACAGAGACCCAGGCTCAGGCCTGTCGCCATGGTAACACTGCTGCATATCCCTGCGACAGCGTCGCCGAGCAGAGCAAGAGGCTCATTCTGAAGAGGTAAAAAAGACTTTGCCGAGTGTCATCATGACACTGTGAGGCTCCAGAGTGAAAAAAAACACCTGCACTCAAACGCCTCACAGGTTAAACTGGTAATTTAATGCTCAGAACACTTTATAAAACCCAAACATGAAGACGTCGTCAGTTCTTACCTCTATTCTGAGAAACTAGTCTTAAACCTACAAGTTTCACACGTCTGTTTAGAGTCATGCTTATTTAGAAAAAAGAAGACTATGCATACAACATATTTTGTCAATGTTCATTTTTATATTTTGATAAAAGAATTCTAAAATTATGTCAATGTACAGCCACATATATGAAACAAAACAAGCAAATAACGTCTCAGAACATTAGTTTCCAACTTTTATCTTCTCCTTTATTATCCTCTCTTGTTTCCCTGTTCCCACCCTTTACTCATTTACTCTTTACATAGAACTGAACAATATTTAATCATTGTTTAAAACTGAGAAACGTCGGGGAGTGCTGTAAGGGGCTGCTAAATCATATCCTATTGTAAAAGTCTGTTCTTTAACCCTCTGAAGTCTAGAACCTGCCGGTGGGTTTGAAAGTATCTTGTCTCTTTTTTAAAAACTGCCAAAATGAGTATGAATTCATCAGAGCCAGAAACTGTAAAAACTAAAATATTTGGGATTTTCTGCTCCCCAACAGTCCTTGAACACATCATGTATGACTTGCTGTTCCCTCCAAAACAAACAAAAAAACTCCACACAAAATTGTGATATTTTAGTGACAAATCACCAAAAAAATCAGTTTGCACCAGATTTTGTGAAAAATAAATCAACCTGAGCTGCTCTGTGAAACTTGGCAGCCATGTTTGAGTCAGCTGTGACCAACTGGTGTCTCGGCTGAACTGCAGGCAGTGTTGACTCAAAGCAGAGATCAGACGACAAGAGAGGCTGAGAACAAAACAACACATACGGGATCAATAAAATAAATGCAGCATGGCTCAAAAACCGTATACAGAGAGCGAGTTGTTGGAAGATACATTCAGTTTGTAGAGGTTGTAAAAATGTAAATAGCTGAATATATATAAAATGTGGAGCCACCATGTTTTTTCCAGTAGTGGTAACACCAATGCACACTTGTAAAAAAGTTTTCGCAATATAGATAATCAAATAAATTCCATTTGTGGGATTATATCTTTGTCATACTGCACAGAAGACATTTCAGAGTCCTTCCTCCTTCTAGTCATGGTTGTTCTGTTTCCGTAGAGGTGCAGGACTTTAAACTGCAGTGAAAAATGAGCCCACAGTGACAGAAACTGCTTGGGGTTAATACATATTTCATCCTTTTCAAATTTAACATACTGGTTAGACGTCCGCGCTTTTGGAGGCGGAACCATTGTTCCTTCCGTGCCGTGAGCAGCAGTTGTTTTGCTGTGATGAGGCAGAGAGAGAGAGGAAGTCTTCTGGATGCTTCACATGCTCCAAGAATAATTAATAAAGCTTCTGGTTGTAGGGGGGTATTAATAATTTCTGAGGTGTTGCAGAAGATATTAAACCCAACTTTGGGGGCAGCAGACAAAGCTATGAAAAAGAGTCGCCTGCAAGGAAATACCTTTATTAGACATGAGTGATGTGTTTAGATATACTGTGTACTTATACCTTGGTGTAACAGAGTCTAGGTAGTATTTTAAATCATGTAAGATGTATATGGCACTATGTCATGATAACAGGCTGCAGTAATTTCTCATAAACATCTCAGTGCCCCAGGAGAGTGCTTAAGCTGAAGGAGATACTTGTAGAAGTACATTTAGAAGCACAAACGATGAAAACAGAACACTGAGCTTAAAAAAATATGGATTTTTTTTGGTTTTACAGAGAAGCTGCTTAATCGTGCGGGTCCGATCGTGATGGAAAAATGTTTATGTAGTTTTCAAATGTCTTCAAATGTAAAAAGAAAAAGGAGGAGGTTTGGCGGATGCATTGATTAATTACAAACAGATCTGCAACTACATATTGTTTTTGTTTGTTTTTCTGTCGATTAGCTTTACAATATCGGAAAGAACACAGTCACAATGGAACACTGAGCCACGCAGCGTAACAACGAAGCAGAAAGCTTCACTAAGTTTGCCATTGTTGATTGTTGTATATTAAGCCGTTTATTGTTTTTTGTGTTTATTATGGCTCCCAAGCGTAAGGCAGACTTTTCTTTCTTTTTTTTTGGTCTGCATTTATACTCATCGTTTAACACCACAGAAGGGAGTCAACTTTAATGAGATTAATGCATATTTTAGTCTTGCAGCAAAATATATTATTATTTAGTGCGTGTGCGTGACCATCACCACCCCCCCCCGCGGAAGCTAAGCTATCATTCTTTATTGAATTTTCCTATCATGAGCCAGAGGGGGCAGTGCAGCACCTCAGTGTATTGAGGGGGAAACAAAAGACGAACAGGGAGAGTACAGACGGGCAGTGCTATTTGAATCCTATAAGAGTGCTGTAAGATGTTGTGTTATTCCCAACAACCGATCCCACATCTGAAAACTGGAAACAAATAGTCAGACTTTTCTGATGGCGGTGCTTTGACGAAAAGGAAAGCCATCACCACGGAAGTGAAATTAGACGTTGTAGAGCGCTCTGATAGGGGAGAAACGCTGATGAACATTGGCCACATGTTAGGCTTAGGTCGTGCAATGGTCACGACAATAATCGAGGATTGTTGTGAGTGACTTAAGGTATTAATTTAGGTATAAAATCCGACTTACACCGATTGGCAGTTGATGGGCCGGCTAGTGGTGTAAAAAACGCTGAATTTGTAGAGGTTGTAAAATACCAAATAGTCACCTAACCATACCATTTGAAGCCCTCATTTTTTCTAGTATTGTTACACCTGAGGTTACTTGAAAAAATATTGACAGACAGGAAAAATAGAGCAGACTAGATCAATGAAATAAATGTGGCATGGCTTAAAAATGGCACACAGAGGAGCAAGTTGTTGGAAGATACATTCTGCATGGTGAAACATCTTTCTAGGGTAGTGTGACGTGTCTGAGTTTGTAATCTTTATTTTGTAAATATCTTAAAAAGTTGCTGTTTGACATATTAAATACATGTTTGTAATTGTGCAAATGTAGCTACAGTATGATAGTCATTGATTGTTATTTACACCTGGAAGTGCTTCCACCTCATCAGGATCCAGCTCTGCTCTGGCCACCAGGACTCTGCAGCTCTATAAATGTTACAGAAAGGCAGATTTGGTTGTTCTGGTTCAAGCCGGGTTTAAGCTGAGGCTGAGGAATCGTCGCTGAAGAGTTCCCTCAAGGATAGAGAGACACATGTGTGTGTTGGTGCTCAGCCAAAATGACAGAAACGTCCCAGAAATGTCAAAAATAAACAGAGTTAAAACTTTCCAAAGCGCTCCCCGGCCTCTGCTGCCTCTCTGGAGGCTCCGGCGCTGCAGCTGTGCGAGGCTTCATGTGCTGCGTTTGATTTCTACGTGGTTGTGAATATAAATCTGCCTGCGAGCGTCACTCCTTCCTCTGTCAGCGGGATGATCTCGTCTCGAGGCGTCGGCCGCCCGCTCCCAGAATAAAAACCCGCCTTCTGTGATTGACAGCCCGGCGTGCGGCTGAATCCCCACTCCCAGCATGCTCTGCTCCTCCCCGCTCCGCCGCCTCACACTGTGCAAGGCTTTATGTTGGCTTGTGGTGTATGATGATGATGCCTCCTGCCTCTGTGTGGGGTTTGAGTCCCAGCTGATCAGTGGCATCAGTCAGCCGTCAGTTCCAGAATAAACAGCTGAAGCATCGGAAAATATATTCATGATACTTGTTTGTAGCCATAAATACACTCAGGTGGTAGGGATGCCGATGATTAACTGCTTAATTGCAGTTGATAATTTAACACTTTGAGCAGCAAAACCCGTCGACTGGTTTTAAATGCACTTTATCTCTATAAAATCATTAGAATTATAGCATCCATCTGACCCAGAAATTACAAAAATGAAAAGAATTGTCAATTTTCCTATGGTGCTTGAACTAATCATCTGTGATGTGCTGTTTCATTGAGAAAATCATCCAAACCTTGATGTCATCAAAGCAATTTTTATCCTACGTGTCATATTTAAAATTTCCCCTAAAATAAATCATTTATTTTAACCAGATTCTGTTAAAAACAAAAAAAAAATTCACTCCTTGATGCAACCAGGAAGTCAAGACTGATTCAGCTGTGACCAACCATCACATGACAAAAACTAGAAAAGCACTCGGAGAGCACAGACCTCCACCAAGCAGCTAATTTCACCCCATATGGGGATTTACATCCAGAAATAATCGTCCCAGGATTGTTTTATCTACATTATTAGATTCCTTGACCCAGAAAACAAACCCTTAGCATTTGGATTCACATTGATATCATCATTAGTTATTCACCAGAATCTCTTTCTGGGTAATGGTGGTTTCTTCTGGATCCAGCTCCATAGCTGTTAGCTGTGTTCCAATTCAGGGGCTGCATCCTTCAAAGGACCCAGCCTACCCGTCCTTCGAAGGACCCAGCCTTCGAAGGACGGGTAGGCTGCATGAGAAGGCTGCATAAGAGTTTGTTAAATGAGACGGTCTAGCCTATGATGAACTTCCTGCTTGCTTCATGATGTCTCGTAGCGCCGCTCTTTGTTGCCTGGCAACCCTGACAAACAAATTTTCATCCCGACGATCAGGATAAGACAACGTTGTAATTTTACCTAATTTTTGACTAGATTTGATCCCGAAATTGGAATCTTTGTTTTTAATATGTTTTATATCCTTGAAGACTTGAGGGTCTTGTACTGCACGGTGGTACGGGACAAAACTGTCTGAGAAACAAGAAGCGTCCACAGCTTGTTTAAATCTGTTGACATCCATGTCGATATGAACTTCCTTGAAATTCATGGAAAAGAAGGACGCATTCGTCGGGCGCATTTGAAGGAGTCTTGAAGTTTTAATGAAATGGGACAGCCTTAGTCGCACCGCTGTGACGTATGCAGCCGAATAATGCAGCCTAGAAGGATGCAGCCCCTGAATTGGGACACAGCTACAGATTCTACAACAGATCTGTTGGATCCTCCTGATTCAGCAGAGTCTCAGCTACATGTTGGTGTTGGCTGCATGTCTGGATCTTCATCTGTTACATTACAGTGATGACCATTCCACAGGCCCTCTAGGTTTTCCTGTTCTGGATCCTAGTATCCAGAGTTTTGATAAGTTGTAGAAATGAGTGGGAATGTATCCTGTATTTTTTTGGCCAAGCAGCCTGGACATTTATTGTGGAGTTACATGCACATATGAATGCACATTGCTCTATCTCCCAATGCTAAAGAATCCTGCAAAAACTTCCTGGATCCAGACGGGGATCCGGATCACCACCAACATCTAATCATCTGTTCCTTGTCCCGTTATCCACCTTTCCTGATAATTTCATCAAAATCTGTGCAGAACTTTTCGTGTAAAGTTGCTAACAGACAGACAGACAGACAGATAAATGCCGGCAAAAACATAACCTCCTTGGCGGAGGTCATTAGGAGAGTTATTAAATGCAGCATGGCTCAAAAATGGTAAACAGAGGAGCAAGTTGTTGAAGACACATTCAGCAAAGTGAAACATCTTTCTAGAGTTGATGGACTGGCTAGTGAGAAGAACTCAGGTTGTAGAAGTTGCAGCATAACACAGTTATATAATTACATCCTATAGATATCTAAAAATCTGCAATGATATAATAATAAATCAGGGTTCTTCTATCAGTCAACAGACTAAAAATCTGACAAACTATCTGAGTAATACCGTCTGATTGAAACAGAAAAAAGATGAGAAGAGACAAGAGAATATGTTTTATATTTTACTTGATATTTCTGCTCATGATCGCCCCAAGATTTCCCTCTCTGACAGTGTTTGGGCTCGTTTAGTAAAAAAACATAATTAAAAAATAAGCGCTGAAGGAAATAATAAGTGAAGAGCTAAAAATGAGACAAAAGAATGCACTCACATGTTCTGCTACCTATTCATTTGCAAGTTCTCTCATCATTTCAAGTCTTAGTGCTAAAAGGGAGTATTTTTAAAAATAGAAAATAAGAAAAAGATAAATTAAAGGAGAAGAAACAAGAATGTTAGTCACCTCTGATCACAGCCGTCGCTACAGTCTAAGCTTAATAATCTTTAAAATCAGTAATTAGTGGGCGTTTCTGTGTGGGACTCTGTATGTGTGTGTGTGTGTGTGTGTGTGTGTGTGTGAGTATATGTGTGTATCTCTGTACAATTGTGTGTGTGTGTTTATCTGTGTTTGTGTTATACTTGTGTGTGTCTGTGAGGGTGTGTGTGATACTGTGTTATGCTTGTGTGCGTGTCTGTCTAGTGTGTGTGTTTGTGTGTGTGTCTTTTATATGTGTGTGTCTGTGATACTGCGTTATGTTTATGTGCATGTCTGTGTGTCTGTCTGCCTCATGTGCGTTTGTGTGTGGTGCGTGTCCGTTTGTGTATATGTGTGTATCTCTGTACGTGTGTGTGTTTATCTGTGTTTGTGTTATATGTGTGTGTGTGTGCGATACTGTGTTATGCTTGTGTGTGTGTCTATGTCTGTCTAGTGTGTGCGTTAGTGTGTGTGTCTTTTTTATGTGTGTGTCTGTGATACTGCGTTATGTTTATGTGCATGTCTGTGTGTCTGTCTGTCTCATGTGCGTTTGTGTGTGGTGTGTGTCCGTTTGTGTAAATGTGTGTATCTCTGTACGTGTGTGTGTGTGAGTGGGTGTGCAATACTGTGTTATGCTTGTGTGCATGTTTGTGTCTGTCTAGTGTGTGCGTTTGTGTGCGTCATTTTTATATGTGCGTGTGTGATACTGTGTTATGTTTATGTGCATGTCTGTGTGTCTGTCTGTCTCATGTGTGTTTGTGTGTGTGTAGGAGTGTATCTCTGCAAGTTTGTGTGTCTATGCATTTTTCTGTCCTCTGTGTGTGTCTGTGATACTGTGTTAAATTTGTGTGCGTGTTTTTCTGTCTCGTGTGTGCATTTGCATGTTTGTGTGCGTGTCTATGTGTATGCTTCTGTCCTATGTTTGTGTGTTTGTGTGTAGCCGTCACACTGAAGATGTGAGTTCATCCACAGATGAGTAAAAAGATCCTGCGTTTCTTCTTCTTCTGTCAAAATCTGCTCCGTGTCACAGCTCCTGCATGTGTGAATCTACAGTGTGTGTGTGTGTGTGTTTGTGTAGGTGTGTGTCTGAGGATGACAGTACATGCATAATGTGTGTGTGAGTGTGAGACAGTCCTGAGAAGGCAGCCAGGGGTTTCCAGGCGTCAGGCTGTCAGAGCTCAGACACGTTTGTACTTCTATTCTTGTGAGGACCGCTAATCCACTCTCAGGTCCTCTGGAGGTTCGTCTTAAAGCCGACGCCCTCTCAAACCTGCCCTCACAGAGATAGCTTTGCACGCAGACACACACACACACAGAGTTGGTGTAGTGGAAGAACAATATGCAGAATGACAGAAAACACATCTGCTGGGAGACAAGCTTGTGTTTACACCTGCTCTCCGGAGAGAGTGTGTGAGTTGAAGCTGACATATGGTCCTGCAGATGGTGTTCGACTGTGTGCAGATCGGCGCTGCGTTTGTGTTATTGTTTCTATCTGAGTGTGCGTGACTTGTGTCCGTTGGTGCATGTGGTGGAGGCTGGCAGGAGCTGCAGCAGCTGAAGATGTCTCCAAGTCTGTAAACTTCTTAGTCGCTACAGGCAACTTCCACACCGGAGCAAGTGCTGGTGTGTGTCTGCAGGTGGGCAGGTGTGCAAACACGCACAGGTAGCTTTGGGTGGACATCCTGCAGCGCTGTTACGGACTTTTGTTCTCTGATTTTAGTCGTCAAATCCTCTGAATTTAAAGCAGTTTCCAGGCATGCGTCTCATTCTTGGTTCATTTTTCGCTACAGTATAAAATTTTGCACATTTATGGCAACAACACGGCCATGATTGGGAGGAAGAATTCAGAAATTTGCTAAAACAACTCAAAACTTGTCCAACATGCGTCAAAAATGCCCCAAATTAACTATAACTCCACAAAATGATTTATATATCCCTCAAAATGACAAAAAGTGTTGCCAAGAATGACAAAAATTTGTCCACAATGACTCATAACGTCTCAAAATGACTTTAAAACTTGTCCACAGTGTCCAAGAATGAATCCAAAATGACTCAAAACCTGTCATTTTTCACTGCAGCATAAAATCCTGCACCTCTGTGGAAACAACACAACCATGACAAAGAGGGAGAACTCAGAAATTTGCCAAAATGATTCAAAACTTGTCCAAAACTTGTCACATTATTAGTTGAAACCTAACAAAATTGTTACATGGAGGAGGGTCAGAGAACAGACAGACTCACTAATTGTAAACTTAGGATTTAATTTAATAAGGAAATGAAACCTATGAGCAGTACGGACTTAAACTAAAACAAAGCTTCTGAAGAAACATACAAAAACAACAAAACCTTACAAAAACACAAACCAAACAACAAAAGGGGAATCTAAGAGGAACTTGACTTACTTATGACTACAACAACTAAACATAGAAACCAGACAAAACTGAAGGCAATACAGAATGAAACTAAACTCCGGGGGAAGCAAATCAACTAGTGAACAACAAAAATGAACTAAGATTCCAAACTAATCCCCAGGGCAAATCAAGCACATCACACAAAAACCAACCAACACAAAACACGTCAACATACGAAACTCAAAACACCCATGACAGAAGTCAGGAGAGGTCGACAAGCAAGAGCAACAGAAAAAGCAATACACGAAATACAGAAACTTAACTGAAAACAACGGATGACAAGTGGATGAAGTTCGGGGAAGGCAGGTGAATGACAGCCAGGAGACAGACTGTGAACCGGGGTAGAATGGTTTTATGGTCTGGCAGAGTTTTGGTAAAAGAACCGGGCTTTTATTGAAGGTGGTGATTGTGAAGGTGGTTGTTCGCAGCTGACTGGAATGAAGGTAATCAGGGTGCAGGCAGAGCAGGAATGAAGGTGAGGGAAGGCAGGACTGACTGAGAGAGAGGTGGAAAGCAAAGCTGAGAGGGGGAGAGAGAAAGGGAGAAGAAAAGAGGAAGAAAGGGGGAGACAGAAAGGGCTGGAGCCGGGACCATGACATAAATGACTTCCAAATTTGACAAAATGAGAGGAAAAAGGGTCAAAAATGACCAAAAAAACCCAAAAATGACTCGAAGATTGTCTTCAAAATTACTTAACAATGGTCCAAAATGTCTCAGAATTAATCCCAAATAACTCAAAACCTGCCATTTTTAATTCAATTCAATTCTATTTGTGTAGCGTCTGTTTACAACACGTCATCACATAGCACTTTTTTCACTGCAGTATGAAGTCCTGCACCATGGAAGCAGCATAGCCATGACTGGAAGGAGAGAAATCTCAAATTTTCTAAAACATGCCGAAAATGTGTCAAAAAAATGAAACAAACTGACTCAAGTTCTCCAAAATTACAGAAAAATGTCCAAAATTATTTAAAAAATAGTCAAAAATGTCCTAAAATTAATCCAAAAATACTTTAAATCTATCATTTTTCACTGCAATATAAAGTCCTACACCTCTATTGAAACAGCACAATTATGACTAGAAGGGAGAACTTAAAAACTATAATATTAATTATATTAATAATATTAGTGTTACTCAATATTAGCAAAAACTTTACAAAACGACTCACAAATTTTCCAAAATGAAAGAAAAAATTGTCAAAAATTACTAAATGTTGTCCATAATGGCTCTAAAGTTGTCCAAAATGTTCCAGAATGAATTCAAAATGACTTAAAACATTCTCATTTTCGCTGCAATGTAGGGTCATAAAGTCTAGATTATTATTGTTGTTGTTGTTGTTATTATTATTATTATTATTATTATTATTAGACCTATGGAAACAGTACAAGCAGGATTAGAAGTACAGAGAACTCAGAAATTTCCCATAGCAACTCAAAACTTGTCCGAAATGTGTCAAAAAATTGCCCAAAATTACTTAAAACTTTACAAAATGACTCACGTTCTCCAAAATGACAGAAATAATTGTCAAAAATTTGCCCCACAATGACTGAAATATGTCCAAAAATGACTTGGAGCTCCTCCAAATGATTTCAAATTGTCCAATGTGTCCCAGAATTAATCCAAATGATTCAAAACATTTCTGAGTTCCTTCCATTTCTAATCATGATTGTGTTATTTCCATAGAGGTGCAGGACTTTATATCGCAGTGAAAAATGAACCACCAAAGCCAATATGTTTCCATGGCAACACATCAGCATCAGCTTAAACTGATGTTAGATTCAGGCTCAGACGTCGATGAGTCAAGTAGAATTGATGTTTTAAAGTTGCTCGAGTTTCTTCGACCTCTCTCCTCCCTCATTTCCTTCCTTCCTTGCCTCCCTCCTCACAATATGCTCTTCCCAGCATGCACCTCTCCCACAGATGGCTCTCCTCCCGGTCCTCCCTGGCTCCGCAGGAGGAGGAGGACGAGAGGAAATAGACCTCTGTTGGTGAGAACGAGGAGCAGGTTGAGGCCTGCTGTCTGACTTAGAGACCCGCTGATCTGCACAACATGTGGAGGAATCCTGCGTTCTCTGACAGTACAGGAGCTGTTATTGCAGACAGTGAACTAACCACAGACATATACTGGTTAAATAGATTCCTGTGCACAAGAAAACCAGGTGAATGTATGTGATATGAGCACAGAAAACAGAACCCATTGGCAGAAAACCATCCTGTTGGATTCTGTTTTAGTCTTTTGATGAAAATATATGACTTTAAGCAGTGTTGTGCCACTGTCTCAGGTTTTATTTAGTGTTTACTTTTTTGTATTTAGGACTCAAAAACTAAGTTCTTTAAGATAGTTTTTGAAAATATTATCTGAAAAATTTTGTATTTTCACCATCAAAAAAGGTCTTAGCTGGGCAGCCATTTTAAGGGTTCAGTATTTCCAGGAATAACACTCCCACTGTTAGAAACTTGAAGAATATGGAAAGACAAAATTGCTTTCAGCAGAGGTCAAATGTTTGGTTATTTGTTCTTAAAAATGGACAAAAGTGCAAAATATTTAGATGAGGGTGGTATTAGAGCCCCCAAAATGTCCTATAAGCATATATACACCGATCAGTCACATCACTATGCTCACTGACAGGTGAAGTGAATAACATTGATCATATTGGTACTATGTGGTGTTCTGATGGAAAACGTTGGACTTTAACATCCATGTTGATGAGACTTAGACACCCAAATAAACATTGTCCCACAACAAGCACACTCCCTCATGCTAATGGAAATCCCAAATGTCACTGGATGAAAATGCACCCCACCACATGGCAACAACATCAAACAATCAGGAACATGTTGAGGAACATGACAATGGTCCAACATGTTGATTTGACCTCCAAACTTCCTACACCCCATTCTGATCAATGCAGTGGAACAAGTTGGATTGACAGAGGCCCCACTGCACAAGCCAGAGCACCCAAAGGATCCATTGCCAATGTCCTGGTTCCAGACCCCATAGGACACCCTGAGAGGTCCTCTTGTCCATGTCCAATGGTTCAGAGCATTTTTGAGCTCATAAGGGGACCAACACAATATTGGACAGGTGGTCATACTGTTAGCCTGATCGGTGTAAACAGTTTACATACACTGTAAAGCCTGTATGTATCATGGCAGTCTTGAGTTTCCAATGACTCTTATAACTTTGAATTTTCTATGATGGAATCCCATGGACACACGGGTTGTTATTGCATCACTGACTTATTATAGGACAACTGTAGGACTGCTGGGTCAAAAATATACATGCAGCAACTTGAGTTATCAGTTTTGTTGATGTAGAAAGCTGTCGTTATCGAACAGCTGGTTACTCCTCTAAGGCAATTTAAATAGGACACATTTGATCCACTCATTAGACTCAACAACAAACACTACAGCGGGAGAGTCTGAGGAGCTCAGCAAAGATCTGAAAAAGCAAATCATTGACTTGAACAAGTCAAGAAAGTCCTTCTGGAGGACATTTGTGTTGTCAGATGAAGTAAAAATTTAGCTATTTGGCCACAATGACCAGAAATATGTTGGGAGGAGAGAATGTGAGGCCTTAAACCCCAAGAACACCAAACCTATCATCAGGCATGGTGGTGGCAGTATCATGCTAAGGGGCTGTTTTGCTGTCAGTGGAACTGGCGCTTTACATGGAATAATAAGAAGGAGGAAAACCTAAAATCATCAGCTAGAAGGTTGAGTCTTGGATGCAGTTGGGTGTTTAACGAGACAATGAGCCCAAACATACATCAAAATTTGGTAAAGAAGTGACTAGATCAGGCCTCAATTTAAGGTTTTAGACCCCCAAAGTCCTGCCTTAAACCACATCAGGAGTCTCTGGACTGTGCTAAAGAAACCAGTCTGAATCAGGAAGCCAGCAAATTTAGCCGAACTGTACCAATTCTGTCGAGATGAGTGGTCAAAGATATGACCAGAAGCTTGAGGACGGCTACAAAAACATCTTGTTGGGGTAAAAAATGACCAAAGGACATTTTAACAAAATAATAGAATTGCTGTATGTATATTTTTGACTCAGCAGATTGTGTCATATCCAATAGATAGACCAATAATAAATCTTTAAAAGAACTGAAATGGCTTTCAAAGAGTCATTGGAAACTCAAACTACTGTGACTTACATGGTCTTTACAAGGGTATACCAACTTTTGTTCATGAATGTACATAGACGTATCCATAGTTCCTTCAAAAAATGCAATCTTCTGTTGATGTTTCACCAACGTTTGAGGCCTCTAACACC
Source organism: Dascyllus trimaculatus (assembly GCA_024666655.1). Taxonomy (NCBI): domain Eukaryota; kingdom Metazoa; phylum Chordata; class Actinopteri; family Pomacentridae; genus Dascyllus; species Dascyllus trimaculatus. The sequence continues at coordinate 7,896,966 of CM045461.1, forward strand.
AGTGGAAGCCAATATTTCCATTTTTTGCTATTTGTATATGCCAAACTAGATGCTAACTCAACAATACAACCACAAAAACTGGTGTTGATGTGTTATTTTATGTGCAGAGTTCACAGTATTGGCTTGACCTTTACCAGCTGGTGATAAACTAGTAGTATAAAACTATATTTTATTCTGCAAAGTGAGGACTTGTACTTTGTTGATGCTTTTGTGCTTCTTTCTGAATGCAGGACCAGTTCAACTCCATACAGACTGTTATTATAATATGTTCACTCACTGTGCATATTGAATCCTACTAAACTAGGATGTATGTATTGGTGAATACAGATTGATGAGCCAATCAAATCTGTCCTCGTCCACTCTGCAGCCAAATGTTGCCGTGGTGCTGGAGATCAACATTTCCCCTCAATATGTCTGCGAATCTCTGTTTCTGCTTCCACCCTCTCGCCATCCTGTCAAAGTACCGAGCCAACACACGATCAGGGAGAAACCAGCTCACACAGGAAGAACAAACGCGCTTTAGTTTAGGGTAAAACATCCGTCCACAGCTGGACTCTTTCTGCCAGTTTTGCATCGTCTCTGTTCCACTCGGAGGCGTCCAGATGGTCGAAGCTTCCTCCCTGACTCCGTCCCTCCATCTATGTCTCTGTCTGACGGATGATACTGGCGGCCGATCGCGACAACTCGATGCGCCGAGGCTCCAAAACTCAGCCGCAGCACAGACGCCTGCTTCGTAATTCACTCATTCTGCAGCTAAAATAATCCAACAAACGTCCTCTTGCAAAATTAAACGGAGCAGCTTCTCGCAAAATCAAAAGAATCACATCTCAGGTTAATGACAGCCAACAGACGTGGCGCCGGTATACATGTGAGTTTCATTATTTCCACAGGAGCCAAACGCTGAATTGATTAGTTTAATTAGTCTCATCTCCCATTAACATGTCCGTTGTGTCTCTGTGGGTCACTTTGCACTTCCGCCTCCGTTGTAGAGATCCATGGAAACACAAAACAGGAAAACATCCCCAGATGGAGATCAATAATGCAGTAAACTAAATGTCCTTTCTTGGCTTCTTCATGTTTTTGTCATTTTAGACTTGTTCCAGGAAATTTTGGAGAGATTCTGAGTCATTTCATACCATTTTAAAGTATTTTTTAGTCATTTTGGACAACTATTGAGTCATTTTGAAGAATTCTGAGTCAATTTTCTGTCATTTTCCCCCAAAAAATCTGAATTTTTTGAATAGTTTTATCATTTTAGACAAAACTAAATTGTTGAAATAGGTTTGAGTGATGTCCAGTGTCCATTTTGGAAAATAATTTTGAATAATTAATAATTTTTAGATGGGCTTTGGTCATTTTGGACTGATTGTGAATAGTTTAGAACAGGGGTGTCAACATCCGGTCCTCGAGGGCCACAATCCAGCATGTTTTAGATGTCTCCCTCTTCCAACACACCTGATTCAAATGATCAGCTCATCATCAAGCTCTGCAGAAGCCTGATAACGATCCTGATCATGTGAATCAGGCGTGTTGGAACAGGGAGACATCTAAAACATGCTGGATTGTGGCCCTCGAGGACCGCAGTTTGACACCCCTGGTTTAGAATAATTTTTGTCTTATTTTGGACAAAATAAGTGGATATTTCTGAGTCATTTCAGATGGGTTTCTGTTATTTTTGACAAGTTGCAAAAAGTTTTGGATATGTTTGTTATTATTTGACAGTTTTTTTGAGTAAGTTTGAATAATTTTTGATAAATTTTGGATAAACATTTCAGACAACTACTGAGTCATTTTGAAATATTTTGAGTCAAATTTCTGTTATTTTCCCCCCAAAAAAGAATTTTTTGAACAGTTTTTTCATTTTAGACAAAACTAAAGTGTTGAAGTGTATATATATACATAGGTTTGAGTGATGCCCAGTGTCCATTTTGGAAAATAATTTTGAATAATTAATAATTTTTAGATGGGCTTTGGTCATTTTGGACTAATTGTGAGTAGTTTTGAGTAATTTTCGTCTCATTTGGACAAATTTTTAGTAATTTTAATAACTTTGAGTCCTTTTGGATGGGTTTCTGTTATTTTGGACAGTTTTTTGAGTCATTTTGAATCATTTTTTTTGACCTATCGTGTACAGATTTCTATCTTTTTGGGCATGTTTTGAATCATTTTAGATGTTTTTTTTGTGATTTTGATCTAATTCTGGTTAATTGAGTCATTCTGGACTGAATTTAAGCAATCTGGAATAATGTACAACTCATTTTAGACGTTTTTGTGGTCATTTCTAACAATTTTTGAGCAATTTTAGCCAGGTTTCAGATAATTCTGGATGTATTTTTTTCCTTATGGACAAACTTCAAATGATTTTTCAGTCATTTTGGACAAGTTTCTACCAATTATGAACAATTTTATAGCAAGTTTCTGTTTTTTTGGACAAATTATGTAAAATTTTGAATAATTTGAACTATTTTGCACAGGTTTCAAGCTGATGTACATAATTTGGCTCGACTCCTTGTTTCCCTGAATCTCCACAACAAGATGGAGAGAGCAAAGTTAATATTACCTTTAGAGACACGACAGACACACTGATGGGAAACACAGCAGGTTGAAATAAAGTGGAATTACCCTTTAAGCTTTTCCTGCTGTAAAACATGGACATGCTTCAGGAATGTGATCTGAATCAATTAGATTTTCTTTTATAAATCTGATTTTACAAATGAGCTTTTCACACGAAGCCTCACACATGTTGAAGTTCAGCTCGGCTCGCTCTGATGTCACGTGACCAGGAAGTGTTTCCCGCGGATCACAGTGTGGAACGCCGTCGGCTGCTCAGAGCTAATTAACCACCTCCAACATGGCCGCCGAGGGGGCATCGCACCACACCAAAACCCTCCCTGTCTCCTCTTATCTTCATCCATCTATCCGTCCGTCCATCCGTCCATATATTCATGTGTGTGTGTAATTAATGCTAGGACGTGCTAACTGTTGGCGAAGATCTGCCAAATCCATCCATCTCCACCTCTCCCTGGTTTCATGTCTTTCTCGCCCATATGGCTGGGTCACAGTCTCCCTCTCCTCCATCCCTCCCTCCATCCCTCCGTCTGCAGAGAGGTTGGGTTTGTTAATAGCCCATATGGCCTCATCATATGCTGCCAGTGAATTCTAATGACAGGAGATTGGCAGCCGCTCCCTCGCCAGCCGCCAGCCTGCCTTTAATAAAACCCCAACCTGCTGAAAGTCATCAGGCCGAGCTGCTCCCGGCTCGACGGCAGCGTGATAAAGTTACATGTGCGAGAGAGAAAGACACGCCAAGAACATGGAAATGTCTCAAATAAATGTTCAGCAGTTCAGATTATTCAACCTCAAATGATGTTGCTGAAACAAGGAGGCAAGACTCCCTCGCTGGAGATCGTTAATGCAGTGAACCAAATGTCTGTTAAAGGCAGCTAGTTTCTAGGTTTCCTTCCAATCTGATGAAAATAAAGGGTTAAAAACAATTTTAACAATTATTGAGTCATTCTAAATGTGATTTTGTGATTTTTGACAGATTATGAGTAAATTTGTTTTGGCGGTTTAAGTCGTTTTGACACGTTTTAGATTATATTGAATTAATTTGACAAGTTTCTGTTATTTTGAATGAAAAAAAGTTATTTTGAATATTTTCTGATTAATTTTGCATTAAATTTAACTAATTCTGGACAACTACTTAGTAATTTTGGATAATTGTAAGTCATTTGGGCAATTTTCTGTCATGTTGAACAAGTTAGGAATAATTTTAGCAAGTAATTCTGAACATTATTTGAGGGATTTAAGACATTTTTTAAAAATAAATGTGGACTTTTTTTTAGTTATTTTAGATGGAGTTTGGACTTACTGTGAGTAATTCTAAAAAAATTTGGAGTCACAACCGTAGAATTTTGAAATTTGTAAATTTTCTGTAATTTTACGGCAAGTTTTGGATAATTTTGTTTATTTTTTTATTGTATTTATTCTATTTATATATCTATTTTAAATCATTTTGGACGTTTTTAAATTGTTTAAATGATTTTGAATAATGCCTAACTCAATTTAGACAAGTACTTTAGTAATGTAAAATAATTTTTGAGCCATTTCAGACAAATTGTGAATAATACTAAATTTTTTTATTATCATTTTGAACAAATTTTGTCTCATTTTGCATAATTTTGACGCATTTTTGGGGGCAGGTATATGTAATTTTGGACAAGTTTCAAATAATGCTGAAGGGTTTCTGGAATTTTGGACAATTTTTCAGTAATGTTAATTAACTTTTGACTCAGTTTAGAAAAAATTTCAAAAGCTGTACCTACACTTTTTGGCATTTTGGACAAATTGTAAGTAAATTTGAATAATGTCTGTGTCATTGTTGACCATTTTTGAGTTGTTTTTTTGTCATGTTAAACAAATTCTAAGTAATCTTGACAAGTTTAAATGGTTCGGGGTACGTTTTTGTCATTTTGGACATTTTCTGAATAATATTAGAAACATTTTTTGACAGATTACGAGTTATTTTTAATTATTCCTTTCATTGTAGGTCATTTTGGAAACATTTTGAGTTATTTTTGACAAGTTTGAATAATTGTGGACATATGAAGCAGTGAAATATCTAAAAAAAATACTTTTCCATCACCAGCTGAGATCATTCAGCCCTAAATTGCATTGCAAACTGTAGATTTGTGTAAGTGTAGGTGAGGTGTTGCAGGCTTTTGACCCCAGTTAACCTCAGTCAGAGTGCGCTGAACGCTCTCCACACCTTTCCCCTCGGTGTAAACGATCGCCTGCAGCGTTTGATGGCAGCGTTCTGCTTCTCTGAGGATCTCACTCTTTATTTATGAGCCCATTTCTGTAGCCGGCAGCTGTTTGTGCTGCAGCTCCCAGCCTCACTGTGTTGAGCTTAGTGGCTCTCCTCTGTGTTTGCTTTACACTCCTTTCATTATGTTTCCACATTTAATACAGTTTACCGTACACTGTCTGGGTTCTGGCTCATCGCTGCCATTACATGTGACATTCAGAAGGTCAGTGCCGCTGAAACAGGAGGTGAGATTGTGTTAATTTACACTTTTTTTGTTCATGGTCTTGCAGGACTCCTGAGAGGCGACGACGGCTGGGGTGTTTTCAACAGCTGTGCTGGTGAGTCTCTTTAAAAGGGCACTCCATCTATTTTACACAATAAAAAAGGTGGTCTGAATTCACAATAACATAGCTGCCTTTAGGAAATCTAACTCAGTAAATGTGATGTTACACATGGAAAGTAAACACTTGCTGCTGATTTAATAGCAAACTGCTCTCAACTTCCACACTGAACATAATATTTAGAATATAATAATATTATAATGTTAAATTTATCATCGTCATAATGATAGGGTTAGAGTTATCATCGTCCAACCATCAATATTAGCATTAAGCAACAAAACTATTGTGCTAATCTAGCTCAAGTCAGACATCCTATTTAGTTGGTTTACTTAGTTCAGCTGCCTCCTCCTTTAGCTGGATTATTTTCGTTAGCTCTTTGCTAATAGGTTAGCTAATTTAACAGTCTTGTTTGGCATATTTTACTTAACCCTGACTATGTCCTTTTGCTGATATAGTTACCATGTTTATTTTGTTTACTTCAGTTAGCTCTTAGCTAGCTTATCTCATCAAACTGGTTTAAGTAAATGCTGCTACATTGTTAGGTGAGTTAGCTTAACTGAGCTGGGACATTTATTGTTATTATTGTCTATTCAGTTAGCTAATGCCAGCAAGATTATTTACTTAGACAACTTAGGTAAACCTAGCAACAAATATTTAGGTTTTTTATGTCTATTTAATCTCACAAACATCATTTACTGAGACAAAATAGCTTATTGTATCTTTCTTGTTTACTTTATTTAACTTAGTTTAGCTGTTTCGTCTCTTGAAATAGTGGGCTAACCCTAAGTAAACATTCAGTTATGTTAGTTAAATTAAATGCTTCATTTAGTTAGGTCAGCTAGCTTAACTTGGCTATCTCATTTAGTTCACTACCCATTGCTAGCTTGTTAAGCTAGTTTAATTAGCATTTTTTAGTCCATCTGTAGCTGTCTAATTGTTAGTTACCTCCTCATTTAGTTAGCTAATCTTAGCTACTTGATTTACGTGAATAGTTTAGCTAGCTCATACAGTTGTCTGATTAATTTAGCTTAGTATACTAGCTTAACATAGCTAAACTTAGTCAGCTCATTAGCTTTAACTAACACAATCAAAATCTGGCCTTAATATTCTACTATACTTTATTACACTTCAGTCCATTTTGCTACTGAAGTTTAAGTTTTACAACCTAAAAATCTAAATAAAGTATTCTAATATTTAAAACTTCTCAGAGTAATTTAACTTATTAGGGATTTGGGCGAACTGGTCCTTTAAATACAGCAATGAAGAGATGCTGTGGTGTATTGGAAAGGTAAAGGTTCACACATAACGTCACAAAATACATAATACTATATATATAACTAACAGTAATCAGCATGTATCTGCTGATTGTAGCTCACACATCTTTTTTATTGGTTTATTTATTGTTTCCTAAATATTAAAAAATAGTGTAATGATAATTTATCCAACTACACCAACTTAAGGTGCAATAAAGTTTCATTGACCCTCGACTACACGATGCCATAGTTTCATGGCAACAAACTAAACTTCACCTCCAACTGGCCAAAACAAGGCAAAAGGTTTAAAAGTTTAAACATGCATAAGAAAACAGAGTTCAATTTTGTGCTGATATAAAACTGCAGCATCGGATCCAGCCTGTCCCTGAACCCTGAAGTATTTCTGCTTCAGCTCCGACTCTGTCTTTTTTTCTTCTTCCAGTTTTCTGCTCTCAGATGTTTTTTTCTGCACAGTTGACCTTAACCGGCTTTTGTTAAAGTGGCGATAAATTCAGTGCTTTCTGCCTCATTGCCCAAACTGGCAGAGATACTGTAGATCTGCAGGGTCACCGGATCGATACCGCGACTCAGCGAATTACTGACTCGGCTGCTGAGATTTCTGTCTTTCAGGAGTCACCTTCAGCCCTCATGTCAGAATTAAACCCAGTTCGCACGGCTGTGACTTGAACGCGTCTTCACGTTGAGACTGTAATGTGTCATGTCTGAGCTGTGGACGATTCCCACCTGAGATTTTGCTGCAGCTCACAGATCCCCCGATGGATTCGCTTTAAACTGCAGCTCCTGCTTTTGGGAGGCACAAACTCACATCCTCCATTATTTATGATCCACTGTGTGCTTTCTTAAAAAATGAGCTCCCAGCAGGCTGATGAATCCCTGAAAGTGCAGCTCGCTGGCACTTAATCGCTCCAAACAGCAGCGCGGTGTGTTCGTAAGCGGAGAGTCTTCATCACGCCTCTATTGTTCCTGGTGGATTTATCGCTCGGTAGAAAAGTTTTCAGACAGCAGCTGTTTAACGAATGTGTAAAATACAGCTGAACTTCAGGGACCGAGGATGCATCAATGAAATTAAATGGAAGGAAACGCTTAATGTTTATTACAAGGTCACTAACACCTGCAGGAACATTTTAATGGATGTTTTACTCTGGAAAAATAAACATAATGTTCTTTATCAAGCTGTGCACAGGCACGTCGAAGGCTTCCGACGTCAGAGCAGAAAGCACAAACCGATGACTCATTTTATTTAATGTCTGCTGGTATTTTTTTATTATTAAAAACAACAAATTTAGGAATGGTAGCATAGCAATTTCCAGGCAATATTTGGGGTTTGGACCATGCACGCATTTTATTTAAATGTTTGTTTTTGTGGTTAATGGGGTGACGTTTCCTGCTACCAAAATTGAGTTTGGTAGCAGGAAAATAAGAGCAAAAATAATGCCATGGAAGCAACAATCAAAATTAATGTTAGCAAAGGGCAAAGATGCTCTAAGATATCTGAAAAGGTCCCCAGAAACTGTGAATGATTAGCAAAATTTGTCCTTTAATGTTTTGAAAGAACTTTCTATACACACCGATCAGGCATAACATTATGAGGACCTGCCTAATATTGTGTTGGTCCCCCTTATGTGCTCAAAAATGGTCTGAACCATTGGGCATGGACAAGAGGACCTCTCAGGGTGTCCTATGGGGTCTGGAACCAGGACATTGGCAATGGATCCTTTGGGTGCTCTGGCTTGTGCAGTGGGGCCTCTGTCAATCCAACTTGTTCCACTGCATTGATCAGAATGGGGTGTAGGAAGTTTGGAGGTCAAATCAACATGTTGGACCATTGTCATGTTCCTCAACATGTTCCTGATTGTTTGATGTTGTTGCCATGTGGTGGGGTGCATTTTCATCCAGTGACATTTGGGATTTCCATTAGCATGAGGGAGTGTGCTTGTTGTGGGACAATGTTTATTTGGGTGTCTAAGTCTCATCAACACGGATGTTAAAATCCAAGGTTTTCCATCAGAACAGCACATAGTACCAATATGATCAAAGTTATTCACTTCACCTGTCAGTGGTCATGATGTTGTGGCTGATCAATATATATTATATATAACTACCAGTTAGCCATCATTTCATTGAACACAAGAGTCTCCATGCACTCCTGGCATCGAAGGAACCACACACCCAGTGGATTACTTTTATTTTTGATAGTAATGTTGCCACAACAACATGTAACTCCTTAGATTAATCATGTTGGGCGGCTAATATGGCTAGCATTAGCAATAGCTTTGATAGTATTGCAACAGGGCATCGCTCTGTGGAGACCAAGGGACATTCAGAGACGGTAGAAACATTAATTTGAAAAAACACTAAACAAGAACAATGTGGGTTACTGAGTTTTTAATATTGTCTGTTGTGCTTCAGTGCAATTTGAACTCAGCTGTTGTATTTGCATCCTGCTCTCTATGCTCACATATACTGTATTTTTTTATGCCTGAATTCACAATAAAGCTATTCTCATTTAGAAGCACAATATTGTCTGATAAACTCACCAAACACATTAGTTAAAAACACTAATTGTGCTGTGAATTCAGTGTATATTCACTGTCGATCACAGATGTAGAGAGAGTCTTCTTCCTGAAGGGGGCGCGGGCTGCTGCATTTGAAGCAACAAACACTGAAATGGTCCATTTAGAACAGGACTAAAAGCAGGGGTTATCCAGTCATGGGGAAATTAACCATCTTTGAGGTATTTTGAGCTGAAAAATTGAAAGACACATTCTGGGAACATGCAAGACTTTCATTAATTTATTGAAAAGGAAATTAATTTCAGGCTGCACGGCGGCTCGGTGGTTAGCAGCGTTGCCCGTAGAAGATCCCCGGTTTGCGTCCCGGTTAGGACGCCTGGGATCTTTCTGTGTGGAGTTTGCATGTTCTCCCTGTGCAGCGTGGGTTTTCACTGGGTACTCCGGCTTCCTCCTACTGTCCAAAAACATGCTGAGGTTAATTGATGATTCTAAATTGTCCATAGGTGTGAATGAGAGTGTGCTTTTAGTCTGTCTATATGTGTAGCCCTGAGTAGGCTGGCGACCTGTTCAGGGTCTGGACTTCGCCCGAGTCAGCTAAGCTCCAGCCCCCCCGCGGCCCTACAGAGGAATTAGCGGTGTATAGATAATGGATGGATGGATTGAGAACAATTTGGAACCTTTAAAACAAAATAAAGGCTTACCTGGGTCACTGGTAAAGTTATTCCAACTCTCTCAAAGAGAAAAACAAGAGTGACAGCTTATCCTTCAGTCAACAATCCATAAGTAGGAAGATGAGCATCATCGCTATGTAACTTCATTCCTCACAAAGCCTCGTGTCTCTATTTCTGACCCTCGTTATGTAACAGACACACGATCCATCAGTGGTCGGCTTCACCTGGAAACACCTCAGCGTTTAGTTTCTCTGAAAATGAGTAAACATGTCAGTGATCAATCATGAGCAGATCGTTGACGTATAAATAAATTATAAAGTGAGAGCTTACAATTGTTTTCGCAAGGCGGGTATCAGCGTGTCAATCGGCTCAGATCTGACGCTAATTATTAATGACTCCTCCACGCCGCTAATGAGCAGATTGTAATCAGCCGCCATCTTGGATTCATCAGCGGAGAGTGGAGTCGTCGGGGTGACGAGGACTAGGAGGAAAAGAATAGATGAATGAGGGAGAGGAGGAATGACAGCAGAGGGGGGATTTAAGTTGAAGAAAGGAGGATTAAATCTGTGAAATAAGGCAGGAAAAGTGACAGAGAGGGATGGAAGCAGGAAAGTAGGAAATAAACTTATGGGGAGGAGAAGAGGAGGAGGAGGACAGAAAGAGGGAGAGACAGTGATGCTGTTACCTGGGAGACAGTAACCACGGCAGCAAAGCTTTTGACCTCCAATCATCCTCCTCAGATGGTTTCCATCTGTTCTCATTACAGAGGAGGGAGACGGAGAGAGGAGGGGGAGAGAGGAGGATCACTTCCACTAATCAGCACTGTGCTTAAAATCACAATGTAATTAATGAGTAAAATGCTAATGCTAAGCTAACACGCTGGATAGGGATGTCAGCCATTAATCAATTATCCATTAATTGCTGCTTAATATTCAAAGATCCCCTCCAGGCGTGTTTGAAGATATAAACGTGGTCGGCTGATGAATGTAAAACCGGCGAGTCAAAGTCTGAACAATAAAACATCCGAAGCCCTTTTCAGACGCAAAAATTACTGCTTCATCGGGTGACGGCGCTGCCACTCAGACAGAGGTCACCTGTTACATTAACCTTCTGAACCCCGAAACCTGCCAGCAAGGAATGTTATCTTTCTTAAAAATCACCAAAATGACACCATTAAGCACCTAGAAACTGTAGAAAGAGAAAGAACTGCAGACTTTTAAAGTTTTTGACGGTTCTTGCACTGATTGCTCTGACATTTAGTGAAGGAAACTTAAACAAATCTAAGCTTAAAATAGTGATATTTCATAAATCGCTGCCAAAAATTGACCATTTACACCAGATTCTGTAAAAAAAGGCTGAAAAAAATAAGTCTCATGACAAAAACAACAACAAAAAAGAAATTTTAACCAAATCTAAACTTAAAATTGTGACATTTAATCAAAATCCCTTATTTTTACAGGAAAGAAACATCGCCAAAAGCTGACCATTTGCACCAGATTTTGTAAAATAAAAATAAAAATAAATTAAGCCACATTCAGTTGAACTGCAGGAAGTGTTAAATAGCAGATAGTAGACAGGTATGGAAACAAATTAAAAATGTAAACAGCTAAATATTTATAAATGGTCTGCACTTATATGACACTTTTCTAACTTATTGGTACTCAAAGTGCTATACAATGTGTTTCGCATTCACACACATGCAAAGTGCCTGCCTGCCATTGGGAGCAACTTGGGGTTCAGTGTCTTGCTCAAGGACACTTCGGCATACGGGGGGACCGGGAATCGAACCGCCAACCTTGCGATCAGTGGACAACCTGCTCTACCACCTGAACCACAGCCGCCTGAAATTAATAGTATGCAGAATCATCGTTTCCCCTCAGTATTGCTAACACAAATGGGTGCTTAACTAAATGTAAAATAATGAAAATATTCTATATTTTAATGCCACATTTTTCATTTTTCTGTCAAATAATTTAACAAAATTCAACTTCTGTTTTTTTCTTTGTGATTTATGGCATTCTAACTTTACTATACTGCACAGGAAGCGTTTCTGAGCTCTCTTATTCTAGTCTTGGTTGTTCTGCTTCCATAGGGGTGCAGGACTTTATACTGCAGTGAAAAATAAGCCCACAGTGTGTAAAAATGCGACAGGAGCAAAAACATCCGGACAGTGTTTGGGCTCGGACGATTAATCCAACAAGCGAACTGAAGTTGATTCCATTTGCCGACTGTGAAGCTGCTCAGAAGCTACGTTAGAGTTCGAGTGTTTTTCCGCTGAATAACATTTAAAGTGAGATGAAAAGTGTGACCCTGTGATTTGTGCGTTTGATAAAATCCAGCTTCGGAGCAGAACCAGTGAAGTGTGCAGCGAAACTAATGACGTCTTCACAGTGAGAGCGTCCCGCCTGTCGGCCCCGAGCCGTTTATCCTCCTCGTCCTTCCTAACGACCTCATTAGTTCGTTAGGAGCTAATTAGTTTGAAACGAGCTGAATGTTTGTCTGGCTGGACGCCTGCTGGCCTGCTGCTGAGTCGGCGTTTTGCACAAAAAAAAACACCATTAAAATGGGAACACGCTGACGGAGAACGTGCAGAGAGCTCGGCCTGTTAACGGCGTGAATTAACACCCGGCGGCGCCCCCTGCAGGCTGCGCAGTTCACCGCAGCCTCGGCTTCCTGAGGGGTTCTTACAGTCCAATTAGTGTGACTCTGCAAAACGCATTTGATCAAAGTGAAGACCAGAATCTGACTTTTTCACACCTCAGTTTTCCACAGGAATGATCACGACATCAAAAGTTCCTTCACTAAAGCTTCACTTTAAATGGAAAAGCACATTTTGATACTTGAAAACTTCAAGAATGCAAAGTCAATAAAGTATTACCAAAATATTAAATCATATTAAAGGGGAAAAGGAATGTCTTATTATTTTTTGATGAATATGGAAAATATGTCGCTTTTGAAATGAAAAGAGAAATAAAAATAGTTATTTTTCATACCTGATTGAACAGGTATGACTGGTTGTATCGCAAAGACAAAAACTGATAGACTAATTTAGGTTCTGTCTTTTTATTTTTGTTGACAAATATTTGACATTAAAACTATTCTACATGTTCAGTTTTGCATTACTGTGACATTCAGCTACATGTGCTTCAGAAAATATCACTAGTTGGCTTAGTTTGTGCTTAAAGATGGGACTTTTCATAGCAGCTTCTTTTTCATATTTAAGCTCACCCATAACCAGATCATTTGATCTGTGTGTCTAATATTGCAGATTCTAAATCAATGACATGATGAGAAATAACTGTGAAAATTTCAGGCTTTTGTCTTTAATAAGTTCTGAGATATTGTCATTAAAACAGCCTTTGATGTGTGAAAAAATGTGCTAAAATGTGGGTAGCTTGTAGTTGTGTGTGGCACTTAGGCCTATGGTAGCATTATAGCATTTAAGAATAGCTAAGGCTGTAATATGGTAGTATCTTAGCAGTTAACAGTGGCATTTAACAGTTAGCACTAGCATTACAGGTGAATCAGGCTATATAGTGTCTTTGTGGGTGGTGAGTGTATTAGTAGTATTGATGTACTTTAGCAGTCAGTGGTTAGCATTAGCATGTAGCATTTGCACTAGCTAAACTGGTCACTACCTGGAGCAGCTCCTAAACGGGCCTGAGTCAGTTGAACATGGCAGTGCTGGTTGAATTAGCAGTTAGCTTTAGCAGCTAGCATTAGCATGTAGCAGCTAGCTAAATGGTAGCCGTGGCACTTGTCACTACCTGGAGCAGCTCCTAAACCGGCCTGGGTCAGCTGAACATGGCAGTAATGGTTGAATTGGTAGTTAGCATGTGCATTTAGCTAAATGGTTACCTTGGCACTGGTCACTACCTGGAGCAGCTCCTAAACCGGCCTGGGTCAGTTGAGCATGGCAGTGCTGTTTGAATTAGCAGTTAGCATTAGCATGTAGCAGCTAGCTAAATGGCAGCCGTGGCACTTGTCACTACCTGGAGCAGCTCCTAAACTGGCCTGGGTCAGTTGAGCATGGGAGTGCTGGTTGAATTAGCAATTAGCATTACCATTTAGCAGTAAGCTGAATGGTAGCATCGTCATCGGTCACTACCTGGAGCAACTCCTAAACTGGCCTGGGTCAATTGAACATGGCAGTGATGGTTGAATTGGTAGTTAGCATTAGCATTTAGCTAAATGGTAGCATTGGCACTGGTCACTACCTGGAGCACTTCCTAAACGGGCCTGGGTCAGTCGAACATGACAGTGATGGTTGAATTAGCAGTTAGCATTAGCATGTAGCAGCTAGCTAAATGGTAGCCGTGGCACCTGTCATTACCTGGAGCAGCTCCTAAACCGGCCTGGGTCGGTTGAGCATGGCAGTGCTGTTTGAATTAGCAGTTAGCATTAGCATGTAGCAGCTAGCTAAATGGTAGCCGTGGCACTTATCATTACCTGGAGCAGCTCCAAAACCGGCCTGGGTCAGTTGAACATCGCATTGATGGTTGAATTGGTAGTTAGCATTAGCATTTAGCTAAATGGTAGCATCGGCACTGGTCACTACCTGGAGCACCTCCTAAACGGGCCTGGGTCAGTTGAACATGACAGTGATGGTTGAATTAGCAGTTAGCATTAGCATGTAACAGCTAGCTAAATGGTAGCCGTGGCACTTGTCACTACCTGGAGCAGCTCCTAAACCGGCCTGGGTCAGTTGAGCATGGCAGTGCTGTTTGAATTAGCAGTTATCATTAGCATTTAGCAGTAAGCTAAATGGTAGCATCGTCATTGGTCACTACCTGGAGCAGCTCCTAAAGGGGCCTGGGTCAGTTGAATGTGGCACTGCTGGTTGAATTAGCAGTTAGCATTAGCAGTTAGCTAAATGATAGCACCTCCTAAATGGGCCTGGGTCAGCTGAACATAGCAGTGATGGTTGAATTCTGTAAGTGCAATGTGAGCTGGCACTGGGGGGGGGGGGGTGCCACTGGGACACCAGAGTTCACCTCCTAGCCTCCTGGAGTTGTCGTGGGACTAAGTAGGAGAAACACCGTTGAAGGGAGGTTTCCACCTGATGACCCCCAGAGACGTGTTAGGAATCACTGCTCACTGGTAGGTATAGAGACAGATTAGGGATCTTAGGTCCTTCATTGAGTATCACTCCTTTCTTTTTGAGCACAAGTGTCCTGTGTTTAAATTAACAAATATTCATATTTTATGCTGCAAAAATTTCAGGCAAATCAGATATAAGTGTTGTTAAAAGAAGTAAAATATCTGGACATTTGTTGTGGATATTTATCCTAAAAGAATGAAACCACACTAGGCAGGTTTTGCAATTTGTCTGACAGATATTTGAATTTCCTTTGCTGTAAAAATTAGAGTACAGTAAAGCTTCAGTTCAGCATATATGTATCTGCAGCTTTAACACATGAAAAACCATCAAAAGTCTGGCTGGTTTTTTTAAAGCAGGACGACATGAATCTGTAAAACATTCGGTTTAAACTCCGGGTCAAATGCTGCAAAATGTTTCTCCTTAATTGCAGCCTTTGTAATCTGCTAATTGCACTGTTTAGAATGATTTGACTCTTAATTGTTCAGCCCTCGTTTTCCTCCAGCGCGTCTTCATAATTGCCGTAATTCAGCGGCGCGTCCTCAAAGTGTGACGCGGCGACATTAGAACAGAACCCGACACTGTAGCGTGGCAACGACAACAAAAGGCTGCGGCTCCGACTCGCTCCGTGTAACCTGACGGCGTCGCATGTGAAGCTGACGCTGGCTGGTGCCGAGCCTCGAGCGAGATAATTCAAAGTGAAAACAGGTTGATTCACACAGAGGATGAACCGAGAAGAACAAGAATAATACGGATAAGTTGTTTTTTCAACCACAAATCCTACAAAGATTCACCAGCAGAGGCCCTGAATGAGAGAATAGGAATCTAATTCAGTTCCCTTGAATGCAGATTGGGTTCTTTTACTCAGTTCAAACAAACTGCAGCTCATTTCATAAAGAGGATGAAGCTGCAGAAAAAAACAGTCTGATATGTAAAATGTATTTGTTTTTTTTAACTATAAATGAACTGAGAAGAACAGAAATCTAATTCAGGTCCCTTAAATGCAAGTTGGAGGACTTGAGGCTTGTGTGAAGCTTTTGTTTTGCTCTGGCATGTCTTTTTTTTAAATTTTCCTAAAGTTACTTTAAACTCAGTTCAAACAAACTGCAGCCTGTTTAGACAGAGGATGAACCGAGAAGCTGCAGAAAAGACCGGTGGTACATAAAGAAGGAGTTTTTCCAACTATAGATAAACTGAGAAGAATAGAAATCTAATTAAGGTCCTTTAAATGAAAGCTGGAGGGCTCAGGCTTGTCTGGAGCTTTTGTTTTGGCCTTTTTTTTAAGTTTCTAAAATTACTTTAAACTAGGGACGGGGCCGATCCAATCCAGTGTCGGTACTGGTACTGGTTCGTAACGTAATTCACAGATCGGAAATTTCCGATCCAGCCTGAGGAGATTTCCGATCCATGAGCCACGTCTGCTGAAAGGACTCCACAAGTTCAATTCAATTCAATTCACTTTTATTTATATAGCGCATATTTACAACACAAGTCGTCACATAGCGCTAAACATTGTAAGAAAGAACAGGAAACAGAAAAACAGGAAACAGAAAACCCAACAATCCAAAGTTGCTTTTGGATTCCCAATGAGCAGCAGTCAGCGACGGTGGGAAGGAACCAGAAGATGGTAGGGAAGGGGGAAAAGAACCTCCGACAGAACCAGGCTCAGGGAGGGCGGCCATCTGCCTCGACCGGTTGGGTTAGGAGTGGGGAAGAGGAGGGAGGGAGGGATAGCAGGAGAGGTTTGGGTGGGGATGGGAGGCGGTGAGGCCAGCGGCTGCAGATCAGGGACGTTGAGCTCCAGATCCAGAGACATCCACGGAGATTCAAGTGATTCCATGCCGGCTGCTCTGCTACCTGGCTGCAAAATGTGGAGTGGATTTCCTGGATGTGTCTCAATGAAACGCGGAGTAAAGACACACGCCTCCATTCAGGAAATCCATTCCACAGTTTGCAGCCAGCTAGCAAGCGAGCATTTAGCAGCACTGTGGCTAACTTTTCATCGTAGCATGTCCGCTGTGTGGAAGTGCTTTACCTTAGCAACACTGCAAAGCAAAACAGCAACAGCAACAAAGCCGTTGTACCGAGAGGCGGAAGCTCCGTCACGACCTACAATACAACAAACTTAATCAAACATTTGAAAAAGCACCACAGTAAAGTGCACGGCGATTCTTTAGCCATGGGACAGAAAGATGAAAGGAGCCGGCAGAAATCACTTCTGGAGTCATTCCAAAAGGTAAACTCCCGCCAGACAACGTGAAAGCTAAAGGGATTACTGAGAAGCTGCTCAACTTCATTGTCCTCAACGACCAACCGTTATCAGCTGTAGAAAACGAAGGGTTTCGCAGCTTGATTGAACACTTGCAGCCAGATATAGTTTGCCTTCCAGGAGACATTTATCAGAGGCTCCCTGAACTATAGAACCGAGTGTCGACCAAGTTAGCTGAGAAGTTAAAAGGAGTTCCAGCCCTGAGCTTTACTACAGATTTGGATTTCAACGATCGCATAACCTCCTCCCTCGGGGTTCCCCCTTGTAGACGGAGGTAATCGACAACAATGATAATAATAATATTAAAGCAAACAGAGCTCTGGTATCGGAATAGTATCGGTATCGGCAGATAACCAAATTCAGGTATCGGATCGGATCCGAAGTAAAAAAATGTGGCTCGGTGCATCCCTACTTTAAACTTGAGTCGAACAAACTACAGCTTGTTTTCTACAGAGGATGAACTGAGGAGCTGCAGAAAAAAAAAACAGTATGACACATTTATTCATGTGAATCCTGCAAAGACTCACCAGTAGAGGCCCAAAATAAAGGTCTAAGAATCTAATCCAGTCTAATTCAGATCCCTTAAAGGCAGGTTGGAGGACTGAGGCTTGTCTGAAGCTTCTGTTTTGGCTTTTTTTTTTTAAGTTTCTAAAGTTACTTTAAACTTGAATCAAGCAAACTGAAACTTGTCAAGACGTAGGATGAACTGAGAAGCTGCAGGAAGAACCAGGATGTCCTGAATAAGGAGGTTTTTAACTATAAATCCTGCAAAGATTCACCAGTAGAACCCCAAACTACAGGTATAAGACTCTAATTCAGTCTAACTCAAGCCCCTTAAATGCAGTTTGGATGACTAAGGCTTCTGCTTTGTCCTGTCACGTCCTTTTTTAAGTTTCTAAAGTTACTTTAAACTCCAGTTAAGCAAACTGCAGCTTGTTTATACAGACGATGAACTGTACGACACCAATAAGGAGTTTTTCCAGCTATAAATCCTGCTGATTCACCAAAAAAAAAACTAATTCAGTTCAATTCAGACTCCTAAAATGCAGCTACAGGGAAGTCGGAAGCTTCTGTTTTCTCCTGTCACGACTTTTTTTGAGTTTCTAAAGTTACTTTAAACTTGAATCAAACAAACTGCAGCGTGTTTGTACAGAGGATGACACAGTTGTTTCATGTAAATCATGCAAAGACTTACCAGTAGAACCCCAAAATAAAGGTGTAAAAATCTAATTCAGACGCCTTAACTGCAGGTTGGAGGACTGAGGCTTGTGTGAAGCTTTGGTTTTGGTCTGTTTTTAAGTTTCTCAAGTTATTTTAAACTCACGTCAAACTTGTTTTATACAGAAGATGAACTGTACGGCACAAATGAGGAGTTTTTCCAGGTATAAATCCTGCAAAGATTCACCAAAAACTCCTACAATGCAGCTACAGGGAAGTTGGAAGCTTCTGTTTTGACCTGTCACGACTATTTTTTCAAGTTTCTACAGCTACTTTAAATTTGAGTCGAACAAACTGCAGCTGGTTTATACAGAGGATGAACTGAGAAGCTGCAGGAAGAACCGGGATGACACTGATGAGGAGTTTTTCCAGCTATAAATCCTGCAAAGATTCACTAAAACATCTAATCCGGTTTAATTCAGGCTCCTACAATGCAGCTGCTGGAGAGTCGGAAGCTTCTGCTCTGTTTCGACCCGTCTTTGTGTTTTTTTAAGCTTCGGAAGTTCCTTTAAACTTGAGAGAAGCGGGCGGCGGCTTGTCGTTCAAGCCCTGACAGCAGGAAACACACACATGTGCACACAGGCAGCGGTCTGTGACAGCGGCTCCACTGCAGGCCGACAATACGCTGCTGAATTATTGAGCGTTTTGTCAAGGTGGAAAACATCAGGACTCGCTAGGACCTGCCCAGCACACACACACACACACACACACACACACACACACACACACACACACTTTGTATGAATGCGACAGGTGATCCTGTAAGATTTAAAGCGCTGCGGCAGCAACCGGTGGATTTATTAATAGCGTGCAACTGTTCAGACACGTTACAGCCGAAACAGTAGAAACAAAAGAGCAGTTTTGAGTGTGGAGGTGAAAACTTTACCATTACAAAGGTTAGTTTCTTGTGAAAGATTCAAAACAAGCCACGAAATACTGATAATGATTCTAGTAATTATGAAAGCTCAGTGTCATTGTGATTACATGTGCAAAATTTCACTTGAGTCTAATTTTCGCATTATATATGATTATTTTGTACCTGTGTGGTTGTTTCTGTGGCCATTTTGTGTGTGTTTGTGGTTGTTTTGTGTCTTTTTGTGGTTATATTGTGTCTCTCTGGTCATTTTGTGAGTCCTACGATTACTAATTGTGATTGTTTCGTACCTGTGGACATTTTGTGTCCCTTGAGGTCATCTTTTGGGTCTTTGTTGTTGTTTCACTTCTCTTTGTGGTCCTTTTCTGTCTCATTTTTTGTTTCTTTTGTATATTTTGTGGCTGTTTTGTGTCTCTCTGTGGTCATTTTGTGTCTCCTTGTTGTCATTTTGTGTCTCTTTGTGGCCATATTGTGTCTCTCTCCTCATTTTGTAACTTTTGCAGTTGCTGTGTGGGTCTTATCTTTTTCTTCTGTGTCTTTTTGGGATTTTTTTGCATCTCATTGTGACTGTTTTGTACCTGTGTGGTAGTTTTTGTGGTCATTTTGTGTCCTTTTGATTGTTTTGTGTCTGATTAGGGTTGTTTGTGTCTCCTTGTAGTCATTTTGTGTCTCTCTGGTCTCTGGTCAACTCTTTGCAGTTGCTGTGTCTTTTTTTTTGTCCTTTTGTGTTCATTTTGTGTCTCTTTTTGTTTGTTTTGTGTCTTTTTTATGATTTTTTTGGTGCCTCATTGTTATTGTTTTTGGCTTTGTGGTTGTTTTGTGTCTATTGTTGTTTGTTTTGCTTTTTTTTCTGCCATTTTTTACCTCTTTGTGGTTATTTTCGGTCTCATTTTTTGTTTCTTTTGTATTTTTCAGTCCCTCCAGGATTTCATGGGCGTTTTTAAAGATTGTTGCTCCTAAAATGTCTGAATTCGCGGAAGCTTTTCTAAAAAATTGCGATGAAAGTTGTGATGTTTTAAGCGTATTTGTTGCGATATAGTTGCGGGAGACAGTAAAAAATTGTCAAAAAGTTGCATTTTTTCTTTGTTTTATATGATTCATTAAAAATTTTAAAAGTTTAAAAAGTTAATTTCACATCTTGGCACACACGTGTTCACACACACACGCTCACAGCTCGTCACGTCAGTTAATTAATCTAACTGACCTTCATTGTTTCAGTGCTGCCACAGATCTGGATGCAACAGCTTCATCACGGTGGTTTGTCTGGTCTGTGGTCCGCTGGTTTCACCCATTCTCCTGATATGTTTACGGTAGAAAAGTGTTTGTCAGTCGATGATTTTTGTTTGTGTTCCACCTCAATATTGCACGGGGTGAAAACAGTTTATCTCCGCTTTGGTGAAGAACATCAGGGAATTGTTTTGCAGGTCTTTAGCGATAATTTTTGTTGCTAACTGAGAATCATTGCTATCGCATATGTCTGCATCTTCAAACCATAAACAAGGAAGTATGTGCGTTACGTTTGCGCTGGGGGCTGCTGTGATTGGTGGAACTCATGGGAGGCGGGACAGAATTGCGGAAAAGTCGCGGTGATTGGACAAAATTGCAAAGTCGCGCAGAATTCATGGAGATTGGTTGAATTTGTGTTAATTGTTGCAACATCGGGAATTCCTGGAGGGACTGATTTTTACCTCTGCCAAGGAGGTTATGTTTTTGCCGGCGTTTATCTGTTTGTTTGTCTGTCTGTAAGCAACTTTACACGAAAAGTTATGAATGGATTTTGATGAAATTTTGAGGAAAGGTGGATAACGGGACAAGGAACAGATGATTAGATTTTGGTGCTGATCCGGATCACCGTCTGGATCCAGGAATGTCTTGCAGGATTCTTTAGCATTGGGAGATAGGGCAATGTGTATGTATATGTGCATGTAACTCCACAAAACATGACCAGGCTGCTTGGCAAAAAAATACAGGATAAGTTCCCGCTAATTTCTACAACTTATCAAAATTTGATCGGATTGGACAAAATTCCGGATACTATGATCCAGACCAGGAAAAACTAGAGGGCCTGTGGAATGGTCACCACTGTAAGGTAACAGATGAAGATCCAGACATGCAGCCAACACCAACATGTAGCTGAGACTCTGCTGAATCAGGAGGATCCAACAGATCTGTTGTAGAATCAACAGCTATGGAGCTGGATCCAGAAGAAACCACCATTACCCAGAAAGAGATTCTGGTGAATAACTATTGAGCTAATGATGAGATCAGTGTGAATCCAATTGCTAAGGGTTTGTTTTCTGGGTCAAGGAGTCTAATAATGGAGATAAAACAATCCTGTCTGCGCTCTCCAAGTGCTTTTCTAGTTTGCAGCTGTTTTGTGTTTCTTTGTGGTTGCTGTCTGCTTCTTTTGTGTCTTTTAGTGATTTTTTTCATCTCATTGTGATTGTTCTCAGCTTTGTGGTTGTTTTCGTGGTCATTTTGTCTCTTTGTGGTTGTTTTGTGTCTGCTTTTGTTTGTTTTGCTTCTCGCTTTTGTCATTTTTCGTCTCATTTTTTGTTTATTTCGTGTCTGTTTTTGATCATTTTGTGTCTCTTGGGGGTTGTTTTGTTTGTCCGTTTGGTTGTTTTGCATGTCTTTGTGGTTATATTGTGTCTCTGTGGTCATTTTGTGACTCTTTATGGTTGCTGTGTGTCTTATTTTTTTGTTTTGCGTCTTTTTGTGTTCATTTGAGGTTTAATCGCATGTCTTAAATGGAAAATGTTTAATTAAGCATTAGCATTATTCCGTCATTTGCCCTTTAGCTTGTTCTCAGTGACAGAATCATGTCATTTTTCCAACAAGACATAATCAATAAAGTAATAATTTGCTTTTTCTGCTCTGTAATCCTCCCAAATTTACTCCAGATGTTGACCCTCCTGCTGTGGCTGCTGCTAATTCACTTATTTCTGTTTCGTCTTTTGCGTTTTCGGTCCCACAGCGATCGTTTTATTCTCTGTTGATAACAAGCTGCTGCAGTTTGAAGGCTGCGATGCTCATTTCAGATGTTTACGTTCTGATGTAAAATGTAGGACAACTGAAATATTCATCCAGTCTAAAGATAAATAAGAAGCAACAACGGCAGCTTTATGATGTCGATTTGGAGAACACGTCTGATTCCCCCCTCACGCTGCAGGAATCTTTAATAAGCTACTTCAAACATCGGCGCAGACCCTCGGCAGCAGAGGTGTGTTTTTTTATTTTTCCCAGGATGCTCTCGGAATGCTATTTGTGTTCCAGGACGAACGCGGCGCCGCTCACCGGCAAACACCTCGATCACCGTGAATCATACATGAGTCACTTTTCATTGTGCCTCGGCGGAAAGACGGAAATAGAGCCGGGGAAAAAGCGGAGTTTGGTTCTGAGTCACTGCAGGAAGAGAATTAGATTCGGGGTCTTTTTCTCTTTCAGCAGAAAAAAAAAGTTGCTGACAATGAAGCGACCGAAGTGAGGCGGTGAACAGGGACGCCGTGGAGAACAGGTGGGGCGCAGGAACGTTAAGAAAGCAGCTTAAATACGCACAGAAAATCTAATTCATACTTTAAAAAAGGGCAAGGAGATGAAAAAGCACAAGTAGTTCCTGGCAACATGAAAGAGAAACACAAAGTTAAAAAGTCGAATAAAACACTAATTTTTAAACAGCATAAATCTGGATAAAAACACAAAAACAAAAGAAATTAATTTTATAAACTCAAAAGTGACAGGAAAAAGAAAGTCGCAGTTCTTGTGTGTCTCTTTGTGGTCATTTTGTTTTTCTTTGGGGTTATTTTGGTTGTGTTTTTGTTTGTTTGGCCTGTTTTTGTGGTCATTTTGTGTCTCGTTTTGGACCTTTTGTGTCTATTTTCTGTATCTGTGGTCAGTTTGTGTCTCTTTGTGGTCGTTTGTTTTTCTCTGGGGTTGTTTTGATTGTTTCCTTCTTTGTTTTGCATCTCTTTGTGGTTATTTTGTGTCTCTTTTTGGCTTCTTTTTTTGTCTCTTTCTGCTCATTTTGCTTTTTTTGGTTGTGTTTTTGATTGTTTGGCGTATTTTTGTGGTCATTTAGTGTCTTGTTTTGGACCTTTTGTGTCTATTTTGAGTATCTATGGTCAGTTTGTGTCTCTTTGTGATCATCTGTCCTTGTTTTGCATCTTTTTGTGGTCATTCGTGTCTATTTTTGTTTGTTTTGTGTCTTTTTTGGCTCATTTTGTGTCTCTTAGTGCTCGTTTTGCTGCGTTTTATTGTGTTTTTGTTTGTTTGGCCTATTTTTTGGTCATTTTGTGTCTTGTTTTGGACCTTTTGTGTCTATTTTTTGTGTATCTGTGGTCAGTTTGTGTCTCTTTGTGATCATTTTGTTTTTATTTGGAGGTGTTTTGGTTGCATCTTTCTTTGTTTTGCATCTTTTTGTGGTAATTTGTGTCTATTTTTGTTTGTTTTGTGTCTTTTGTGGCTTGTTTTGTGTTTCTTTGTGCTTGTTTTGCTTTGTTTGGTTGTGTCACTGTTTGTTTGGCCTATTTTTGGGGTCATTTTGTGTCTTGTTTTGTTTTGTCTTTGTATCTGGTTTGAGCATCTATGGTCAGTTTGTGTCTCTCTGCTGTTGTTCTGTATCTTTGTGATTGTTTTGTGTGTCTTTGTGATCATCTTTATTTTTCTTTGGGGTTGTTTTTATTGTGTCTGTCCTCGTTTTGCATCTTTTTGTGGTCATTTGTGTCTATTTTTGTTTGTTTTGTGTCATTTTTTGCTCATTTTGTGTCTCTTTTTGTTTGTTTTGTGTGTCTTTGTGCTCGTTTTGCTTTGGTTGTGTTTTTGTTTGTTTGGCATCTTTTTGTGGTCAATTTGTGTCTCGTTCTGATTGTTTTGTGTCTAATTTATCTCTTTATGGTTGTTTTGTGGTCATTTTTGTTTGTTTTGTCAAATTTTTGGTGATTTTGTGTCCATTTCTTTGTTTCTCTGTTGTCATTTTATGTCTCTCTTGGTTATTTTGTTTTATTGTTATTGTTTTATGTCTGTGTTCTTTTTGTGTGTGTTTGTGGCTGTGACTGTGTCCTTTTTTTAAAAGCCTATTTTGTATTTTTTATGTGTCTCTTTTAGTTTTTTGTCTCTCTGTAGCGTTGTTGTGTCTGATCATGGTTGCGTTCTGTCTCTTTGTGGTTGTGTTGTCTCTCTTTGGGATCGTATTGTGTCTTCCTTATGTGACTCGTGTGTGGCCTTTGGTTTGTTTTGTGTCATTTTGTGTATATTTTTGTTTGTTGTGCATCTCTGTGGTGATTTGGTTTCTCTTCAAGCTGTTTTGTTTCTTTTTGTGTCTCTCTCTGTGGTTGTTTGGAGTATATTTCATATTACACTTTTTGTGTTTGTTTTGGGTCTCCTTGTCATCATTTTACGTCTCTTAGCAGTTATATTGTGTTTCTTCTGCTTATTCTGCGTGTCTGTGGTCATTTTGAGTCTCTTTGAGGTCATTTTGTCTGTATTTATGGTTGTGGAGTGTCTCTGTGTTGATTCTGTGTCTCTATGGGGTTGTTTTGTGCATATTTTTGTTTTAAAACACCTGGTTTTATCTTTGTTGCACTCAGAATCTCAGAGGCTAGGTCGTAACACCTACTGTGACTTAAAATCCTTCCCTTCAGTCCACTTCAGCTCCTTTTAGTGCTAATTTTAAATGTCTGTTTGAACACACAGAGGAACATCTGGCTCAGAGGAAGCTGCAGAAACATCTGCCGAGGCTGCGATCGATGTGTTTCCTTACAGCTCTGCAGTCAGAAGCTGCAGCACCTCTGCTCTGCCGGGAGTCTTCAGGGCTTCACTTTTACACAAATGTCCCAGCCAACGATCACTGCAGCAGCTTTAAAACACGACGACCAGCTGCTGTGTTCACACGATCCTTAATGCAGTCAGAGTCGCAGCCAAAGTTCACCAAAGCAGCTTTAAACTTGAAAAACTTTGTACCTTTGTGGCTGTTTTGTGTTTCTTTTTGGTCATTTGTGTGTCTTTGTTCTGGATCGCTCTGGTCGTTTTGCGTCTCTTTGTTGTCATTTTGTGTGTCTTTGTTTGTCTCTTTGTGGTCATTTTGTGTTTCTTTGTGGTCATTTTGCGTCTCTTTGTTTGTCTCTTTGTGGTCATTTGTGTCTCTTTGTGGTCATTTTGTGTCTCTTTGTGGTCATTTGTGTCTCTTTGTGGTCATTTTGCGTCTCTTTGTTTGTCTCTTTGTGGTCATTTTGTGTCTCTTTGTGGTAATTTTCTGTCTCTTTGTGGTCATTTGTGTCTCTTTGTGGTCATTTCGTGTCTCTTTGTTTGTCTCTTTGTGGTTGTTTTGTGTGTCTCTTTGTGGTCGTTTTGTGTCTCTTTGTCT
This sequence comes from Dascyllus trimaculatus, assembly GCA_024666655.1. Taxonomy (NCBI): domain Eukaryota; kingdom Metazoa; phylum Chordata; class Actinopteri; family Pomacentridae; genus Dascyllus; species Dascyllus trimaculatus. The sequence continues at coordinate 7,922,392 of CM045461.1, forward strand.
CTTTGTGGTCATTTTGTGTCTCTTTGTGGTCATTTTGTGTCTCGTTGTTTGTCTCTTTGTGGTCATTTTGTGTCTCTTTGTGGTCATTTTGTGTCTCTTTGTGGTCATTTTTTGTCTCTTTGTTTGTCTCTTTGTGGTCATTTGTGTCTCTTTGTGGTCATTTTTTGTCTCTTTGTCTCTTTGTGGTCATTTGTGTCTCTTTGTGGTCGTTTTGTGTCTCTTTGTGGTCATTTTTTGTCTGTTTGTCTCTTTGTGGTCATTTTGTGTCTCTTTGTGGTCATTTTGTGTCTCTTTGTGGTCATTTTGCGTCTCTTTGTGGTTATTTTGTGTCTGTGGTCATTTTGCGTCTCTTTGTGGTTGTTTTGTGTCTCTTTGTAGTCATTTTGTGTCTCTGTGTGGTCATTTTGCGTCTCTTTGTGGTCATTTTGCGTCTCTTTGTCTCTTTGTGGTTATTTTGTGTCTATTTGTGGTCATTTTGTGTCTCTTTGTGGTCGTTTTGCGTCTCTTTGTGGTCATTTTGTGTCTCTTTGTGGTCATTTTGCGTCTCTTTGTGGTCATTTTGCGTCTCTTTGTTTGTCTCTTTGTGATCATTTTGTGTCTATTTGTGGTCATTTTGCGTCTCTTTGTGGTTGTTTTGTGTCTCTTTGTGGTCATTTTGTGTCTCTTTGTGGTCATTTTTTGTCTCTTTGTTTGTCTCTTTGTGGTCATTTGTGTCTCTTTGTGGTCATTTTTTGTCTCTTTGTCTCTTTGTGGTCATTTGTGTCTCTTTGTGGTCATTTTGTGTCTCTTTGTGGTCATTTTTTGTCTGTTTGTCTCTTTGTGGTCATTTTGTGTCTCTTTGTGGTCATTTTGTGTCTCTTTGTGGTCATTTTGCGTGTCTTTGTGGTTATTTTGTGTCTATTTGTGGTCATTTTGCGTCTCTTTGTGGTTGTTTTGTGTCTCTTTGTAGTCATTTTGTGTCTCTGTGTGGTCATTTTGCGTCTCTTTGTGGTCATTTTGTGTCTCTTTGTGTCTTTGTGGTTATTTTGTGTCTATTTGTGGTCATTTTGTGTCTCTTTGTGGTCGTTTTGCGTCTCTTTGTGGTCATTTTGTGTCTCTTTGTGGTCATTTTGTGTCTCTTTGTGGTCATTTTGCGTCTCTTTGTTTGTCTCTTTGTGATCATTTTGTGTCTATTTGTGGTCATTTTGCGTCTCTTTGTGGTCGTTTTGCGTCTCTTTGTGGTCATTTTGTGTCTCTTTGTGGTCATTTTGTGTCTATTTGTGGTCATTTTGCGTCTCTTTGTTTGTCTCTTTGTGATCATTTTGTCTCTCTTTGTGGTCATTTTGTGTCACGTTGTTTGTCTCTTTGTGGTCATTTTGTGTCTCTTTGTGGTCATTTTGCGTCTCTTTGTGGTCATTTTTTGTCTCTTTGTCTCTTTGTGGTCATTTGTGTCTCTTTGTGGTCATTTTGTGTCTCTTTGTGGTCATTTTTTGTCTGTCTCTTTGTGGTCATTTTGTGTCTCTTTGTGGTCATTTTGTGTCTCTTTGTGGTCATTTTGCGTGTCTTTGTGGTTATTTTGTGTCTATTTGTGGTCATTTTGCGTCTCTTTGTGGTTGTTTTGTGTCTCTTTGTAGTCATTTTGTGTCTCTGTGTGGTCATTTTACGTCTCTTTGTGGTCATTTTGCGTCTCTTTGTCTCTTTGTGGTTATTTTGTGTCTATTTGTGGTCATTTTGTGTCTCTTTGTGGTCATTTTGTGTCTCTTTGTGGTCATTTTGCGTCTCTTTGTTTGTCTCTTTGTGATCATTTTGTGTCTATTTGTGGTCATTTTGCGTCTCTTTGTGGTTGTTTTGTGTCTCTTTGTGGTCATTTTGTGTCTCTTTGTGGTCATTTTGTGTCTCTTTGTGGTCATTTTGCGTCTCTTTGTTTGTCTCTTTGTGATCATTTTGTGTCTATTTGTGGTCATTTTGCGTCTCTTTGTGGTTGTTTTGTGTCTCTTTGTAGTCATTTTGTGTCTCTGTGTGGTCATTTTGCGTCTCTTTGTGGTCATTTTGCGTCTCTTTGTCTCTTTGTGGTTATTTTGTGTCTATTTGTGGTCATTTTGTGTCTCTTTGTGGTCGTTTTGCGTCTCTTTGTGGTCATTTTGTGTCTCTTTGTGGTCATTTTGCGTCTCTTTGTTTGTCTCTTTGTGATCATTTTGTGTCTATTTGTGGTCATTTTGCGTCTCTTTGTGGTTGTTTTGTGTCTCTTTGTAGTCATTTTGTGTCTCTGTGTGGTCATTTTGCGTCTCTTTGTGGTCATTTTGCGTCTCTTTGTCTCTTTGTGGTCATTTTGTGTCTCTTTGTGGTCATTTTGCGTCTCTTTGTGGTCATTTTGCGTCTCTTTGTTTGTCTCTTTGTGATCATTTTGTGTCTATTTGTGGTCATTTTGCGTCTCTTTGTGGTTGTTTTGTGTCTCTTTGTGGTCATTTTGTGTCTCTTTGTGGTCATTTTTTGTCTCTTTGTTTGTCTCTTTGTGGTCATTTGTGTCTCTTTGTGGTCATTTTTTGTCTCTTTGTCTCTTTGTAGTCATTTGTGTCTCTTTGTGGTCATTTTGTGTCTCTTTGTGGTCGTTTTGTGTCTCTTTGTGGTCATTTTTTGTCTGTTTGTCTCTTTGTGGTCATTTTGTGTCTCTTTGTGGTCATTTTGTGTGTCTTTGTGATCATTTTGTGTCTATTTGTGGTCATTTTGCGTCTCTTTGTGGTTGTTTTGTGTCTCTTTGTAGTCATTTTGAGTGTCTTTGTCTCTTTGCTCATTTAGTACCTCCTTGTGGTCATTTTTCATGTATTTGTTTGGCTCTTTGTTGTCATTCTCCATCTCTTTGTCTCCTTGTGGTCACTTTGTGTCTCTGTGTTTAGTCTGCCCGTCGGAGCAGCAGCAGACGATAGAAACAGTAAAGGGTGAGGTGCAGTGAAGTGCGGTGCAGCAGGAGGTGAATGAAATAATGAAGTCTGATGTGACAGCGAAGACGAGGCGACGCCGGGGGAGTCGTGTTAACCTGAATGCCAATTAGCAGCGTGAGTCAGGCTGGAAAGAGCTCCGACAATCAGCGCTTTGATTTGAATATTCATCGTCAGGAAGCCGACGCAGATTAAACGCAGGTCAGAGAGGGAACAGCAGGAGCGTCACTGCTGCTGAGCTTCAGTGAGAGTCTGGAAACAGCAGGAGGAAGAAACTTTGTCCTCTGTGAAGGCCAGCAAGGATTTAGGTGATGTTTCATTAACACATAGAGAAAGTCTGTATAATCACTGTTAGAGGGACTGAAACGACAGACTGACAGGGGAAAGATGGTCACAGTTGTTCTGTGTCTCTGTACCTTCATCTTATGTCTGTTTAGGGTTGATTTATGTGTTGTTTTATTTATTGTATATCTTTTTGTGGTTGTTTGTGTCTCTTTGTGGTGGTTTTGTGTTTGCTTTGTGGTCATCTTGTGTCTCTTTGACTTGTTTTGTGTCCCTTTGGATGGTCTTTTTGTGTTTTGCGTCTCGGTGGTCATTTTGTGTCTCTTTTTGTTGGTTTTGCATCTCTCTGTAGTCATTTTCTGTTGTTTATGTAGTGTTTTTGTTTGTTTTGCCTCTTTTTGTGGTCATTTTGTGTCTCCTTTTGTTAGTTTTTTTGGTTCTTTTTTGGACATGTGTTTGTTTTGTGGCTGTTTTGGTTTGTTCTTCATCTTTCTGCTATCAGTTTATGTCTCTTTGTGGGGGTTTTGTGTCTGTTTTGTGTTTCCTTGCAGTTGTTTTGCATCCTTTTGGTTGTTTTGTATCTTTTTGTGGTGATTTTGTGTCTGATTATGGTTGTTTTGTGTCTATTTGTTGTAATTTTGTGTCTTTTGCGGTCAACTTTTGTCTCTTTGTGGTGGTATTGTGTCTCTTTTGTGTTCCAGTGCGGATGTTTGATACCATTGTGGTCACTTTGTGATTGTTGTGTCTTGTTGTGGTCATTTTTTGTCTTTTTTTATTGTTCTGTGTCTCTTTGTGGTCTTTTTGTGTCACTTCATGGTTGTTTAGTGTCTCTTTGTGATTGTTTTGCATCTCTTTGTAGTCATTTTGTGTTGTTTACATTGTATTTTTGGTTTTTTGCCTCATTTTGTGGTCATGTTGTGTCTCCATGTGTTTTATGTGTTCTTTGCTCATTTTGTGTCTCTTTTTCTTTGTTCCATTCGCCTTTTTGGTAAATTTGTGCCTATTTCTATTTGTTTTGTGTTTTTTTGCAACCTGTTTTGGTATTTTAGACTATTTGGGCTTTTTTGTGTGTCTCTTTGTGGCCATGTTGTGTCTCTTTAGAAATGTTTTGTGTGTCCTTTTGGTTGTTTTGTGTGTTTTTGTGGTTGTTTTGTGTCTCACTGTGGTCATTTTGTTTTGTTTCTTTGCAGTCATCTTTTGTCTCTTTGTGGTTGTTTTGTGTGTCTTTATGATTATTTTGTGTGTTTTTTGTGGTCATTTTGTCTTTCTGTGTCGTCATGATTTGTCTGTTTGAGGTTGTTTTGTCTCTCTGTGATCATTTTTTTGTCCCTTTGTGTTGTTTTGTGTGTCATTGTGGTCATTTTGAGTTACCTAGGGGTTGTTTGGATTGTGTTTTTGTTTGTTTTGCCTCTTTTTGTTGTCATTTTCCATCTCTTTTTGTGTCTCTTTGGAGGTGGTTGTGTGTCCTTTCGGTTGGTTTGTGTCTTTTTGCCGTGATTTTGTGTCACTTTGTTCTAATTTTGTGTCCCTTGCAATTATATTTTCCCTCTTTCTGTTTGTTTCTTGCCCCCTGTGGTAATTTTGCACCTCTCTTTGGTCATTTTGTGTTTCTTTGGGGTTGTTTTGTGTGTCATTTTGTCTGTTTTGCATCTTTTTATGGTTCTTTTGTGTCCCAGTGGGGTAGTTTTGTATCTTTGTGGTCATTTTGTGTCTCTTTCTGGTCATATTGTGCGATTCTTCTGTTTGTTTTGTGCCTTGTTGTGGTCTCTCTGTCTTTTTTGATCATCTATATCTCTTTGTGGTCATCTTTCTGCGTCTATTAAGATGAATCTCCGACCAGCAGCTTGCGGGAAACTTTCTTTGTGTTTTCCCAGCCGGTTGTTTGAATCCTTCCTGTTTAAAGCCGGACAAAGAATAAAATATGACTTTGTTTTCCGGCAGCTGACGAACAGAGACGGAGTGTGTTTGTATTATTCATCACAGGGGTTAATAATTAACTTGTTTACTTCACACATCAGCCTCTGCGGACCAATCACACGGTGACAGACACACAATCATCAAGTCGCAGGTTTCCTGGAAAACTCACCTCATTAGCTTTTCTTTCTCACAGCTTGAATCAGGTGTTTTCTTTCACGGAGAAGAGGCAGCGAGGCGACGTTTGTTTGTTGGTATTGTTAAGTTTGTGTTACATTTGTATGGAAACCTGCTTCATGCGTGTGCTGCGTGTGTGTAGTGAAGTGTTGCATTCACACACAGCAAAAGCCTTCTGCGGTGCATTCAAGTGTGCATTCCTTCTTCCTTTATTGATTCAGGCTGTAGCCCACAGTTAGCGTGTAATGAGCGATATAACCGAGGCAGAGCGGAGCACAAACACACTCGCCGTGGATCCTCCGACGGTTTCAAACAGCAGGGTCAGGGCCGAGACGCGCGCAAATACAAACACACTCGCAGTTATTTTTACTCGCAGAAGTGGAATAAAAAGCTGCGAGCCGCTGTGGTTTCTTCTCTGTTTTTAACGCAGCAGAAGCAGCAGCAGCGTGAGGAGGATCTGCAGAAGCACAAACCCAAGACAAAAAGAAAATGACAATCATGCGAAACCGTGAGATTTCCATCTGCCGGCTGCTGTGAGCTCCAGAGCAGTTTGAAGTGCAGAGATATGAGAGACATCAGATATCTGAGCGTCCTCATCAGCTCCGGCACAAACTTACAGAGATGATTTCAGTCCGGTCATCAGGACGAAGCTTCTTATCTGCTGCCAGCGAAACTTCTCAGTGTCTGCAGCAGCTTCTCTCTGTTTCATTTAGTCCGACAGATTTAACAGATCTGGACACTTTAAGGTTTATTTATGCTGCAATAAATCAGTGTGACTGAGACTGATGGTCTGCGCTGTAAAAAAGAGACACTTAAACAAAAAGAGATGCAAAATTACCACAAAGAGACAGAAATGTCCTTTAAGAAAAGCAAAACAAACAACAAAAAGACACAAAACAACCACACAAAGAGGCACAAAATGACCACATAGGAGTCCAGTAACAGCGGTAGGGTTGAAAATGCAAGAAAGCAGCATACACTGTAAAAAATGCATGTATTTTATTGTATGTAGTTCTTTAACTGTATTATTTTGTTGTTATTTTACACGTTGTCCCCGTTTTTTTAAATTACAGATAAAAAAGTATTATTTTACATGTTGTTCCTAAAAATGATAATTGTTCTCCTACAATGTTTGATGGTCAAATTAAAATTTGACCGTATTTAAATAAGAAAAAAAGCTTTTTTTTAAACATATATTTGGTGTTTTAAATAAAAAGTATGTCTGTTATGGATTGAGAAATGATAAATATTTTAACTGTTATTTAGCAGGTTTTTCCTGTAAGTAATAATATTAGTAGTTTTGAATATATAATATAGAATATAATTATAATAATGACAGTAATTTAGATTATTAGTAATAATAACATTTCAAAAGAGCAAAATCACAGGAAAAAAATACTGACAGCCTGATAAAACAACAAAAATATAAATAGTAATTTGTTCTTCTACAACACATGTTTTTAAAATTATACTGTCGACCTGTAGTTGAATCGTAGAATATTTACAGTATATACAGCCACTATTTTATTTTCCAGTTCCCTGATACACCTGTTGGCACTTGGAAAAAATGTTGCACATGTTAATTCCAGGTTTTTAAATTTCTGTAAAATTAATAATCAAAGAAATTTAACTTTTGTTTCTTCTTTTTTATGATTAATGACCTTAGGACTATGTCATCCTGCAGAGAAGACATTTCTGAGTCCTCTCCACTTGTAGTCACTGTTGTTTTGTTTCCATAGAGGTTCAGGACTTTATATTGCAGTGACAAATAATAAGGCCACGGAGACTGAAAATGTCACTGGATTCAAAAGTGCCTAGAAACTTAATCTGCTGCATTTAAAAAAAAATGTTGAACTAACGTAGATTTTGATGAAATTTCACAATATTTATTTATTTTTTGGGGGAGTTTTTTCCTTTTTATTGATAGCGGAAGAGACAGGGTGAAAGGGGGTGCAGAGGAGAGAGAAAGACATGCAGCAAAGGGTCGTGAGCTGGACTCGAACTCGCGACCGGCTGCTGGCGACCTGCGCCTTAACTCAGTGAGCTATACAGCGGGCTGAGATTTCACAATATTAAGCTGAGATTTGGTTCATTTTGGAATGGCCCTTCACAGATGAGTAGTTCAAGGATGTCAGAATGTTGTAAATATGTACCTTTGCGTTAGTTCAGGTCTGTGCTGTCCAATCGTGCTCGTAGTCAGTCTGCTCCTCCCTGTTAGCATACCTTACAACTGAGGCGGCGTTTATTCATTCGGCCCGCTCTGTGCTCGCCACATCGCTGCCACGTCAGCCTTCGTGATTGTCAGCTTCCTCCTCCTCCCAAGCCTCCTCCTTGTTATAAGAAAGATCTGTGCATGTATAGATTTGCTTCCTAGTCAGACTGTTCCAACATTGTTAATATCAGGCTCTGCCAGGGGGGTTTCTGATCTCATGGACTGTCTGCGTCATGGTTGCGTAGATCGTTCCAGAGCATCATTAGAGCAGAGTCACCGCCAAACATAACATGCATGTCAGTCTGAAATACATGGTTAAAATCTGACGATGTGTCCGGTCTGAACTGACTATTCTTTGTGTTTTTACAGTTTCTGGCTGAACAATTGTGTCATTTTGGTGATTTATTTCAAAGACAACAATCCTCTCAAACCCACCGATGGGCTTTGGGGTCCAGAGGGTTAAAGACTCTTGCAGAAAGGCAGAAAGTGCGTTTCCACTCGGAGCCGCCACTCACCGGGGGCTGCTGGGAGTCAAAACTGCCATCATAAAAAGGCCCGACGTCTCTGCGGAAGGAGATTCTCCGACGATCTTAATGACTCTGGAGGAATCTTGAAGGTCGCAACCTTTAGCTGCTCCCTTTCTGTTTTCACCGTCAGTCATGCAGCCTCACTCTGACTACACAAAAAGGCAGCAGTGTGTTGGTGTGTGTTGCATACAGTAGAGTGACGCGTCGAGCAGAGCCGCAGTCGGTGGCAGAGCTGATTAAATGCCACTCACATGACTGCAGCTTTGCAACCAGACATGTTTCTGTGCTCGTGTTGTGTTCTTGAGCCGTGCGACATAATCACAATTCATAATTCCTGATCCTGCAGGGAGTTCAGGCTGAACGTGATTAGCACGTTTGGAAAAATCCAAATGAGAAACAATCGTGTGCAGGGCTTTAAACATCCCTTTAATCAATGCAGGAAAGGAAGCTGAAGGGATCCAGTGTTTGTAATCGATCACAGCATCATCAAACAACAAAGCGGCGATCGTTCCTTCTTCTTCTTCTGTCGCTTTAAGTTCCATCACAGCTTTTTAAAAACACCGGCGCTGAATTGCAGTTTATTGTTTGTGTCGTCAGATGCTTGTTTTGATGGGAGAGCCGTTCTCGTCGCTCCCCTTCGGCCCATTAATGACAAACGTAATTGAAGCTTTTCATTGTGAGTCTGCAGCTCGAGAACAAACTGCAGTAATTAGATTTCTGTCAGCAGAGAGAGAAACTCTCCTCGAGGCTTTCGGCTTCCTTTTCTGCCTCCTACTGTTCTTCCATCTGCTTCTGTTTGTCCTCACGTCGTCTCTCTACGAAAGCCTATATCTGTCTATCCATCTATTTACAGTGCCTATAAAAAGTACTCGCCCCCCTTTGGAAGTTGTCCCTTCTTTCTTTGCTTTTCAACATTGAGTCATGGTTAATTTAATTTAGCTTTTTTGACAAGGAATTACAAAGAAGGCTTTCATCTCAAAGTGAAAACAGATTTTTAAAAATCAATTTCAATTAAATGAAAATATAAAATGTAAAATAGCAAATTGGTGCTAGACTTCACACAGTTAGCTTAATGGAGATTATCTGAGTGCAGTATGTGTGTCACAGTGGTTGTAGTATAAAGACACCTGTATCTGGAAGGTCCACTCATCGGTGAATCAATACTCCTGGTTGTAATTACACTGAGAAGACAAAAGAACACCCCAAGCAACTCTGTGAAAAGGTTATTGAAAAGCATAGATCAGGGGATGGTACGAGAACATTTTTAAGTCACTGAGTATCCCGAGGAGTATCCTTAAATCCATCATTAAGACAGAATAATGTACATGTAAATCGGCCTAGAGCAGGACGAAGAGTGACCGTACAAGAAAAAGACTCGTGAGGGTTGACGACCAAGACATCTACGACTCCTCTGAAGGACTAACAAGAAAGAGACTAGTGAGGGAGGCCACCAAGACACCTCTGACTCCTCTGAAGGACTAACAAGAAGGAGACTATTGAAGGAGGCCACCAAGACACCTACGACTCTTCTGGGGGACTAAGAAGAAAGAGACTAGTGAGGAAGGCCACCAAGACACCTCTGACTCCTCTGAAGGACTAACAAGAAAGAGACTATTGAGGGAGGCCACCAAGACACCTCTGACTCTTCTGAAGGACTAACAAGAAAGAAACTAGTGAGGGAGGGCACCAAGACACCTACGACTCCACTGAAGGACTAACAAGAAAGAGACTATTGAAGGAGGCCACCAAGACTCCTATGACTCCTCTGAAGGACTAACAAGAAGGAGACTATTGAAGGAGGCCACCAAGACTCCTACGACTCCTCTGATGGACTAAGAAGAAAGAGTCTATTGAAGGAGGCCACCAAGATACCTCTGACTCCTGTGAAGGACTAACAAGAAAGAGACTATTGAGGGAGGCCACCAAGACACCTACGACTCTTCTGGGGGACTAACAAGAAAGAGACTATTGAAGGAGGCCACCAAGACACCTCTGACTCCTCTGAAGGACTAACAAGAAGGAGACTATTGAAGGAGGCCACCAAGACAACTCTGACTCTTCTGAAGGACTAACAAGAAAAAGACTATTGAAGGAGGCCACCAAGACACCTCTGACTCCTCTGAGGGATAACAAGAAGGAGACTATTGAAGGAGGCCACCAAGACACCTACGACTCTTCTGGGGGACTAAGAAGAAAGAGACTAGTGAGGAAGGCCACCAAGACACCTACGACTCCTCTGAAGGACTAACAAGAAAGAGACTATTGAGGGAGGCCACCAAGACACCTCTATCTCTTCTGAAGGACTAACAAGAAAGAAACTAGTGAGGGAGGCCACCAAGACACCTACGACTCCTCTGAAGGACTAACAAGAAAGAGACTATTGAGGGAGGCCACCAAGACACCTACGACTCCTCTGAAGGACTAACAAGAAAGAGACTATTGAGGGAGGCCACCAAGACACCTCTATCTCTTCTGAAGGACTAACAAGAATGAAACTAGTGAGGGAGGCCACCAAGACTCCTATGACTCCTCTGAAGGACTAACAAGAAAGAGACTATTGAGGGAGGCCACCAAGACTCCTACGACTCCTCTGAAGGAGTTGCAAGCTTTAGCGGCTGAGATGGAAGAGACTAATCATACAACATCTATTGCCTTCACAAGTGATTCCTTCACTTGTTTTGTAAAATCCTGTAGTTACCATGGAGAACTTGAATACAGTGATGATAACTAAGTTGTGAGCTGTGCTGTCGTAGGAAAGGCGGCTTTGTTTGTAGGAGCCACAGAGTCTGAGTTTGGAGGTAGGGAGGAGTTGACTTAGGTATAAACCAGAGACCAGACTTTTACCCACAAAACTAGGATTTGTGTTTTGTGATGGATGAGAGATCACTTTTCTAGGTTTTGACTGGTTTTATCGTTTGGTTTAGGAACCAAAAGCAAGTGGTTAGGTCTAGAAAATGTCAGGCTTTGGGTTTCCCGAAAAGTAGTGTTAGTAAAACAGCAAAGATGTATAACTTATGTTACAAACAATGTAATCTGACACTACAATCTCAAATGTAAGTGAGAATGTAGTGTAGTTGTATAGGTATGTACAGTTTTCTGTGATAGTAATGCGAAATCGATGAGTTCCTATAAAATCTGTTTAAACATTTTTTAGTCAGTCTTGGTTGCATGTGGCTGAACGGAGGGTAGTGGTGCTGTTAAAATACATCCAAATGGTAACTAAGGCTGTCGAGAAATGGTTCTGCCAGTAAAACAGTAGTTACTGGATGTAATTTCAACTCTCTAATAGGCTTCATGTTTGGTTCCGCCCCTGTAGGTTCATGAACTCTAGTGCCTCTCTTGAAACGCCTGAAGAACTGGTTCATAACACACTGGTGTGATTCCAGCAGCAGGATATGGGCCACAGCTGTTGTCCACATGTGTTAAGTGTTAGCCTACAAATGCTAATTAGCCCTGTAAGTCAAGTGTGGCTCATTTAGACAAACAATGGTTTTTTAAATCATGTTTGACAGCAGTGTGTTGTTTAAGACAAACAGTCTGAGGAGCACCAGAGGCCCAGTGCTTCATTAAAACTGTAATAAATTACACTTGGTGTTGTTGACCTGAGGTGTTTACTTAAGTTTTCTCATGAGGGTGAAGAAGAATCAGCATCATAAAGCTGAAAGCAGCCATAATAGAGTGAAAATTAAACAAAGACAGCAAAGAGAAACGGCGGAGGGGGCGTCTGGGTTGGATCGTCTGTAATGAAACACCAGTCGAGCTCCGAGCTGCTGCAGTGCTTCGGCCTCAGATCTGCTCATCAGATATTGATCAAACCGTCTGAGACCAAACACAGAGGCAGCGCCCATGAATGTCACCGTGTTGTTTAGTGCAGTTTGTCCCTTTCAGAGGAGGCTGAGGGAAGCCCTGCAGTATCGATCAGACACCTGAGCGTCCCGCCGGGTTTAAGGGAGAGTCCGCCTTCGTGCAGCCGTCGTGTAATTCAAGACCCGACCTCCAGGAAGGACGAAGGACGGTCTGCTTCCTCTGGTCTGACTTTTAGTGGGTTTTGTTTGGGTTCTTAAAGTAGAAACTGTGAACAGATTCAAACAGTCCTGTGGATCATCTAAAACAGAAGAGAAGAATCCAAGCAGATGTGTTGCATCTGTCCAAAGACTAAATGTGTCTGAAATATGTATACGTACCAACAACAATCCGTATATTAAACAAGTGAAGCTCTAATACAGGGGTGTCCAATCCTGGTCCTCGGGGGCCACTATCCTGCATGTTTTAAATGTTTCCCTCTTCCAACACACCTGATTCAAATGATCAACTCATCATAAAGCTCTGCAGAAGCTTGGACACTCCTACTCTAATAGCTGTAACTTCAGTCTTCTGATTCCAGTCTTTACACAACTACAGGAGTTATTTTTGAAGGACTCTGAAAGCCCTGAATCTTGTTCCATCTTTTTTTAAAACAGATTTTTGGCTAAAACATCTCCCACATCAAGGATCTTTGATAGAAAAAGCCTGCAGTTATGGTGAATAAATTAAGGTTATGTTACAGAAACACCTGGTTACAGTTTGGATTCTAGTCTTGAGGCATTCAACATGCATTTTTACTTGAGGATTTTATTTTAAGACCCCCAAATGCAAGATATCCCTAAATTGCAGCATCTGATTTATTCGTTAGCATCATTTTAGATGCAAAACTTCCGTCTCCGAATGCAACCACTGACTTAAAACATTTCTAGTTTGACATTTGTGGGCTGTGGACAGACTCTAGTAAAGTGAAAGTAGGAGCTTGACGAAGAAGAATGTTGTTTCTGTCTGGGAGAAGATGCAGCCAAATATTCTGCGGTAAAATTTTACTACGCAAAACCACAAAGAATTCATCTGCTGAACAGCGTCCAACTGAAAACAGAAGGATGTAAGCTACAGCGCCGATAAAAAGTGCTCACCACTTTTTTAAAGTTTTCCCCTTTTACTGCTTTTGGACTTTGAATTCTGGTCAATTTATTTTGGCTTTTTAAAACAAAAATTTACCAAAAAAAGTCTATTTCATGTCAAAGTGAAGCTACATTTCTACAAAGAAATGTTAATTAATTACAAATAAAGTAAGTGATTGCATAAGTATTAGCCCCCTTTAAGACAGTATTAAGCCAGTGTGGATAACTCTTTTTAAAAAAACATCCAAAACTACATCAAGCAGGGAAGGAGGTTTTACAATTTCTGATGTAATACTTGTACATGTGCATAAAAAATATGTCATATAAACACAGAGAGCGAGGTTTATTGTCTGTTTTTAAGCTCCACCTAGAGTTTTGCGTCAAAAAAACGATGATAACAAGTAAATCACATGGTCTAATTCAATGACATCTTGCAGTTTTGTTCCTGAGATAAAATCCTTGAGTAAAAATGTGGTCGATTCAAGTGCTCGAAGACTAGCTCCAGCTAAAAAACAAGTCTGACTGTGTGATAATCCAGTTTTAAATGTCTTTAACTTCATTCTCTGTCAGCTCATTACTTATATGGAGCTCCACATTCTGAAACCTGACACTTTTTGTTAGTTTTAAGGTTTGTAAAGGAAAATTATAGTTTCATTTTCCACAGCGGCAGACTGAAATTTGCAGCTTCAGGACTTTAGGTTTTCTTTCTAGTAGTAATCCAAAGTTTCTGCGGTGTAATATCTTAATTTGAAACATGACTAGTGTCTCCTCTGTCAGATAAATTTAATGCAGTAAAAAGTTCCCTCTGAGATGAGGTGGAGTAGAAGCACAAAAAGACATAAAATGAAAATGCCGGGATGGAAAAATCATTTCTTTATGGAGCAGAAACAGGGAGCTGGAAGGACACTGTTGTAAAATATAACTGAAAGTTCGAATTAAAATCCATCTTCACTGTGACTAAAGGTCCAAACCAGAAGAAAAGTGGCGTCCACGGACTTTAGTTTAAACTCTGAGTCTGCGCAGCCTTGATTTTCAGAGTAAATGTAGCGTTTACCTGCTAATCTGAGGAGAAAAGGCTCAGAAGGACGGCGATGGACTGACAACGAGGATGAAATGCTGCGAGAAAAAAAACGAAAAGGAGACGCAGCGGTTTTACGGCCGGCTGTAAATCTCTCCATTACATCGCCCTTTAACGGCTGATAAAATTTATAGGAGACGAACGCAGGAGGCGAAGAGCTGCAGGCGACCGAGAGATGAACAATAAATATTGGACTAATCATCGTTCAATATTTATTTATTCAAATGTCTTCTACGTTTTAATGTAACTCATCGGTTTGCTTCATTGCTATGCAAGAGGAGACGATAACAGCACATTAAAGGCTCATTTCCACCGTCCACGGTTAGTTTTAGACTCTTTTGCGTCACATTTTAAACGCTCCGAGTAGCTTTAGTGTCTTTTACCGATGAGCATGGCAGTTTCACAGACGAGTAAAACTTCCTTAATGTCAGGAATAGACGCCGTGAGTCCAAATGTTCTCCACTGGTGTCGTTACTGTCGCTGCTTTTCAGGCAACACGAAGCTTTCTATGTTGGGAAAGAAAGTATTTCAACCCAAACTAGGATCTTTTAACCAAACGGTGGGTGAAAACGAGGCTTGATTCTCAAAATAAAACTAAACTAAGTGAAAAAATAACACAATCTGACAAACAGAACTCCTGGCCTCCTTGTGAGATTATTTGAAACCTGAAAAATGCTCATTCCTACTACCGGCATTGAATATTGTGACGGGGCATCAACACCCAAGGACATCTTGTACGTATCTCTGAGACGCTAAAAGCTTTGACAAAACAGAAAATGATATTAGACGCCCTGGAAATGGTTTGGCTGTTCCATTTCCACAGCTTTACTCCAGCTTCTGTTGAAACATGAGTTTTAACCCTCTACTCCAAGAGGTTTCTGGATGTTCAAAGTTATAGGAGTCATTGGAAACTCCAGACTGCCATGATACATAAAGTCTTTACAGTGTATGTAAACTGTATACACCACTCAGGCATAACATTAAGAGCACCTGCCTAATATTGTGTTGGTCCCCCTTATGAGCTCAAAAATGCTCTGAACCATTGGCCATGGACAAGAGGACCTCTCAGGGTGTCCTATGGGGTCTGGAACCAGGATGTTGACACTGGATCCTTTGGGTACTCTGGCTTGTGCAGTGGGGCCTCTGTCAATCAAACTTGTTCCACTGCATCCTGTTGATGCTTGATCACAATGGAGTCTAGGAAGTTTGGAGGTCAAATCAACATGTTGGACCATTGTCATGTTCCTCAACATGTTCCTGATTGGTTGATGTTGTTGCCATGTGGTGGGGTGTATTTTCCTGCAGGGGTAGACCAGTGACATTTGTGATTTCCATTAGCATGAGGGAGTGTTCTTGTTGTGGGACAATGTTTATTTGGGTGTCTAAGTCTGATCAACATGGATGTCAAAATCCAAGGTTTCCAGCAGGACAGCACATAATTCAGCGTAAACACAAGAAGCTTGTGTTCAAAGAAAGGATTTGCAACCAGTAAAGAACCTCCTAAGCCTAATGCTACACTGTTATGGCACAACTTGACTGTCTAAACCAGTGAGCAGTGATAGCTAACACATCTCTGGAGTCACCAGGTGGGAACCTCCTTTCATGGGTGTTTCATCTAGTTGGTCCAACGACACCTCAGGGAGGCTAGACAGTGACCTCTGGCATCCCAGAGACACTCCCCTACTGCCAGTCATCACTGCTCCTCATACCAACACAGCTACTTCCCTTACCCACCACATGACTATCACTTCCACCCTCAACAGACCAAGGTTCCGTACATGAAAGCTCCAGGTAGTGCCGATACTACCTTCCCTAACACATGTCCTCTACAGCAGTGGTTCTCAGCTGGTCCAGCCTCAGGACCCACTATGTTTCTATTAATAACAATCGCGACTCAAGTTTTTGAAGTTTGCTGTTCCTGTTAACAATTTAAGGTTTATTTGGGTGTAGTCTCAACGCATTTTGATACAACTTAGGAAAATTTTGGGTTGTTTTTTAGCTAATTTTGATATATTTTGACCCATTTTGACAGATTTTGAGCACATTTTCGTATATTTTTGGGACGTTTTAGCATAAATTTCTCCAATAAGCTGGCAGAGCCAAATCTCGAGGTTAATACTGGGCAACTACTGATGTCACCACCGCTAAATATCCTGCTATTTAAAGCAAACTATGTCATAAGAAACACGTCCTTTAAAATAAAAGACTTTATACCACTGCTTTTTTGGGGGGGCATGCTTCTGCGGCCCTCTAAAAATGGCTTGGCGACCCACTTTTGGGTCCCAACCCACCAGTTGAGAACCATCACTCTACAGGACTACAATCTGCTTCCTAGTTGGACATTAATTGAGGATATATCGCTACAAAAATCAGTATGATAAATGTTATTCACTTCACCTGTCAGTGGTCATAATGTTGTGACTGATTGGTTTATATACACATATATTTGTTTGGGGGGTGGGAATTTTTTAATCTATTTTTTCATTATCAGCATGTTTTATCATATTAAAAGGTCGAAAATATGGACAGGCTCAAAAAAAACATACAGCATGTATGACTATCTCTTATAATAACCGAGAAGCTGTAAAAAGTAAAGGTCGGGCTCATAAGGTTAATATACTCCTTTTTCCTCCCCAATCGTCCTTTTTACTGTCTCTTCTGTTTCTCTCTTGCATCTTCATCATTTTTCCTTGCTTCTCTCTTTATCCTCTCGTCTCTCTGTCTTTCTGTCCTGAACTCAATTGACATTCAGGTTGTGTTTCGGCTAAATTGAATGTCTCTGTCCATTACACTGAGTGTCAAGCAGCGACTTGACGAGGCGACAAACCAATTACAGCCTGCAGACGAGGCGTAAGACGTCCGTCCGTCTGTCCCGCTGTCTGTCTCTTTATTTACACTCTCCACAAAATGATCCCCGTTCAGTTTTAATTTGAAACACCGAGGCGACAAAGGAGAGGCTCTGATGATTAAAACAATGGCTTCATCTGAAGTTTGTCTCAGAAAGCAGGAGTTTGAGGGTTAAAACGCGTTTGTTCCCGATAGACAACATGGGATTTGTTGACAACGAGAGCAACAGAGAGCAGAACAGAAGATCTCGCTGCTTTTCTTTCTTTCTTTCTCTCAGTTTTCAGCCAAACAAAGAGTCAGACGTGTCACAGCAATAGACTGTGTAGAAGCTGGGGAAAATAAATCAGAGCGACAGAGATGGGAAGAT
The DNA here is from genome assembly GCA_024666655.1 of Dascyllus trimaculatus. Lineage (NCBI taxonomy): Eukaryota > Metazoa > Chordata > Actinopteri > Pomacentridae > Dascyllus > Dascyllus trimaculatus. The sequence continues at coordinate 7,939,639 of CM045461.1, forward strand.
AAAGAGGGAGAGAGAGTCGAGGAGGGAAATAAAAATAATAACAGCCAAACAACAAAGAGCGAAGGCAATAAAAGAGAGAAGATTTTACAGACCGACAACAGAGGCAATCAGAGAAATGGAGGGAGTGGACGAGGAGGAAGACAGAGAGATGCAGCAATGAGGAGAAAGAAGAAGAGAAAGGAAGGAAGAGGTCAAAGGAAAAAGAGCAGAAGAAGAGGATCAATCATTCCTCCTCATTTATCATTACATCATTAACATGGCCGACCTCAACGGCGGCATTTAACCAGCCTGACTTTCACTCGTCTTTCTGCCTCCTTGAATCCATCAATCTTCACTCACCAAAGTCATTTCCATGTGTAAAACCAGCACATTCAGACATTTAGAAATGAGATTTCCAAACATGAAAATATTGTAAAAGAATGTTTCATGGTGACACATTCTACAGTATTTAGACCACATCGTTTTTGAGTTTCAGATTTAATTTAAATTTTTACGTTTCCCCATAATTTCACACTAAATATTCCATAAAGACAAAGTGAAAACATTTTTGATTTAAGTCAAAAATTGAAAATCACATTTACTAAAGCATTCAGACACTTCACTGTGGCTTGAAACTCAGTTACTCACAAAGCCCACTTACAAAAACCTTATTTCTAAGGTCTTGTGGATACTAGAGTGAATTCGGCAGATTGTATACACTGACATTTAACATAAAATAACACTCACTGGCCACTTTATTAGGTACACCTTGCTAGTAGAAGGTTGGACCCCCTTTTGACTTCAGAACTGCCTTAATTCTTCGTGGCATACTTTCAACAAGGTGTTGGAAACGTTCCTCAGAGGTTTTCGTCCATATTGACATGATAGCATCACACAGTTGTTGCAGATTTGTCGGCTGCGCAACTCACCTGCAAACTCACCTGAAACGTATCGCTGTATCGTGATAGTATCAGTATCTTGAGCCATGTATCACATATCGTATCGTATCGTATCGTATCGTATCCTGAGGTACCATGTGATTCCCTCCCCCATGTGGCACCACTATTCTCAGACTTGCTGTCTGGTTGGATTAAGACCAAGCAGCTGAAAAACAAACAAAACCTGCAGTTCCTCAAATGTCCACTTCAGGCTGTCTCTAAAAGCAGGTCAAACCTCATAGACCCCATGTTAAAATGTCCAACTTTACAGCAGAAATAAACATGTTTACAGCCTGGTACAAAAGCCCATTCTGGTCTCTGTGGCTAATTTACTTGTTTACTGTACAAGGGATTAATTTGAACTAAACTCGCCTGTTTAAATTAATTTAAACAATTTCTTAAACAGTGATTTTGTTTTTTTCTCAGGAAAATGAATCATTTAGATTAATCTTCAAGGCAAGGATATGGGGTGTCAGACTCTGGGACATTGGCTGCAGATTGAGATCTGAGGAGTTTTAAGGCCAATTAACATCTCTGGGCTCTTGATCTTGTTCCTTGAGTCGCTTCTAAGCAGCTTTTGTATGTAGTTTTCTTTGTCGCTTTGCTCTTTTTGTTCCCTCTGATGCTGAATCCCAGTTCAGTTGTTTTGAAACCACTAGTTGTACTGTCATATTGTGTGTTGGCCTCAAACAGAGCAGTCTACGATGAATGCATATTCATTGTTTTATGTCTTTTTCTTCAGTGCAACTGCAGCTTCTTCAGCCTTGTTAACAAAGTCATCCTTTATGTTCAGAACAACCTAAAACTTGGATTCTGAGTTGAGTTTTGTGCTAAAAGCTGCAGATTTAATGAAGCTCATCAGATAAAATGTGAGTGGATTTATACTTTTATGGAGGTGACATCGACCCCCAAATAACGACGAGTAATGAAAGTTATTACTAAATACATCTCGCTGATAGTGACCTCGGCCTCCGCTGACACAATGAGGAATCTTCCACACAGGCGACGCTGCCTGATAAATGTGCTAATGGTGTAATTTTTTATGAAATATTCTTAATCGTCCTTCAGCTACAAAGCTGACATTGCTCCGTCTTTTTTTTCCTCCTCCCGTCCTCCTGAGCCCTGACACCACTCGGCAGTCTTTCATGTCCTCAATAATATCTCTTTTTCATCGCTCTTTTATATTTGATGGGGGAGTGAAAAGGCAGCGCTGACTGTGAATGAGGAGCTCCGTTTTCAATCTTCTTCAGCTCACTCTGAAGTGCTCTTTAGCCTTTTCAAAAGGAGGCAAAGTGAAAATGAAAGCGGGGTGTTTTTCATTAAATATATATATATATATAGAAGGAAAATGAACAAAGTGCCTGACAGATGATAAAGGTGGTTTCTGGGAGGTTTATTGACGAGATGAAGGAAGTCTAAATGACTTTATTTGCTCATGAAGATATGATGAGATGTTGAAAGAATGGAGGGAATAGCTCAAATATTTGGTGACATTTTTGCACTGATGGCTCCTTTAAACAGATGAGACTTCTTCAAAGGGCTATATAGTACAGGTGCAACTAACCGCTGCTTTGACAGTTAAATAATCTATTGATTATGCAAATTGATTATTTGGATTACTAGTCGCACAATAACTAAATGGATTTTAGCGCTGAGCTTTTAAAATTAGCTAGAGGTTGTTTTATGAACATGCTAATTAATGACAAAGACAAGTGAGGAGCTTGTTGTGTATTTTTGTAAAATAGCTGTTTTTAAATAGTGTTTTTATGATTTATGTGAATGGTTGCTGTAGCAGTGCAGCTTCTGATATTTATGTTTATTATAAAGTGTTAAGGCTTCTACAGATGGCAGCATTAAGGTAGGCAGCTATAGGTATATTGGGGTAGTCTCCTATAGGTGGCAGTGTTAAGGTAGACTTCTATAGGTGGTAGTGTCAGGGGGAGGCTCCTAAAGGTGGCAGCGTTGAGGTAGGTTCCTGCAGCTGGCAACAATAAGGTAGGCTCCTGTAAGTGACAGAGTTAAGGTCAGCTTCTAAAGGTCCTGCATTAAGGTAGGCTCCTAAAGGTAGGAGAGTTAAGGGAGGCCCCAACAGGTGGTGGCGTAAGGTAGGTTCCCACAGGTGGTGGTGTTAGGTAGGCTGCTTTGCGTGGTGCCATAAAGCTAGACTCCTATAGGTGACAGCTTTAAGGTAGGCTCCTTTAGGTGGTGGCGTAAGGTAGGTTTCCACAGGTGGTGGGGTTAGGTAGGCTGCTATGTGTGGCACCATAGTTGTAGACTCCTGTAGGTGACAGGGTTAAGGTAGACTCCTATAGGTGACAGCATTAAGGTAGGGTCTTATAGTTGGGTCTGTAAAGGTGGGCTTTTATAGGTGGTAGCATTAAGGCAGACCCTTGGAGGTAGCAGTGTTAAGGTAGACTTCTAAAGGTGGCAACATTAAGGTAGACTCCTATAGGTAATAGTGATAAGCAGACTTGTAAAGGTGGCAGCATTAAGGTAGGCTTCTATAGGTGATGGTGATAAATAGACTTCTAAAGGTGGCAGCGTTAAGGTAGGCTCCTATGAGTGGTGGTGATAAGGTAGGCTGCTAAAGGTGACAGTACTATGGTAGTCTCCTATAAGTGGCAGTGTTAAGGTAGACTTTTATAGGTGCGGTTTCAGGGGTAGGCTCCTATAGGTCGTCGCATAGAGGTAAGTTCCCACAGGTGGTGGTGTTAGGTAGGCTGCTATAGGTACAACATTGCAGTAGGGGCCTATAGGTGGTTTTGTAAAGGTGGGCTACTATAGGTGGCAGTGAAAAAGTGGACTTCTAAACCTAGCAGTGTTAAGGTAGACTTCTAAAGGTGGCAGCGTTATGGTAGGCTCTTATAGGTGGAGGTAATAAGGTAGACTTCTAAAGGTGGCAGCGTTAAGGTAGGCTCCGACAGGTGGCAGTGTTAAGGTAGGCTCCTATAGGTGGAGGTAATAAGGTAGACTTCTAAAGGTGGCAATGTTAAGGCAGCTTCCTATAGGTGGCAGTGTTAAGTTAGGCTCCTATAGGTGGAGGTACTAAGGTAGACTTCTAAAGGTGGCAGTGTTAAGGTAGGCTCCGACAGGTGGCAGTGGTAAGGTGGGCTCTTATAGATGGAGATCATAAGGTAGACTTCTAAAGGTGGCAGCGTTAAGGTAGGCTCCGACAGGTGGCAGTGTTAAGGTAGGCTCCTATAGGTGGAGGTAATAAGGTAGACTTCTAAAGGTGGCAGTGTTAAGGTAGGCTCCGACAGGTGGCAGTGTTAAGGTAGGCTCCTATAGGTGGAGGTAATAAGGTAGACTTCTAAAGGTGGCAGCGTTAAGGTAGGCTCCGACAGGTGGCAGTGGTAAGGTGGGCTCTTATAGGTGGAGATCATAAGGTAGACTTCTAAAGGTGGCAGTGTTAAGGCAGCTTCCTATAGGTGGCAGTGTTAAGTTAGGCTCCTATAGGTGGGCTATGTCAAGACAGTTTCCTGCAGGTGATCGAACGTTACATGTTATTGGCGAGTTTTCCAACTATTACATCTGTGACCAACCATACAGCCCCACTGTAACTTAGTTTAAAAACATCTTCCCCGATGATTAGACCCGGTTATTATTTTGGGCTTGAGTGTTCTTCCAGTTCTTTTGAGCTGAAATCAGCAGTGAACTTGGTCCATGCGTCTCTTGGGGTTGCAACGAAAAAGTGATGTTGCCAACAAAAACTGATGACCGAACTAGTTGCCAGTAAATTTAATAGTAAACTAGTTAGTGAGGTCATCATGATTAAAGGTTGAAAATCTGTTGACTTCTGTTGATAGGACTTATGTTTCCACATTTTCTGGCTGATAAATGGTCATTATATTTAATTTTTTTGAGACAACATGGCTTTCAAACCTGCTGGTAGGTTTTTTTGTCCCCTTTAAAACACGTCTTCTTTTGCCAAAATGATCTCCGTGCTACGAACACCATCGCCCTCGAGGTCGAAACAAAGTCCTCACAGAGACAGACGAACACATGCTCTGCTAACAAGATGTTTTTTTGTGTGCGTCTCAGCACCAGTTTCACTCCGTTTGTGCTGATGCTGCAGACATCAGTAACATTTCATATCAAACAGCTGCCTCCCATGTGTCGCATTCTCCTTCAGATTATGTGCATGTGGTAGCAAGTTTTTTTTTTCTGCATGTGTGTGTGTTCACGAGTAATTAATAGATGCAAAGTGTTGATTTCTCAAACATCTGACGGCCATATGCGCACACACACAGCCGGGTTTCCATCACTCCTGAGGACATCTCATTGACTTCCATTCAATCCCTGCAGACTTACTTTAACATTAAACCCTTACAGCTATCGATTGATCTTGTGGGGATTTTTCTTTTCTTTTTTTTGCGCAAAAGAAAGTCGAGTCTGCACAACGTGAGTGTTCAAACAGATTCGCGCACACACACAGTTGCACTCAGTGTGTCGTGTTGTTCACTTGTCTGACCGGCTCCACGGTGGATTCACACCCTGATCAATCTGCAGCTTTCAGAGCTTCATGTTCTGACAGAAGAGAATCATGAGCTGTAATATAATTCAGAAATAACACGGAAATTAAACCGGCACACGGAATAAAGATTGCACACTTGAAACGTGCTTTTGATGGATTTAATTTGTGTTGTTTAATTGAGTGCAAATGTAGCATGAATATTTTAACGCTGGGAACGGCATGCTAATATTATTCTTTTTTAATTTGGCAGAATAACAGCATTCATTAGAGCACGAAACAGTGAAAACAGAAAGTGTCATTGGATTTTCAACTTTCTAATGGTCTTCAGTTCCTCTTTAGTCATTTGGTGTTCCGTTGGTAAAACGATCCACCAAAATCACTTTATTTCACATTTATTGTTTAAAAAAATTGCCAAAAATAAACCTTTTGTAAAAACCAGATTCAATAAAAAAGAAGAAATTCTGCGCTCGTCTGTGCAACTGTGAAGCCAATAATGACTCAGCCGAGACCGACAGTCACTTGAGAAAAATTCAGACTTTTCAGCTGAACTGCAGGCAGTGTTTACACGAAGCAGAGAGGAGACAAGTATAGAAACAAATTTAAAATGGAAGTAGTGAAACACCTCTAGTGCGTAGAGCCCCCCTTTGTCCCCAGTGTTGGTAAACCTTCTAGTCATGGTTGTGCTGTTTCCACAGAGAATCAAGACTATATGTTGCAGTGAAAATGAGCCCACAGTGAGGAAAAATGTGACAGGAGCAAATAAATGTCCAGAAACTGCTTGGAGTTTAGAGGTTTAACCAACTTGGACACAGTTAACGTTGACATTTTCACGATGATGACGACATTTGGGAGTCTGGTTAAGTTTAGGCACAAAAACTACTTGGTTAGGTTGAAGAAAATATCCTGATTTGGGCTAAAATATGACCCACAACTGAATGTGCTGGCTTTAATGGGGACTCCAATGAAGAAATAAAGATTATCTTTGTACAACTGAAGTTTATTGAAATAACAAGATTATTAGAGCTGGTATTGCTTTGAAATTATTATTATTATTTTATTTTCCCTTTATTTAACCAGGTAAGTCAATTGAGAACCAATTCTTGGCCAAGAGGCAGCACACAACAGAGAAGACAACAAAAGGGATACATCCATAAAAGACAACAACAAAAGCATAACAATCAGAGTCGTAAAGATGAAATAAGCTAAAAGCAGGTGCAACAGGCGGCAACTGATGCCTTCATCAAATTTTTAAAAGACGAGAGTGGAGTGAAGGAGGTGAGTTTTCGTGTTTGTTGCAATTGGTTCCAATCGTGAGCTGCAGAAAACTGAAATGAATAACGTCCAAAAAAAAGAATAATCTTCCAATCTGAAGCATCATGTGGACATTAACCCGATGCGCCCCAAAACCAGCCAGCAGCTGGGAAAGGCATGTTGTCTTTTTAAAAAAAAAATCTCTAAAATGACGCCATTTATCAGAGCCAGAAACTGTAAAAGCAGAAAGAATCTTCCGACAGTACTTGAACTACTCATTTAAGAATTCTTAGCTTAACCCCTTGACGCCTGAATTTATTTACAATTATATTAAAAATTTATTTTTGTGTTTTTGCTTTAAAGCTGATGATAAATTAAGTGCAGATTGTTAATTTGTCTATAGCACACAGGATAGATATAAAGTTAGATATAATGCAAATTAGCGACAACAGGCATTATGGTAAAAATTTTTGTTGATGCCACAAAATTGTTTATGTACGTATTGAATATGCACAAACCAGCATTGGGGGAATGCATACACTATCTCGGCTGCAGTCTGAATGCAGGCGGTATGATGCGTATTTGCGCCAATCGGCATTCGGGGGTTAAAATTGCAATATTTCATCAAAATCATTAAACAAAAAATCAGCTGCTTGCACTAAAAAAAAAATATTCTGTGCTTTTTGGGCAACCAGGAAGGGCTCAGCTTCCAAAAATTCTGAGTTTTCAGCTGAACTGCAGGCAGTGTTTCACAGAGCATAGAGGAGACAAGTATGGAAACAACATAAAAATGTAAGTAGTAAAATATCTAGAGTATGCAGAGTGATGATTTTTTCAATATTGGTAAAGTTGTCCAACAAATAATCAAAGAAATTAACCGTTTTTATGGTTTATGACATTATAAGTGTGTCAAACGTCTGTACATTGCAGTAAAAAAATGAGCCCACAGAGTGTAAAAGTGTGACAGGTGCAAAAAAAAAAAAAGAAAACGCCCTAGAAAAGGGATAAAAGCACCAAAAAAAGCAGGACTGTATCACTGCAAGAACATTTCTTATGTAACACTGTCCGTGTTTTACCTGTCCAGGTGTGTGTTGGTGTGTGTGTGAAAAGACCCTGTGTGACCTCTGACAAACAGTTACAGATGAACTCCATCAGCACTGTAGAAGTTTGGTGATTTAGTTCTTTGTTTACCTGCCCGGCTCAACCCGCTCTAACAAATGACATCATTAGATTTCAGCACACACCTGCAGTGATTCTTCTTTGCGCGTCTGCTTCGTCCACATCCTTCAACTCGGCATCGATTGAGAGATTACAATCTGCACGTCCTGCAGGTTTCCTCTCTGAGACGAGCGCGCTCCTAAAAAACACGACAATATGTGGTTTGTTATCTGCACAAATAACCGACTTCGGGCTGTCGGCACAATATTTTCCGTCGCCCTTCCATTTAAATGTAAAGTAGGCAGATTGAAAAACAAAGGAGTGAGCAAATGAACGAAAGACGCTCCATCATCATCATCATCATCATCTCTCTGTTTTTAAGAAAGTGTGATGGAATCTGTTGGTGGCACGTCGAGGCAGACACTGAGACAATGATGCGCTAAAATGTGTTAAAAACCAACAAGAAGAAGCTTAAAGGACAGAAAAAAACATGAATGAATTCAGAAGTTTGGACTGAGCTGAAGGACGATAAGAGGCAGGAAGATTTATGTTCCATTTTCCAAATTCCACAGGGAAGATTTAACTGTCCAAAGCTGTGACAATTTCTTTTTCATATCTACAAGTTATGAAGACTTGTTGATTTATTGATGAGGAGAGGCCGAATTTTTGGCTCATTGTTCTTTCCGGCTCTCATTATGTGATAATCGACCCTCTAAATTCAGTGGATTTTTGCTGGAGTCTATTTTACTTTTATGTCTCAGGTTGATGTGTGACGATGATGAAGAGGCCTGACCCTGTAACTGCAGCTTCACTGTGAGATTAGCTGATGACAGGGAGATATTGACTCAGCTGAAGTTGCTTTTAAAGCAGCCGGCTGGTGATAAATTCCTGCAGCCAGATGGAGGACGGAGAGCTTCAGACAGACCGACTCCTGCCGCTTCGGTTAAATAATACACAGCAGATGAATCACAAAGTGAATGCGGGATGACACCGTGGGTAAAACGACTATGAAGTAATCCAGGAGGACCTCCCAGGATGCACTGCAGCGGCGTATGAAGCGCCGCCACGCTCCGCCGGGCATCCATATTAGATCCAAGCAGCGGCGGCGTCTCAATAAAACATGCAGCATGTTGAAGATAATCCAGCTGAGTGGGATCTGAATAACCTGCAGGAAGGCAGGCGGAGTGGAGGGTTCAATTCCCCGCTCAGCTGCACGGAGGAGCTGAAGGTTCACATGTTCGTTTTTTCAGCGAATTATTGAAAATCTCACATGTTCCTTGAAGGTGTCTTTCAAATTTTCTGTTTAAAATACTACAAAGATGCTCACTGTATCGCTCCTGGTTCTCGTCTTGTTCTAAACTGTCTATTTCAGCGTCTGTAGCTTTAAACGCAGAGGAGCTACTGCTGCTGTCCATGCCCACTTCAGGAAGGAAACTCTCTCTGCATGATTGATTGACAGCACAGAACAAAACAGATGACCACAGCTGACACAGATATGAGTTAATGTGTGCGACAGGACTTTTTTTAATCAATACTGACTCTCTCGTTGAGTGCTCATTTCACATGGAAATATTCAGAGCACAGCTGTTGTTTTTAATGTGTTCGCTGAGTTTGTCAGACAACGTTGTGGTTCTATAATGAGTAGTTTACTGGTGCAGAGCAGCAGAATGGAGGTAGGTAAGACATGTCTGCTGGTTAACCTGTAGTCTTAATGGGGAAAAAATAATGGAATAGAAATATACACCGAACGGGTATAGCATTATGACCACCTGCCTAATATCGTGCTGGCCCCCCCTTATGTCCTCAGACAAACTCTGAACCATTGGACATGGACAAGAGGACCTCTCAGGGTGTCCTATGGGGTCTGGAACCAGGACGTTGGCACTGGATCCTTTGGGTACTCTGGCTTGTGCAGTGGGACCTCTGTCAATCAAACTTGTTCCACTGCATCCTGTTGATGCTTGATCACAATGGAGTCTAGGAAGTTTGGAGGTCAAATCAACATGTTGGACCATTGTCATGTTCCTCAACATGTTCCTGATTGGTTGATGTTGTTTCCATGTGGTGGGGTGCATTTTCCTGCAGGGGTAGTCCAGTGACATTTGGGGTTTCCATTTGCATGAGGGAGTGTGTCTAAGTCTCATCAACATGGATGTTAAAATCCAAGGTTTTCCATCAGAACACCTCATAGTACCAATATGATCAATGTTATTCACTTCACCTGTCAGTGGTCATGATGCTGTGGCTGATTGGTGGATATAAATGAGAAGAGCTTCATTGGTAATTCGGCTGTTTTTAAATGCAGTATATGTGAGCACAGAGAGCAGGAGAGAAGCTAACAGATGTAAACAGGCTCAGTTTCGGTTGAACTGAAGCACAATAGGTGATATGAAAACACAGTTACTGACCCTGTTATTGTTTTTTGGTTTCAAAACAAAGTTTCCACCATCTCTGAATGCCCCTCAGTGTTCCACAGAGCTCTGACCTTTGGGCCTACCATCAAAGCTAATTGTAGGGTTAGCCACATTAGCTTAACAACATGCTAACACTAAAATTTTCCATATTGTTGTAGGACGTTAGCATAAAAAAATAAAAGCAAACCACTGGATCTTCAGTTCTTCAGATGCTGGTAGTACATGAAGTCTCTTGTGTTCACTATTGCAGCCAACAGCAGAACATTTGGTGAACTTTCACTCATGGCTGAGACATTTTAGAGTTAGCAGATGCAGCTCTAGATATTAAATACACCTGGTGGACTAACAGGCAGCTACTCATCCTGAATGGTGCAGGGGCAGGACTATACAAACACACTTACCGACAGCACAACCATGACTAGAAGCAGAGAGAGCTCCAATGTGTCTTCTGTGCAGTGGGACACAGTTAGAATGCTATAAATCAACAAAAATAAGACTCAAGCTGAATATATTTAATTATTTATTATTGATTGTTGTTTATTTTTATTATTTCATTTAGTTTCTGTTATGTGACTGTTGGTCCCAGCTGAATCCCGAGTGGTTTCCTGGTTGAGCGCAGATATTTTAAGTTTAGTTTTCTGGACCAGATGGTTTTGGAGAAGTTTTAAATGATACATGACACATTCCAACAGATTGCTGGAAAGATTCTTTCAGTTTTGACAGATCCTGGCTCTGATAAATGGAATAATATTGGCAGTTTTTTAAAGACAACATGCCTTTCAAACCTTCCGGCAGATTTTGGGGTTCAGATGGTTAAATCACTGTTAAACAAGTACTCTGTGAACAAATCTGCTGTCAACGTCAACAACATTTATTTAAAATATTTTTAGCAGATTGAAGTTGACGTGTTGTAGTTATTTTTCAGCTGGTAAAATTTTTAATTTATTTATTTTTTAATCTTTGAAACACTTGTGGAACCTTTTTCATTATTATTTTTCTGAGATTTTTAGTTATATTTACCGTATTCTTGACATTTTATTTACACCTTTTTTGCTGTAGCTTTAGTATTTATCACCCAGTAGTGAACGATGATGATCCTTGAATGTAAAATCAAACATACAAATAATGATTTTTTTCTTTTAAGTCACAACAATAAAAAAGTCACAAGCCAAATTTAATATACAGTGGTCCCTTGTCTATCGCGGGGGTTAGGTTCCAGAACCCCTTCGCAATAGACGAGATCCGAGAAGTATATTATTGTGTAGTATATATATTTTATTATTTATATATATTTCAAAGCTTTATAAACCCTCCCCACACTGTTATTAACCTTTCCCACACTCTTATAAACACTTCCTCTGCTCTTAAACACTTCCTCTGCTCTTAAACCTTCCATCAACAGAAGCTTCTACAGCCGTGTCCGATAATGGAACTAGCGACGCAGCGATCCACTTGAAACGCCCACTTTGGAAAAACTTGTCCATATTTTAAACACATCGACACCGAGGACGTCCAGCTGCCTACCTACCAGGAAACTGATGACGATGTTATCCTATAGACTGTCACCTGTCATCTGACGGTCATTTCCAGTAAACACTCACCGTGTGGGACCAAAGGTTCTGACTGGCTTCCATCACCGCCAATCAATCAGAGACCAACTAGCTCAAGAGGAAGCGGCCGTAGCTGTGTTTTCCATACGTGCGTCTACTCATCTGCTGTACGCTACGTATTTTATATACAATTTAAAAATCCGCGATACAATGAGACCATGAGAAGTGAACTGCAATATGGCGAGGGACTGGTGTAAATGGGATGACTACACGAAAAGTGAACTAAAATCAAAATCGAAAATCGTTTTGAAGCATAATGACAAAAAAAAAAACATAAATGGCAAAATGTGCAGATTTTAATGCCTAGTATAGAAGACTTGTTGCTTTTCTTTATCATTTAAACTTTTAAACTGAATATTTGTGACTTTTTGGACTTGTGGTCGAACAAAACACCTTCAGTTCAGCAAATGTCAGTGGGAAGCAAATGAACTGTTAATTAAAGCTATCTTTAATTAAATTTTACAGCTGAATTAGCAGCAAACTGAGACGTCTGTGCTTGTGTTTTAACTTCGAGTTCGATTTATTGCAGCTTTCACATGATTTTAACTTTCTCTGTCCATAATTACAACCTGAATGTTGGCTTAAGCATCACCTAAAAGTGGGAACTACCATATTTCAAATGTGTCATTAACACTGTGAGGCTGTCAAAGAGCATGCTGGGAAATGGAGGACGCCTCCCGCAGAGACTGCTTCAGACCAAATGTTTATTCGTATAATTAAAAAGTTGCAGTCGCAGCACCTCATCCCTTCATGTAGTGTCACCGATTAATGAGATCCAAGAGAGGAGGAAGATCTGAGGAGAAAGCTCTCGTCACAGCTGACAGAGCAGAATAGATTTTATTAACATTTATGTGAACGCTGCAGATAAATAAAGCGAGTTTCACAGCGTCGGCCTTTGGAGGGACGATAAATCTGCCTTGTTAATACTCAGTAATTTGTGGCGTTCATCCTGCTTGTTAAATGCAGATTTGTGGAACCAAGAAATTAATCAGCGCTGACCAGAGTCCCTTTAAAATCTGGACAAATTGCCTGCAGAGTACGAGCAGCTTAACCAGCGCTGTTAGCAGCACAGGACGGAGTGTGTATTAGTGTCATCATGATAAAAAAAGAGGCAGTGTTGCTCGTACACGCTGATCCTGAGTCTGTTACAGCAGCTGTAATTAATATAAAGTGTTTACTTGTGGGTTGTCCAGCCTCTTACAGACTGGAGAAGGATTAAGAAGGCTGTAAACAGGGTCACCTCCACCTCCATGTCCTCATCCATCCTCTTCTTATCTTTCAAAAAAAAAAAGAACCACTGCAGACAAACATGAAGAAGAATCAATATTTTACCATTTAACATGACATCCATCATAACATGGATCAGATGACAGTGGGCAGACTGGAGTGTGGAGCAGCAGTGATGGAGTCTGATTTGGACGAGTTGTGAAGAGACGCTATGAAGCTTAGTTGACTGACAGAAAGTAAGCTAAAAGCTATTTTGATAATCAAATAATTTTAGTCATTTTCTAAGCAAATAAACCGAAGAAGAAGATTTAAAAAAAAGAAAAGTAAATATTTCAGCCTTTTAGATGTGTCAGTTTGATTCCTGATTATTTTTAGTTCAGTCCTGTTGGTCGAACCAAACACTTTGAGCCTTAAGACATTTTATTATTTGACGTTTTTCACTATGTTTTATCATTTTTAGCATTTTGACAAAAGAATTGATTGATTAATTCAGAAATAATTGGCAGGCTAAGAGAAAATATACAAAAAATAAAGAAGGTGGCCCATTGGTTAATGGCAGCTAACCTTGGCTAACATAAGCTAACGTCAGCTAACAACAGCTAATGTCAGTTCATGTCCATTAACGCCCTCATGTTTAGTTACATCAGCCAACATTAGCTAATGTCAGCTGCCTTTAGCTAACATCAGCCAACTGCAGCTAATGTCAGCTAACATGAGCTACCAACAGCTAACATCAGTTACAATCACAACATCAACTAATGTAGGCTAACATGCACTAACATAAGCTAGCGTTACTGAACATCAGCTACATCCACCAACATCACATCAGCTATCCTCAGCTAATGGCATCTGAAATTAGCTAATATCAGCTAACATTCACTGATACCACACTATGTTAGCTACTGGCAGCTTAAGTCAGCTAATGCCAACTAAAGCCATCTAACATCAGCAAACAAAAACTATTTTCAGCTAGTGTACACTTATGTCAGCTAACATAGACCAGCGTAAGCTAACATGCACTGAAATCAGCTATTGTTAGCTAACCTTGGCTAATATTAGTTAACATCAGCTAATGGCAGCTAACATCAGTTGACATCCTCCATTGCCAGCTAACGCCAGCTAATGCAGGTTAACATCAGCTAACATCGATTAATGTCAGCTATTGTCACCTAATGTCAGCTAACATTAGCAAGTAACATTTAACATCAGATAACATCAGCTAACATCAGCTAATGTCAGCCAACATCAGCTAACATCAGTTAATGTCAGCTAATATCAGATAACAGCAGCTAATTACCTGCTGTTATCTAACACCTAATGTCAGCTAATACCAGCTAATGTCCACTAACATCAGATAACAGCAGCTAATGTCAGCTAACAACACCTAATGTCAACTAGTCAGCTTATGTCGAGTCACATCAACATTAGCTGTTGTCTGCTAACATTAGCTGACGTCAGCTTAAAGTTTAAAAATCTTAAAGACTCTTTGAGTATTCTGTGTATACCTTCAGGACATCTGACTTTCAGAAAACCCTTTTATGTTATGCTACTACACAAAGCACACCAACTAGAGCTAGCTACTGGTATGCTAACTCTTGGCCTGATGGCCTTGGAATGGAGCTACTATAAACACCAGCAGCTATTAAAGGAGTTTCTTTACACAGCTGCTCTTCTAGGTTTGGCATTAAAACAACAAAACCCTTCAGACTGTTTGTACAGCAGATACACAGAATGATGCTTTAATGTTGCTGCTGAGAGTTAGAAACTGCAGCTAATGATCAGAGGATCATAGTGTCTCTTTATGAATACAGTCTCTGTGGCTCTAATGCAGTTGTTGTTGTTGTACAGTAGTTGTTTGGTTCCTGGAGGAGACACTGATCTGCTTCTCATTTCCCTTCTGTCTCAGATCCAAACCTCAGCAGGGATTCATTTCATCGTGTGCACGTTAGAAATCTGCATCCTGCTAATTATTATCACTCTGCTGCTCACATTAAATGAATCGCTGTGAGGAGTCAGAGGGATGTTCCCGTCCTCACTGAGGCATCAACACTGCCAGCTTTATCCTGTGAACATCATGTATCACCATATTTTTCGGGAGTTCACACGGAGTTCATGTTTTATCCACTGACACTGAAACATTTAACAACTGAAATATGAATTATGAGCTCATATAAGAGCTGCGTCTGTTGTGGAAATTGTAATTAGGTCCATATATTTTCCGATATATTTGGAATTTTGTGTTTTCCTTTACATAAATAATGACATTTCCACCATAAATTAATGCATAGAAATGATCCAAAACGTAGGAAATTAAGTGTTTGACGCTCAAAGATGAAGTGTCTGCACAATATTTAAGTGTAACCTGTACCCATGGTGGCACAAACTAATGGGAAGTGGATTTTCAATACTTACTTTCTGCCTGTGGACATATTTTGTCAATCCAACAGAGTCACAAGAGCTCAAGTTGCAGGCACAAAACTTTCTAAGTGTGCGTATAAATATGGGTGTGGTCCAAGAGCCTACTGAGTACTTTGGGTTGGAAGGTCACCATAGTGACAGGTGATACAGATGGTGAGATCCAGTCGCAAGATGGTCTCTAATTAACCCGCAAAACCTCCAAAACCCTGTGGATTTGGCAGCCATGCTATCTTTTAAAAAATGCTAAAATTACACCATTTATCAGAGCCAGAAACGGTCCAAAAAGGAAGGATCACTGAGTTTTAAACTGGATAATTCACCTAATCTAAGCTTAACACCAAATATCATCAAAATCACTTTATTCTACATGTGTCATTTAAAAAATAGCCAAAAAATAAACCATTTGCTCTGATCAGATTCTGTGATAAACAAAAATTTATGGCCTCCTGGATGAAACTATGAAACCATTAGTGACTCAGCTGCAGCCAACAACTGCATGACTTAAAATTCTGGGACTTTTTGGCTAAACTGCACCCGGCTTTAAGTCGTAAAATATCTATTTCATGTAGAGCGACCATTTTTTCCAGTGTTGCTAACACCTGTTGGCATTTGGAAAAATGTTGTACATGATGATTCCCATCTTTTTCAAGTTTTGTAAAGTAAATAATCAGTGAACAGTAATTTTGGCTGAAATGCAGGCAGTGTTTACACCAAACAGAGAGGAGATAAGTGTAGAAACTAATAAAAATTTAAATAATAAGAAATGTACAGTTTGTAGAATTGTAATTTTTTCCAGCATTGGTAACCGCTGTGGGATATACACTGAGCAGGAACAACATTATGACCACCTGCCTAATATTGTGTTGGTTCCCCTTATGTGCTCCAAAATGCTCTGAACCATTGGGCATGGACAAGAGGACCTCCCAGGGTGTCCTATGGGGTCTAGAACCAGGACGTTGGCACTGGATCCTTTGGGTACTCTGGCTTGTGCAGTGGGGCCTCTGTCAATCAAACTTGTTCCACTGCATCCTGTTGATGCTTGATCAGAATGGGGTGTAGGAAGTTTGGAGGTCAAATCAACATGTTGGGCCATTGTCATGTTCTTCAACATGTTCCTGATTGGTTGATGTTGTTTCCATGTGGTGGGGTGCATTTTCCTGCAGGGGTAGGCCAGTGACATTTGGGATTTCTATTTGCATGAGGGAGTGTGTTTGTTGTGGGACAATGTTTATTTGGATGTCTAAGTCTCATCAACATGGATGTTAAAATCCAAGGTTTTCCATCAGAACACCACATAGTACCAATATGATCAATGCTATTCACTTCACCTGTCAGTGGTCAGTATGTTGTGGCTGATCGGTGTATTTTGTACATGTTGAGTCTAGGTTTTTTTTTAATTTTTTGTAAACTAATTCAACTTTTGCATTATAACTGTGTCATATTGAGCTCTCTCTACTTCTACCCATAGTTGTTCTGTTTCCATAGAGGTGCAGGACTTCATATTTTTGTGAAAAGTGAGTGCAAATATGACATGGGCAAAAAAAAAAAAAATAGCCAACAAGTACTCGGAGCTCAGCAGCATAAATCATTCAATTAAACTGTTTAAAGACATGGAGCAGTGTTGCTGTTACTATTATGGCTTTTCACACATTTGCAGACACATTAATTGGTTTTTACACCACATTTATACCTGCATTGAGGACCTTTTGTCTTCCCCTTCAGGCAGTGACACTAATCCCACAAACATTCTTGTTCTCCACCAGTTCACCACTCATACACTCCTACACTTCAAATCATAAACAACATTATGCTGCGATTCCTGTTTCCATTATACTAAATGGATTTTTGGAGATTACCCAAAATATTTAAGTACTTTCTAAATGCCTTTAAATGTTCTTTAACGTAAAAATGATGCGCTTAGCTGTAATTAAAATAGAAAGTGGGGCTTGGAAGATATTGTGATTAACTGCAAAACAACAGCAGCTCTCACAAACTTCTTATTTCACATATTTTTTAAGCTCATATGCCACTAATAATTCCAACAGATGCATTTATATGTATGCTGCACAAAGGGATTAATTACTACTTTTTTTATATGTTTTGGTTTCACTTTCATTTTATTAAAAAAATCATAAAGCTCTAAAGTAATAATGTGTAAGCAGCTCCTCTTCGATTATGTTTCCCAAATTGCTGCACTGAATTAAAATCTACTCGTCATTTCTTAATGGCTGCCAGTGTTTTCAGGGTTATTTAGAACTGCCTAATGTAGCTTATTGAGCTGCTGCAGATGGTTGTTCTTCTTAATTTATTAAGTCCGGATAGTTATTTAGGGATCTTAAGATGACGTTAGGATGTAATGTTGCATGTAACTGTGAAAATTTCGCTTCCAAGAGGAGTGAAAGATACTGAAAGAGCATCAGAAAACACAGATTGAAACTCCCGTCAGCCTGTTGTCGGACTCCAGAGATGAGAACATGTTCTGCTTTCTCAGAAACATCTGATTGATTATCACATGTGCAAGCGCCATCAGTTCGACTCACACTTTCCCTCTCAGTAGCTGTGAAATTATTAGTCCAGCTTTCAAGGTCTCTTATTGTCATCTCTGCTGCTTCTGTCCACCATCATCATCATGCAGAAAATATGCAAAGAAATGCACCAGCCGGAGCTCAATGAGAGACTCTGTCCCCTGTCACTGTGTGCTCGTAATGAAAGCCATCTGAAGGTTTATTACATGCCGTCGCAGGCATTAATGCATGTAAATGTGATCACACCTCCAGTCTCACGTCGCGGTGTGATTGGAGCTCGGAGCCTCGTTGCATTCAGGTCTGCAGTCATTAAGCCAAGCATCATTTTCTCACCGGGAGGAGGAAGCGAATCACGCACGCTCCTCTTGATTGTTGGTTTTAAGCAGTTTTTTAATGATCCCAGAATCAGGCTCATCAGAACGCTTTGTTTTGAACCCCTGCAGTAACGGTGGTTGCTTAGTTTTCCTGCCTTTATTTACAGGCTTTAGGGCAACACAGCAGAGTGGTGTGAAGTGCAGCAGGCCGTGACCCAACCTGACTTCACGATGCATAACTTTCTTCGAGCCTATAGTCCATATCGAACGATAAGAAAACAGCTGTGAGTACGCTTTTCTGAAAGGTATGATCCTGCATTACTTGACATTACATGATTGTATGTGACTATATCTGATGCTACATAACGCTGTGTGACATGACACCACAGGATGTGAGGTTGCATGACGTGAAGCTACATCATACTATATATTAACATGCAATGTGTTGCAGTGTGATGCTACATGATGTGATGCTACATCATGTTGCGTGTAATGATGCTATTTAACGCCACTAGATGCTACGTGATGCAGTGTCACGTGACGCAGTGTTACATGACATTATGTGATTCTACGAAACCCTTTTCAATGGGACAATATATTATAAACACTTATATATATAAACACTTTGTGATGCTACTGTATATAAAGCTGCATAACACGATGCTACATGACGCTGTTTGACTACATAGCACTGCATAGTTTGGTGCCATGTCACACTATGTAATGCTACATGATGCTATATGACACTATGTGATGCTAAGTTAAGTTACATGACACTATGCAATCCTCAGCATCACTTTGTAAAGGGCTCATGTTGCTATATGATGCTACATGACGCTACATGACACTTCATTACACTACATCATGCTACATGACATTTCACTATGTGATGCTCCATAACACTAATTGACTCTAAATATGAAAGTACATCATGCTAAATGACACTATTTCATGCTATCTGATACTACATGACACTAAATGATGCTACATGACACTCTGTGATGCTACATGACACTCTATGATGCTACCTGATACTACACAACACTGATGATCCTGCATATTCCTTTGTAAAGTGATACTACATGACACTATATAATGCTGCATGACGCTACCTAATGCTACATGACACTCTATGA
This sequence comes from Dascyllus trimaculatus, assembly GCA_024666655.1. Taxonomy (NCBI): domain Eukaryota; kingdom Metazoa; phylum Chordata; class Actinopteri; family Pomacentridae; genus Dascyllus; species Dascyllus trimaculatus. Next base: position 7,959,083 of record CM045461.1, read on the forward strand.
TGCTACCTGATGCTACATGATACTACATGATCCTGCATATCTCTTTGTAATCAACTACATGACACTATGTAATGCCACATGACACTCTATGATGCTACCTGATACTACACAACACTACGTGATCCTGCATGTTCCCTTGTAAAGTGGTCCTACATGACACTATGTAATGCTACATGACATTACATGATGCTAGATGCCACTCTATGACACTACATGATGCTACGAGACACTATGTGTGCTTTTGTAATGTGGTGCCACATAATGATACATTATTATGCATATCCCTTTTTAATGTGAAGCTACATGACACTATATGATGCTATGTGATGCTGCATGACGCTATGTGATTCTATACATCCCTTATAACCTGATGCTACATTACACTTTATGATGCTACCTGATGATACCTGATGCTACATGACACTATATGATGCTATCTGATGCTACATTACACTATATGATGCTACGTGATGCTGCATGATGCTACCTGATTCTACACATCCCTTTGTAACGTGATGCTACATGACACTATATGATGCTATATGATGCTACATGATGCTACGTGATCCTGCATATCCCTTTGTAACATGATGCTACATGGCATTATATGATGCTATGTGATGCTACATGACACTATATGATGCTACCTGATGCTACATGACACTATATGATGCTACCTGATGCTACATGACACTATATGATGCTACCTGATGCTACATGACACTGTCTGATGCTATCTAATGCTACATGACATTATACAATGCTACCTGATGCTACATGACACTAAGTGATGCTGCCTGATGCTACCTGATGCTACTTGACACTATATGATGCTACCTGATGCTACACATCACTTTGTAGCGTGATGCTACCTGACGCTACTTGACACTATATGATGCTACCTGATGCTACACATCACTTTGTAGCGCGATGCTACCTGACGCTACTTGACACTATATGATGCTACCTGATGTTACACATCACTTTGTAGCGTGATGCTACCTGACGCTACTTGACACTATATGATGCTACCTGATGCTACACATCACTTTGTAGCGCGATGCTACCTGACACTACTTGACACTATATGATGCTACCTGATGTTACACATCACTTTGTAGCGTGATGCTACCTGATGCTACATGTCACTAGATGATGCTACCTGATGCTACACATCATTTTGTAGCGCGATGCTACCTGACGCTACTTGACACTATATGATGCTACCTGATGTTACACATCACTTTGTAGCGTGATGCTACCTGACGCTACTTGACACTATATGATGCTACCTGATGCTACACATCACTTTGTAGCGCGATGCTACCTGACACTACTTGACACTATATGATGCTACCTGATGCTACACATCACTTTGTAGCGTGATGCTACCTGATGCTACACATCACTTTGTAGCGTGACGCTACCTGACGCTACTTGACACTATATGATGCTACCTGATGCTACACATCATTTTGTAGCGTGATGCTACCTGATGCTACACATCACTTTGTAGCGTGACACTACCTGACGCTACTTGACACTATATGATGCTACCTGATGCTACACATCATTTTGTAGCGTGATGCTACCTGATGCTACACATCACTTTGTAGCGTGACGCTACCTGACGCTACTTGACACTATATGATGCTACCTGATGCTACACATCACTTTGTAGCGCGATGCTACCTGACGCTACTTGACAGTATATGATGCTACCTGATGTTACACATCACTTTGTAGCGTGATGCTACCTGACGCTACATGTCACTATATGATGCTACCTGATGCTACACATCACTTTGTAGCGTGATGCTACCTGATGCTACATGTCACTAGATGATGCTACCTGATGCTACACATCATTTTGTAGCGTGATGCTACCTGATGCTACATGACAAACTGTGATTTCATTCATTTTAGTCCTGAACAGCCAGGAGTGTGTGATTGTGTCTGTCAGAGCCTTTTCCTCTAATGTGTGTAGTGATGCACTGTGAAGAATCTGACTAATCATCTGAGCTTTAACGGTGATAGATGTACACGCAGATGGATGGATGAACAGATGGATGGATGGATGAACAGATGGATGGACGTGGGGACAGACAGTGAGTCAGCGCTGGAGATGGATGGAGATGAATCCGCTCGGTGACATTTGAAAAACTCATTTTTTGACGGATCGTTCGTGAACTCTTCCCAGTGATTTATCTCCTCTTTCGTCCGCCCATCTCTCCGGCTGCCTCTGTGTTCCTTCATGCGCTCCTTCGTCCATCCATCCATCGATCTCCTGACCTATCTGTCCATCTATCGATCCATGTCCCGATCATTTTCCCATCTTCGCAGCCCTTCAGCCGTGCTCTCTCTGCTCCTCTGCTCCTATTTATCTGCATTTGCCTCATTTCCATTTTCTTCCTTCCTGCTCTGCCTATTTTTCTTCATTTCTTCAACATCCCTCCGCTTCATATTTCCATATTTTTCTGCTCCTCTGCCACAATTATTTCTCTTTTACCTTTCAGCTTCTGTCTTGACCTTTTAAAATCATAACTCTGCGGCTTGTTTTGGCCTTTTTCTCACAGATTTACACTTTTTTTCCTCCCTCTTCCATCTTGTTTTATTGTTTGTGCAGCTCGCTTCTCTTCCTCCTCTTAATTCCCCCCATCCTTCTGTCCGTCCCCCGAGTGCAGCTCAAAGCTTAAAGACTCAAATCTTTTGTCATAAGCCTTTAAAAAGCCGACATTAAAGTGGAGCTTCCATCTGTGATGAGCAGCCTCAGCTAATGAGACAGTCTCTCATTTATTCGGCAGCGTCAGACAAACAACACAACACCACACGTCAGACTGTGTTTGTAAATGAACTGCACACTGGTTTGTTTTAACATCTAATAAAAGGTTAATCTGCTGTTTACTGTTTGCTTCCTGCAGCAGAGACACATTAAAATCCAGGAACCATCCAGACTCAGGAGTTTTAAGGTGTTTTATGGAGTCCCTGTTTGGAACGCTTCTTATTGATAAACCTAATAATTATGACTGAAATAGTTTCATACATGTTTTTCTCATGATTTTGACTTTTTGTCTCGTAATTTACTTTTTTTAAAATCATAATTCATGTCTGTTGTCTCATAATTTTGACTTTCTAGCTCATAATTTACATTTCTTTATCTCAAACTGTTGACTTTTTATCATAGTTTTGACTTTATAGCTTATGATTTACATTTTTATCCTTTTAATCACAACAATTAACCCTCTGTTTAGATTTATTTTAGCTCACAATTTTGAGTTTGTATCTCGTAATTTTGGTGTTTTAGCTCATAACTAATATTTTTTATATCTCATAATTTAGTTTTTTGAATAATTGTTTTAGTTTTTATCTCATAACTGAGTTTTATTTTATCTCGTACCCTGGTCTTTTTATTTATTTTGTTGTCTAATAGTATTCACTCTGTTAAACTCATTAGTCAGATTTTTAAAATTTGTATTTTTTAATAATAATAATAATACATTGCATTTGTAGAGCGCTTTTCAAAAACTCAGGTTAAAAACAAACACAAATACAGGTATGCAAAATCAATCAATTAAAAAGAAAACAGAACAAATACAGTTCAAAGTGCAGTAGAAAGCAAAAATGAATGGTTGAAGTCTGTAAATAATGAGTTGTGTATAGTGTATATAAGTTTAGAGAGGTTACAAGTTGAAAGCAGTGTGGAAGAGGTGTGTTTTTAATTTAGTTTTGAAGGTGGTAGGGTCAACGGCGTCACGGATATGTTGCTGGAGTGAGTTCCAAAGGAAGGGGGCGGCTACAGAGAAAGCTCTGTCCCCCCCCAGGTTCGAGGTTTGTGTTGGAGGAATGGAGGGTTCAGGAAGGGGTGTAGGGTGGAGCACAGTTCTTTATGGGCGAATAGGAGGATTTTGAATTTGATAGAGTATGGGACAGGAAGCCAGTGAAGGTTCTGGAGGTCAGTGGTGATGTGGTCACGGGCATGGCTATGGGTGAGGAGGCGGGCTGCAGAGTTTTGGATGTACTGAAGTTTATTGAGGAGACTGTTGGTTGTGCCATAGAGGATGCTGTTGCAGTAGTCGATGTGAGATGTGATGTGTTTTTACTGGGGATGCACGATAATGCCAATTTCAACCGACACAGATAATCGATAATTTTATACTTCTTTCAGCCGATAACCGATAATGTCAACTGACTGGGTTTGGACCGTGGTGTCTGGGGGCAGGGAGCGGGAGGGAGCGGGGGTTGACACCGGAGCATCACCCCGGAGTTGGCAGGTCCACATACTACAACCATGGCAGCGTTGGAGTACTAGAGCCTTGGCGACGCTTGGCGACGCTTGGCGACGCTTGGCGATGCTCGGCAGCATTCGGCGACACTGGGCAGCATTCGGCGGCGCCTGGCTGCGGTGCACAATATTCAATTATTTGAATATCACAGTTATTATCCGAATACCACCACATCGAACGAATATTCAGGTATTCCAATATTTGGGACCGGCCCTAGTGAAGTGTTTTCTTCTGACACAGTAAAGAAAGTCCACACTGGTGAGTTCCACGCCATGCTGCTTGTTTTTCTCTGCCCGGGCAGTGTTGTGACATCACACACATGCGACAGTACCGTCGGGGAGGGGAGGGGTTGAGGAGCCAGGCATGATGACAAACCACAACACACAGACCAACGGTAAAAATGAAGATTCAAAGTCTTTATTATTATCAGGTAATTTAATTGGCTGATTTTTTATTATTGGAATTATCAGAATGACGTCATAATTGACAATATTGATCGATAACTATCGGACGCCGATATTATTGTGCATCCCTAGTTTTTACTTTTTATCTAAATTTCAACTTGAATTTTCAACTTTTTGTCTCATAAATTCGAATTTACACAATAAGTTTGACGTTATATGTCATAATTTTTACTTTCTAAATGATAATTTTTACTTTTTCAATCATGTTTTGCCTTTTCGTTATAATATTTTATAGTTTATCTCCTAATTTTGACTTTAAAAATCATAATTTTGACTTTTTCCTGAAAATGTAGCTTTTTTTTCTCCAAACTTTGACTGTTTATCTCCTAATTTTGCATTTTACCTCATCATTTTGAGTAAACCATTGATAACTTTGAATTGCTATGCTTTTCATTTCCAGATCATAAATAACTTTAGGTCAGTTTTTCATTCATTCAGAAAAAGTCTTCATACATTTCCTCTGTAATATAATAAAATATGATACGGTATGACACCTGGCATATTCAATCTCTTGAAATGCAAGCAGTCAAAGTGGCCAGAGCATCAGAGCTTCACGGTATTTAAACGTGTTTACATCAACAACTTCAGTTAACATGTGATTCATCGCAGAGGATTTATGACTTTTTATAGACAAAAGAAAACACATTCTCTGGTTCCACCTTCTCAGATCTGTATATTTGCCAGTTTCCTTAATGTTTTGTGACAGCAAACTTAATTTCCTCGAGTGTTTTCACCATTTTCTGACATTTTATTGACCCAGTGTTGAAATGTGTAGTCAGAGACATAAGAGATTTTTCAGTAGTTCAAGTAATTGTTGTTGCAGTCTGACTAAAGATGTGTTTTCCTGGCTGTGGCTGAAACATCAGATGCTGTTTGTGCTTCATTTGATCTGAATGCCACCTGTCAGTCAAACGAATTGGGCAGGATTTGTTGTTCTTTTCTCTACTAACTCTAATTCTTCTGTTAAATCCCAGCGAAGTGGAAGCATACGATGAAACGCACACCGTCCTGTCCGCCAGATAAATCAGACACAAAGTGTTCAGAAGAGCAAATGGAAAAGCTTTCATGAGCTGCAGATGATGTACTAAAGCAGTCGGGAACTTACTCTGATTTTCACTTTAATAAGCCTGAGTGCTGGCGCTGCTCATGAAGCCTGCCTGACGTCTACAGTGGAAAGGCAGAGAAACGACAGAAAGAGACGGATCCTCTGAGGTTAAAGTGCGAGAAGAGGCTCTGAAACAACAGCAGATCGAAGGAGGAACACCTGAGGAGGGAGATGAATCGATAAACCGGAGAGAGAGATAAGGGAAGAATATCCGACATGGAGGCAGAGATAAGAGGGCACAGAGTTCCTTTATGCTAATTGAAGGAGGGGTAAATATTTAGAAAGCGAGCTGCCGTTAAGTCTTCGGCTCCAGGCAGCTTAGCGACGTCTTAAAGCCCGTGACGTCCTTTTACTAGCCCCCCTAACCCTCGGCTGAACCTCGCTGCTGAGAGGATCCATATGGCTCTGATGGTGCGTTGACAAGCTGACAGGATGAGGACAGTCGGAGTCACAAGGATTATCCAAATACTGCTCAGCTGTCGAATGGTTGTCTGGACTGAGCAGCTATTTGTCCCCAAACTGTCTTCATCATAATCCAAATAGTCCAGATTAAACTGCAGAAAACATCCTAGGAATGTGGAATCCCACTGACCATTAACGTTCAACAGCAGCGTGTCGCCTGCCTTCAAGTAGTAAAAAAAACAAGCCTGAGTATGAGGGTGCTTTAAAAACTTCCTGGCCTCACCTGGAAACAAGAAGTATAACTCTCATGTCAAGGGTGACTGTATATGATAAAGCTTTATATCACTGCCCACAAAAACTCAGATGTTTTAAGTAATCAAAGCAAAATGAAGGAAGGCCTTGGGCCCGGACGGCATCAGCCCCAGACTGCTGAAGGACTGTGCAGACCAGCTCTGTGGGGTGGTCATGCACATGTTCAATGTCAGCCTGAGTCTGGAGAAAGTCCCGGTCCTGTGGAAGACTTCCTGTGTGGTCCCAGTACCAAAGACTGCGCGCCCCAGGGAGCCTAACCACTTCAGGCCTGTTGCCCTGACCTCCCACCTGATGAAGACCATGGAGAGGATCATTTTGAGACACCTGCGACCCCTGGTGAGCACACTGTTGGACCCCCTGCAGTTTGCTCACCGGCCTGGTATCGGGGTGGACGATGCAGTGATCTACCTGATGCACAGATCACTGTCACATCTGGAGAACACTGGGAGCACTGTGAGGGTCATGTTCTTTGACTTCTCCAGTGCTTTCAACACCATCCAGCCGTCACTGCTGAGGGTGAAGATGGAAGGAGCTGGGGTGGACCAACACCTGGCTGCATGGACAACGGACTATCTGACCAACAGACCACAGTATGTGAGGCTCCGGCACTGTGTGTCTGAAGTGGTGCAGTGCAGCACAGGAGCCCCTCAGGGTACGGTGCTCTCTCCCTTCCTTTTCACCCTTTACACCTCGGACTTCTCACGCAACTCCACTAACTGCCATATCCAGAAGTTCTCTGACGATACAGCCATTGTTGGACATGTATCTGAGGGGAACGAGCTGGAATACAGGACGGTCATCAAGGACTTTGTCAGCTGGTGTGACATCAACCAGCTTCAACTGAACGCCAGCAAGACAAAGGAGATGGTGATAAACTTCACGAGAAATACACCACAATTCACACCGGTGAACATCCAGGGTTTGGACATCGAGGTAGTGGAGACCTACAAATTCCTGGGTGTTCACCTCGGACGTCCGGCTGCCTACCAGTAAAATGATGATGATGTTACGGTAATCCTACAGACTGTCACCGGTTCTCTGACGGTCATTTCCAGTAAACTCTCACCGTGTGGGACCAAAGGTTCTGGCTGGCTTCCATCACCGCCAGTCAATCAGCGACCGACTAGCTCAAGAGGAAGCAGTCATAGCTGCGTTTTCCATACGTGCATCTACTCATCTGTTATACGCTACATATTTTATATATAATTAAAAAATACAAGTACAAGTACAGTGAGAACATGAAAACTGAACCGTGATATGGCGAGGGATTACTGTAATAATAGTGTTTGTTTTTTAAAGACAAAGCCAAGAAACTGCTTTTCAGAGGGTTAATATTCGATACTGAATACGTTCTCCCCCTGCAGATGCTTCACCTCTTTACCAAGTTTAATGAAATTCATCCTGGTGGTTTTTGCAAAATCCTGCTGACAAACAGGCAATGAGCAGAATTTTAACGATAATTTAGGAGCTAAAGAGGTTAATGGTCAGTATTCTGCAGCTATATTCTCATTTTCACTCTCTCTGGCCTGCCACTGATCTCTGCCACCTCAATTATTTTAGCCCTTCGGGGAGACGCCCGACCCTTCAGCACCCCAGAAACCTCACAGGGTTTCAGTCTCACAGCAGAAATGTTAACCGGCCTTAAGTGTCTCTCGGAGGGACAGCGAGCGTTAACCTCTGGATACCTCTGGAGGATGTGTGGCCTTCAGGTCCCACCAGCCGGAGCAGAGGTCTCTCCGGTCGGACCGCCGTCTGACAGCCGGAGGTCGAAGGTTCAGATCCGTCTGAGCTCCCCTCCCTCGGCCGGACCGCCGGCCCCCCCACACCGCCGCCGCTAATAGGTGTCAACTGTTAAATCACACGGCTCTGGATGAGTCAGCAAAAGCCTCGCGGCGCATTTACAGGAAGACAAATGAGACTGTAAAAGGAGATTTAATGTCAGATTTATTACCGCCGGGCCGCAAGCAGCGAGAGGCAAACTCGGGTCAGTCAGAGCAGCTGAATTAAACTTCACGGAGAACATCACTTTTTCACATGTGATCTATTTTATTGAGCAGTTTCTGATTAATAGAAGGACGTCAAAGTCCTGCTATTGCCACAATTTAACTTTTAACCTCAGAGAAAGTCAGGAACAGCTGCAGGACATGTTCTGCTACTTTCGGCTTCTACTAGTTTACTTTTTGACTTCACATTTTGCTTTAACATGTAAAATCCAATACAAACCGCCTCATGAAACTCAGCGTCCAGTCGTGTCTTGTCAGATCTCTGTCAGCTACATTTCTCCTCATTAACTAAAAGAGGTATAACTAACTAAAATATTAATATGTGCTTGTTTTCTTCTCTTGTCTCCAATGAATCATGTAACCACCCCTCTGATTTATCTGGTGACTGTTTGGAGGGACTTGACTCTAGTTTTGGAAACCACCAGATGAAATTGAGTTAAATTTAACTCAAGATGCAATCAAAAATCACAAAGATGCTTTTACATAAATGTGAACTCATCCCTGGTTGCCATCCCAGCTGTAGTCATCTCCTGGTGCAACATTATGCTCCCAGTGCTCCTGCGACAATCCTATGCTCCCTGGACGCCCCATTCTGTTAACACATCAAGCACCATCTGTGATAAGCGCTGACCCTCCTAAACTGTGTCAAAATGGCGACACTGCAACTTGAATTGCATTTTGGGTGAAACAACGGTAAACTACTTGTATATAATGGCTCCATTTGTTCCAATTTTTACGAAAGTGCACACTGAATGCAGGACTTTTACTTGTACTGGAGTCATCTTAGGTTGAGAAAAACCTGTGACCCATTTTTTTAAAGTCTCGTTGGCAAAACCGAAACACAAAATATCCTGAATTAGACGTAAACACACACCAAACCATCCAAAGAGACACAATCGCAGCACAGAGACACAGAATAATAGAAATTCAACATGATGATGGCTTGTTCCTCGCTTCTGAGGATAAGGAAGTACGGTCCAACTTGTCACGACGAGCTCGATGATGACTGTGGAGCCCGATTCGCACGGCACAGACCTTTCCTTGACAGATAAAACCTGTTGCTGGGGACATCCTGGAAGCAGCTTGCTCCTTTCTCCTCTTCGTCTTATCTTGAGCAGCTGTTCTCCTGTGAGCTTCAAAACTTTGCCTGCCAGTATGAATGGTTTGACGCCAGTGGTTCCCTTTGGTCGCTACGTGTTGCCACATTTGATGGTTGATGCCCACGAGAGAAAGCTGCTTCTTAAAAGATTCAATATAAAACCAACAAAACAGAGGCAAAACTATCAAAAGAGGATCAATACCCCCGCTCAGACACACAAAACAATTAAAAGTAGACACAGAACGGGCAAAGAGAAAAATAAACCAGCCTAAATTAGATGCAAAACCATCAAACAGAGACGCAGAACTACACAAAGGAACACAAAGCCACAAGAAAAAGACACCAAACAATCAAACATCAAACAATTTTGATTCGATATCTCCAGAAAAAGACACACGAAACAACTAAAAGTAGAAAGAAGACGAGACAAACCACCAAAATTAGACGCAAAACCATCAAAAAGAAATGCAGCGTAGCTCTGCACTAATATTAGTATTTGTGTTTGATGCGGATGCACCCACAGTTTCCTTTCTCCTGGATACCGACATCAGCTTAACTAGTTTCCTTTTCATAATACATGATTTTCTATTTTTCTCTTCAAAGGTCAGACATTATGAGCCCGTGCTTAGTAACAGCAGCCAACAACACTTGTCTCTGTTCCCTTTATAACTCGTACTGTGTGCACAACTTACATCCTGTCATTTATAGCTAAAGAGCAGCTCATTTCTAAAATACACTAGAGGTTTGTATGTCGACTAACACACCTAACTTTTCCTGACAACTTGGCTCAGAGACAAACAGCCAAGCTACAGACTCTCGGTGCTGTTAGAAAGAGGATTCAGAGAGTAGATTAGCGGACTGAGCCTTTAATGGTCGACCCGCAGAGGAAAGGTTTCAGTCAATCAGCTCTCAGCATAATTAGGTGGCCTGTAACGCACGGAGCTAAGATGACAACACTCTTGTTTTTAGGAGGCTCTGATCACCACAGCTCATTACCGGAGTCACGGACGGACGACTGAACAGGCAAAACCCAGGAGCTCAAAGAGGCCACACGTCTCTACCTGCAAAATATCTGAGAAAGATACACAAAACAACCACAGAGAGACACAAATTACTGAAATTACACACCAAAGCACCTAAATTAGACACGAAACAACTAAAATTAGATAAAGCGCAATCGCAAGGAGATGCCAAACCACAAACCAACACAGAACAACCATAATTAGACACAAAACCAGCACAAAGATGCAACATAACCAAAATTAGACACAAGCCTACTACAAAGAGACAGAAAACAACCCAAAGTATACACAAAACAATAACAAGCAGATGCCACACCACCCCAAAGATAGACAAAACAACCAATTTTAGGCACAAAACGATCATAAGCAGATGTCAAAACAACCTAAAAGTGCTGCAAAACAACTACAGTTAGGCAGAAGACAACCCAAAGTAGATTCAAAACAACAACAAAGAGACGTAAACCACCAAAAGTTGACACAAAACAACCAAAAGTCGACACAAAACAAGGCCAAAGGTACAAAACAGCCAAAATTGTATAAAAAAAACAGCACAAAGAGATGCAAAATAACCAAAATTAGACAGAAGACTACTATGAATCGATATAAAACAACCAAAATTAGACACTACACCACCACAACAAGACAGAAACCACTGAGTGTGTTGACACCACTAAAACTAGGCAGAAAAGAACCCAAAGTATACATAAAACAATGACAAGAAGATGCCAAACTACCACAAATGGACACAAAGCAACCAAAAATTAGACAAAAACACATGAAACAACCAAAATGTGATACAAAACTACCATGAAGAGAAACAAAACGGCCAATTTTAGGAACAAAACAATCACAGAGAGGCACAAAACAACCCCAAAGAGACAGAAACCAACAAAGACAGACACAAACAACCACAATTAGATGCAACCCCACCACAAAGAGATGCAAAACAATCAAAATGTTGACACAAACTCAACCTCAAACACAAAACAACCAATATTACACTCAAAACTAAAATAAAGAGACGCAAAACAACCAAAATTATACACGAAACAATCACAAAAGATGCAAAACAATGAAAATCATATTCAAAACATCTAAAATTAAACACAAAGCCCCAACAAAGAGACACAAAATGACCAAAATTAGATGCAAAACCATTTCAAGGAGACATAAAACAACCTCACAGTGACGCAAAACAACTAAAAATAGGCAGAAAACAACACAAAGAAGGCGCAAAACTAATACAGAGTGACACAAAATGACCACAGGGGCTTTAGACACTAAAAATAGCTGCAAAACAGCCAAAATTAGACATAAAACCTCCACGAAGACTTAAAAAAACAACCAAAGTTCGTCACAAAACAATCACAAGCAGATGCCAAACCATCAGAGAAAGACACAAAGCACCAAAATTAGAGACACGAAATTCAACATTTAACACAAAAACACCACAAAGAGACAAGAAACTACCACAAAGTGACGAACTTCAACTAAAATTAAGGACCAAACAACCCAAAGTATACATTAAACTACCATAAATGGATACAAAACAACCGCAGACATAAACCGACTAAAACAAAATTAGACATTAAGCCTCCACAAAGACTCTCAAACCACTACAAAGATACACAACACAACCAAACATAGGAACAAATCTACCACAAGGAGAAGCAAAACCATAACATACAAAATACAAAATGGGTGAAACAACCAAAAGAGACAGGAAGTGACCACAAAGATGGAAAATGAGACGCAAAAGAAGATATCTGAAGACATCATGTTGAGCTGAACTGCAAAATGGGCCTTAATCACGACTTACAGACTAATTAGTGCAATTGTGGCGTAAAGTCTGAAGCACATTAATCAATAATCAAATTAATCGTCACATGACACGACAGATAACGGCTGGACCTATGTGCTGAGTCACTGTGACCCCGAGAGCAGGAAGAGCGAGTCAGCAGGTTCAATGCGACAGCCGAGAGGCGGATGCTGCCGCGTGTCGCATTATATTTGCAAATCTTTGTGTGTATATGTGGTTTATTGATCCGAGTGTGTGTGATCTTGGGTTACCGCGTTTGTGGGGACACACTGTGGGGACGATGCGCCTTCTGGAGACCAAGAAGGATAAACTAATTGATTTAAAGTCGATGAATACACGTCATGTTATCATGTCCTCCAGTCTGAAAAAAACCCAGACTGTAGAGTTTGATCTGTTTCAAGGTGTGAACAGGTGACGTTCTCAGCCTCCAGGATTCAGGTGAGGGAAGAGTTCTGTTAGTAATATTGACAGACTCATCCCTCTTAATTACATACTTACTGGGATTGTTCCTTCATTTCTTGCCCTACACTGCATTTTTTTTCTACTAATGCCTTTAAGACATGGAAATAACAGCTTAAGTGATAAAGATAGACGCACTTCTTTTTACGAAGGAAAAGAAACTCAAAGGAACACCACTGGTCGTCAGAAGGAAAGTATATATAATATATAGTTTAGAATAAGAGACACAACACAACCAATGTTAGACTGAAAAACATCCCAATGAGAGAGAGAAAACAATAAAAAACAGACAATAAATAGACTAAATTAAACACAAAATAACCACAAAGAGACACAAAACAAACACAAAACAACCAGAGAGACGCGCAAAATGTGACAAAGCGACACAAACCCCACAGAAAGAGACACAAAGCTGTCAAAAACAGACACAAAATGGCCAAACAGAGACATAAAACAGCCAAAATAAGACAAAAAACCAAACAGGCCCCAAAGAACCACAAAGAGACACAAAACAACCAGACACAATACTGTCAAAAGGGACCACAAAACAACCGAAATTTGACACGAAACAACCACAAATTTTCCTTTTCCACCAAGAAGAACCAGGTGCTAGTTCGGTGCTGGTGTTTAGATGGTTCAAATCTGGTTCCTTCTAAGAACCTGTTTGCTTTTCCATTTGCAAGGAGTCAAGTTGGAGTCACACCATCGCATCACCGTAAAACGACTACGCTTGCATCCATTACATAGCAGTTAAACAAATGCAATAAGATGATGATAATATCTATGTTTATCTTTATAGATGGTCTCAAGGCTGATTGTGAGACGGAGGTCGCCTGTTGCCTGGACACATCCGTGATCGTGCAACCAGTGAGACAGAACTGTACCGGATTTCAGTGCAACAGTGGGTTAAAAACTTCCATGTATCCCTGGAGTCAGTTCCAATACATGCGCGATCAGATCACGGACGTCCTGAAAAAGGACACAGAATTACCGCTGTCCCTTTCCACCGTTGATCGTTGGTCATGATAACCCCGCCCCCAGCCCCTGACTTACCGGTGCCTGGGTGGTGGAAACACAAAGAACTGGTGCTAAGTCAGGCACTGGCTCTGAACTATAGCACTGGAACCAATCTGGTGGAAAAGGGGTAAAAGAGACACAAAACAACCAATATTAGATACAAAGCAACCATAATTAGGCACAAAACCACATCAAAGAGGCACCAAACAACCAACACTAGATGCAAAACAAGTAAAAAGATGCACACAACAGCCAAAATTAGATGCAAAACCTCTACGAAGAGTCTCAAAACCACCACAAAGACACAACGCAGTTATGAGTAAACACAAAACAACCAAAATCACATCAAAAACTACCACAAACACACAGCAGAACACCAAAAGAGGCACAAAATGGCCACAAAGAGACACAAAACTACCAATAAGTGATGCAAAAACTACAAGGAAGCACCAAATAACCAAATTTAGACATTAAACAATCAAAGCTTGACACAAAAACTAATTAATCTGATGCAAGATTAGAGTGAGCTGCTCGACACTTGTGTTGGATGTTGGTTTCTTGCCTTCATTGCACCTGTGTGGAAACATTTGCATTCACTCATTTGTTTGAGGTTTTCCTTTGATTTATCACCTCTCCCCATCTCTCTCTCTCTCTGCATATACGTATTTATATTTTCATCTTTATGGGCTGCACGGTGGCTCAGTTGTTAACACCGTCGCCTCACAGTTAGAAGATCCCAGGTTCATGTCCCGGTTAGGACACCTGGGATCTTTTGTGTGGAGTTTGCATGTTCTCCCTGTGCAGCGTGGGTTTTCACCGGCTTCCTCCCACAGTCCAGAAACATGCTGAGGTTAACTGATGATTCTAAATTGTCTGTAGGTGTGAATCAGAGTGTGCTTGTTTGTCTGTCTCTATATGTAGCCCTGTGATAGACTGGAGACCTGTCCAGGGTATCTCCTGCCTTCGCTGGCTGGGATAGACTCCAACCCCCCGCGACCCTGCAGAGGATTAAGCGGTGTCTAGATAATGGATGGATGGACTTTCATTTTTACAGATATGTATTTATATATATATTTTCCTCTTTGAAATGTGTATATACTCACCTCTACATTGAACAGAGTTGTACACAAACCACCTGTACACTCACTTCAGTGTTTACACCTTTCGTTCCACTGCATACTTTTGCTTTCTGCACAAAATAAAACACTCTCTGTGTCTTTGTCTACTTTCTTCCCTGAGAGGCTGCTGATTGCAGCAGCTGACACCTCTGTGGTCGCCGGTTTCCGTCCTCCACATCTTCAGCTCAAGGTGACTCCTCAACAAAAGCACACACAGGCAGACACACACTCGCCTGCCTCCCGCTGCAAACACAAAGGTTTGTAATCTGATGAGAATTAAGATAGCGACGGGCGCGCACACACACACACACACACACACACACACACACACACTAGGCGCTTCAGCTGCAAACACACGCAACAATTTGAATCTAAAATATGATTTGAATGATGATGTGTCTCTATATTTTTCCTCTTATACTTGCTGCAGCCTGGAATTGATTTGCATCAGGAAAATAACACGCACACACCCGTAAAAGATGCGAATTAAGATAAAGAATGACTCTTATTCAGACACAAAAGATTAAATTATGAGCGGAGTTATGATAAAATTATTGTGCATTGTGTTGCCGTGGCGTCGACGCTGTGTTATTAAAATAAAATCCGGAGCTGCTGCACACGAGGCAGAAGGGGAGGAAGGTGATGAAGGAGGAGGAGGAGGAGATGGGGAGTGATGGAGGGATGGAGGAGGAGAAAACAAAGCGGGAAAGAGGAGGATTAAGGGAATAAAGGAGCGGCGACAGGAGGTCTGATGAGATTCGTCGGCTGAATATTCGATGAGCTCGTCGGCAGGACTGTGGTGCGATCGATGCCGCTCCGTCAGCAACAATCAACAAACACAGTCCAAATGAAAAACATGATGCATGTAGCCCAAATGTGAATTATTACTGCAGCTTATTATTGCACTGCAGCAGGGCAGACGTCCAGCATCTCACTTATACTTAAGCACAACTTTAAGGTACTTCTTTATGTTCAATTTATCATTTATGCATTTAAAGGCCAAAAAGATGGAAACATAAAGCTCCAAAGATACAATAAGACCAAAAGTAGGTACAAAACCACCACGACAAGATGCAAAATGACCAGACAGGGACACAAAATGATCAAAAGTAGATGCAAAACAACCACAAAGAGGTTTAGAAGGACCACAAAAAGACCCAAAACAACCACAAAGAGACATAAAACAACAAAAAGCAGAAAGAAAACACCCAAAATAGAGACAAAATAGCCAAAACACCACAACAAAGATGCAAAAGCACCACAAAGAGACTCAAACTGGCAAGAAAAAGATAGAAAACAATCACAAAGAGACAAAAAATGGCCACATAAAGACACAAAACGATCAAATGTAGATGTAAAACAACCAACACAACACAAAGAAATCTAAAAGGACCACAATGGCGCATAGAACTACCGCAAAGAAATGGAAAAAGACCACAAAGGGACACAAAACAATCACAAAGAGATACTAAACAATCAGATGTTGACGCAAAACAAACAAAAGTAGAAGCAAGACAACCAAAAATAGACACAAAAATATCAACAAAAGATGTAAAAAGGACCACAGAGACACAAAATGACCACAAAGAGACCAAAAATAACCACAAAGAGACACAAAATGACAATAAACTGACGCAAAACAACCACAAGGAAATGCAAAAGCACAGTGAAGAGTCAAAAAATGACCACAGAGACACAAAATGATGACTAAGAGAAGCAAAGAGACACAAAAAATGATCACAAAGAGACACAAACCAACCAAATGCAGATGTTAAACAACAAAAACACTAGAAAGAGACACAAAAATACCAAAAACAAACACAAAACATACAAAACTAGATGCAGAAATACCACAGAGAAACATAGAACCACCCAAAGCAGACACAAAATGACTGAAACACTACAAAGAGACACAAAAACCCCAAAAGTAGATGTAAAAAACAACCAAAAGCGACCAAAAATGACCACAAAGAGACACAAAACAAGAAACCCTACAACATGTTGTCATTTGGAACAAGCTGGAAAATTCTTCTCTGAGCAGGTTCTTGAAGTCCAGTCAACATTTGGTCTTGAAAGACTTGAAACCTGTTGCAGAACGTTAGTAATGGATTACTGAGGTGTCTTTAGTGGTGCGTTTTGAGGACTCTCCAACATCTCAAAGCTGAGAACGCCCGGTCTAATTTGATAAAATATAAGGATCCCTGTGAAATTTTCTAACATCTGTCAAAGGATCATCTGAAAGCGACCTTTACAATTACCCTACAACCACATTAAAGCCAGATTTTTCATGTAAAAGTAGGTGAATCTGAGTGAACCTGTGTTCTACATGAACTATACTTACATACTGTATATACACTGTGTACAGCAGCTGTCATGCTAATAGAGATGCTGAACATGCTGCAGCCGCAGCAACAATCAGCCTCGTGTTAGTTCCTATAAACTGTAACAGTCCAGCAGCTGCTTTCTTCTGCAGGCGGATCACTTCCTATTTGACTGTAATCCATCAGAGCTCAGCGAAGCTTCACTTAACTCACCTGATCTGGACGTCTGCAGGGAGCAAACAGTTCATGCAGGAGGCTAAATATTATGAACGCCGGCCTAATGAGCTGCGAGGCCTTCAGGTTCCACTGGAGCAGCTCTGAAGCTCAGGTTGGTATCAGGCACCAAGAGGTTAGCGGCAGATCCTTTAAGTCCTTTAAGTCCTGCTGACCCGGAGCTCCGTTATTGACCCGGTCTGCTGCCAGTAACAATATAGTCCTTTAAAGGTCTCTCAGGTCTTTACACCTGAGAAAACGCCTCATATCCAACACACAGACTACGACTATTTGCCAGAGGATCAACGTTACATTATTAAGTATGCAATTAGGACATACTACTTGTACAGCTGCCTAGATAGCATCAATACTTTTACCAATGCAGAATTTTTGTCACTTCAATTCATTAAACCAAATGTTTTTGGTCTACATAACTGTTGCATCGTGACATCAGTAGCTTTTGGCTCCAGCTACTGGAGGCTGAACTCGGCGCTGCAGTTTAAGAAAACGGCAGCATCTTCAAAAGTCTGGGATTACTTCAAAAGATCACAAAAACAAAAAGGTGGTTTGTACACAGAGACTCATAACAAACAAAAGTGGATGCAAAACAACCGAAACGCCACACAGGGATGTAAAAGGATAACAAAATGACCACAAAGAGACACAAAACTACCACAAAGAAATGCAAAACAACCATAAAGAAGCACTAAATTACCTGAAAAAGACACAAAATGACCATAAAAGGACACAAAACTACGACAAAGACACTCAAAACTACCACAAAAGCAAGCAAAATGACCATAGAAAAGCACAAAATTACCACAAAGATGCACAAAATGACCACAAAAAGACAAGAAATAGCCATAAAGGGATACAGAACTACAATAAAGACACCCAAAACTACCACAAAGGCACACAAAATGATCATAGAAAAGCACAAAATTCCCAAAAAGGCACACAGAATGACCATAAAGAGACAAAAAATGACCACAAGAGGACAAAACCACCATTCAGAAATGCAAAAAAACCATAAAGAGACATACGAGGACCATAACAACACAATAAATGATCACAGAGAAATGCAAAATAGCCACAGAAAGACACAGGCAATTAAAAAATCTCAGAAAATATTTGATATGTCAGGCTAAAAATGAATGAATGTATTCATAAATGTCGATGTTTTACCCCAGAGTTGGACCGTCAAGGCAGAGTTCTGCTGAGGCATCTGGTGAGAACATTCAGAGCAAACAACCTGATGTTGATGTGGCAATTAAACATTAATTTATTTGTCCACAACATCACAGTTCTTGCCCCCAACCTGCCCTACTTGCAGCTCCCCACAAATGAAATTCAAGTCGACGGAGTGCAGCTTCGACACGGTGTCAGAGATTCAGGCTCTTCTGCAGGAGCACTGGGAGCAGAGCATCACTGCACAGGGAGATGGCTTCAACTGGGATGCCGACCAAATTTAAGCTGAGTAAGTTTCTCGCTGTTTTATGCTGTAAATATTTATAAATGTTGATGTTTTGAGAAAGAGATGCAAAATCCTAGACATCAGTTTTCACAAGGTCACAGAGAGGCGGAGCTACGTTGGCCTGCATGGACATCAAAACCTCAAAGTTACTCTGAATGTGCCACTTCGAACGTTTTTTTTAAGTAGAAATGGTGTTGTTGCAGCAATTAAACATGTATTTTATTTTGCCACAACACCACAGTTCTTGCCCCCAACCTGCCCAACCTGAAAAAGTAGCTTCCCGTGACTTTTTCCTCTTCCCCAAAATGAAATTCAAGTCGACGGAGTGCAGCTTTGACACAGTGTCAGAGATTCAGGCTCTTCTGCAGGAGCACTGGGAGCAGAGCATCACTGCACAGGGAGACCGCTTCAACTGGGATGCCGACCAAATTTAAGTATAAATATTTGAGAAATAGATGCAAAATCCACGTATGGGCTCCGGTTTTCACAAGGTCACAGAGAGGCGGAGCCACGTTGGACATTAAAACCTCCAAGTTGTTCTCAATGTGCCACTTCAGAGGGTTTTTTTATATAGATTTACCCACCGAAGGCTCATTTTCATGAAAGTATCAGCCTGGCAGCTGTTCTCTGACTCTGTGCGTGTGTTTTATATGAAAACATAAATTTTGATGAAGTGCCATATGGGCCATATTTCCTGCTTTTCCTCACAAGTAGACACACTTCACCCCTCAGCCTCATATAAGCTGCTCTGATCTCCTGCTGCATACATTACAGCAACACGGTGAGTAAACAGAAACGCTGATCCATTTCTTCCATCATTAACTCTCCGATGGGAGCGGCCTCCCTTCATGAAACTCATTCAAAGTGTGTGTTTTATGACATGCGTTGATGTGATTCAGTGTCTGCTGTTAAAGTTCCGGCCCCCGGGGGTCGAATCTGTCTGATTTACTGTTTCAGCAGCGATGAGAGCGGCGACTTAAGGCTGCACAAGTCGATGGCTGGAATGGAAACGCTCATACATTTATTTATTTCATGCATTTGATTCTTTTCGGTGTCGACGAGGCTGCGCTGCCTTCTCTTTAATATCTGAGCGGCATATATGTGCTGTAATCTGCTGTTTACATCTGATCAGAGTGCAGACGGATGCTGCTGCTTCTTTCAGCAGCCTCCATAAAGTCGCTGTTTGACTTTCCAGAAGAGCTGTAACTGGAGGGATCGTAGGTGGGAGTGTGTTGAGAATAAATGTGCAAAATAGATTCACAAGTCAGGTACAAAATCCATGTTCTGCTTTTCGGTTCCTCCTTTTATTCAGTGTGTTATATAGCTGCCATTTCTGTGCATGTTGAAGTTCGACAGACTTACCGCCTGAAATGCTTCATTCAGCGTCCAGCCGTGGCTCAGCTGGTAGAGCAGGTTGTCTGGTAATTGTAAGGTTGGCTGGTTGGACTGGTGTCTATTCAGTGATTTTACATCTCTTTAAATATTTATAGCATAAAATATGGACATTTAGAAATGCATTTGTTCATTTTTAGCTTGATATATCAAATGATTCCTGAGATAATTTTAAAAAACTGCCCTTTGACCCATTTTCAGCGAGTTTTTCATGCATTGAAATTTGAGGCTTTTTTTTTTAACGACAAGATAAAAGCCTGACTTTTGAAACTCTAGAGATCTGTTAAGCTTGTATTAGGCTATCCCACAATACTTTTGTTTTTGTGGTACAACTTGTCATACCTGATCAGTTATTAAAGTTTAATGAAAACGGCTTTTTAAAAGTTTGTAGGTACTTTATATTAAATGTATTCTGTACGTTTGGTTTTGTGTGATTGTGACATGCAGCTACGTATGATTCAGAAAATATCGCTAGCTGACTTCTGCATTGTCAGTTTTTTTTTGTTAATTTGTGTGAAAAGATGTGACTTTTAATGTGCCGAAGCATCCTTGGGAAACACCCTAAACCCCAATTTTCTGCAGATTGGGTCAGTGGTTCCGCAATGTTTAAGTCTCTGGGCTACTAATCAGAAAGTCAAAGGATTGAACCCCAGTGAGGCCACTGTTGGGCCTTTGAGCAAGACCCTTAACCCTTCCTGCTCCATGGGCGCCCTATCATGGCTGACCCTACACTTTGACCCCAACTGGGATATGTGAAAAAACAACATTTTACAACACTGTAAAAATGTATTTGTGGCAAATAAAGCTTTCTTTTTCTTTTTTTCTTTAGATTGGAGATGAGAACCTTCCATGAGAGCTCTGCCACCATTACTGTGTGTGAATGGGTGAATGAGAAACACATTATAAAGTGCTTAGTAGAAACTAACTCATGTAAAAAAAGACACTATATAAGTGAGGACCATTTACTTACCAACATCATCATAACACATTTACATAGCAGGTTGTTTAGGCCTCAAACAAAGAACGTGCATCTGGTTAACACTTCAACATTTTCCTTTCATTAGAACTGTTTCTGCAAGGTGGCGAGGTGACTAACCTTCGTCGTTAACCTGGCTTTGGTAGGACCAGCTAACCAATCAGAGCAGACTGGACTACTCAGGAGGCGGACCTTAAAGAGACAGGAGCAGTAAACATACAACGGTTAAGAGAAAAGTTCCAAGACAGTTCTCAGTCAACATCAGGACCTGTGTTACACATTTTGGATTTCTTCATGGAGCTCAAACTCTCAGAGCAGCAGCTGGATGATCCAACCTTCATGTGGAGGATCATCATTGGTGACTAGAGGAGGGTCTGCAGCTACCATCAAGAGAAGAAACAGCAGTTTACACAGTGGAAGAGCTGCAGTCCACAAGACTGGAGAAGAAGCATCAGGTCAGAGTTGTTTTCTCCAACTT
Source organism: Dascyllus trimaculatus (assembly GCA_024666655.1). Lineage (NCBI taxonomy): Eukaryota > Metazoa > Chordata > Actinopteri > Pomacentridae > Dascyllus > Dascyllus trimaculatus. The sequence goes on from CM045461.1 coordinate 7,981,040, forward strand.
TTACGTGGTTGTAAATTCGTCTCCCAGAAATGGACTGTCAATATGGAGATCTACTGTAACGTCCTGAGGAGTCTGAGTGAGAACATTCAGAGCAAACAACATGAGTTGTGGTGTGATGCCATGTTGGTGCAGCAATTAAACATTGATTTATTTATCCACAAAACCACATTTGTTGCTCCAAACCTGCCCTGCTTGCTTGATGATTTAGCTTCCTGTGATTTCTTCCTCTTCCCTAAAATAAAGTTCAAGTCTAAGACCCGCTGCTTTTAAATGGTTTAAGAGATTTAGGCTCTTCATATTACATAAGCATAAGCATTACAGGTGTTGCAGGAGCACTGGGAGCAGAGTATCACTGCGCAAAGAGACTACTTTGTCAGTGATGGCGTCCAAATTTAAGTCGAAGCAGTTTCTTGACTATTACACACCGATCAGCCACAACAGGTGAAGTGAATATCATTGATCATATTGGTACTATGTGGTGTTCTGATGGAAAACCTTGGATTTTAACATCCATGTTGATGAGACTTAGACACCCAAATAAACATTGTCCCACAACAAACACACTCCCTCATGCAAATGGAAATCCCAAATGTCACTGGCCTACCCCTGCAGGAAAATGCACCCCACGAACGTGACAATGGTCCAACATGTTGATTTGATCTCCAGACTTCCTACACCCAATTCTGATCAAGCATCAACAGGATGCAGTGGAACAAGTTTGATTGACAGAGGCTCCACTGCACAAGCCAGAGTACCCAAAGGATCCAGTGCCAACGTCCTGGTTCCAGACCCCATAGGACACCCTGAGAGGTCCTCTTGTCCAATGGTTCAGAGCATTTTGGACCACATAAGGGGACCAACACAATATTAGGCAGGTGGTCATAATGTTATGCTTGATTAGTTATACATGCAGTCCTTGGATTTTTTGATCACACCCCAAATTCACTTTCCAAATAGTCGCCAGATGAATCAGAGGTGTTGTAAGTCTCAGGACTTTTTGATTGACTGTTGTATTTCATTAGATCCCAAAAATAAAGTAAAAACCTGTAACTGGGCAGAATATGTGTTCCTTAAAACCATCATGCACTATGTTGGCGTTAGACTGAATATTTATACACTAAGAGCTTCTCTTCCAGCATCTTTTAAAAACAGGTTCAGGGGTTAATGATGAGGTTGTTCCTCACTGCTTTCTCTGTAAATATTCACATTTTTCTTACTCTGTTGTAAAAGATGACAGAGAAACGCAACAAGTCTCCAATAAAGTCCAATACTTCTACTTACAGCTGCTTGGATTCTTCACCTGAAGACGACTGACTGGTGTTTCTGTCTTCACACTGATGAACTGGAAATGAAAATCAGTGTGTCTGTGCAGACTGTGGTTCTGAGACCGGACAGAGATTTGAATCTGCTGGACGTCCTGCTGCTGCATCTGCATCTCCTCGGCGTGTCGGTGTGAACGTGGACGGCGCTGTGCAGAGAGACGAAGATGCAGACATCACAGTTTAATCAGGCATGCAGGAACGCTAACTCAAGCACAATCAGAAGCTTATTTCCCCAGACATCAGCAGCCCTCATATCCTGTAATTTGTTGTTTTTCATAAGCAGCGAGATGAGCAGGAGGAGGCGGCCTGACGACGGACCAGCAGACATGAAGACAGACAGATGGACGGACGGAGATGCTGCAGAGGGGATTTGGTTTCTAATCCCAGCGCTGCTCGTACGGCGTCTTCCTCACTTTTTCTTTTTGCACTTGGCTCTAATTATCCTGCAGAGAAACAAACTCAATTTGTCAGCCGGAAATTTAATTGAAGTTTCTGCATGGAAATCATTTTACAGCCGTGAAGAGCGCTCTGGAGACGACAGCCCTCTTATTATTAGTAATCGCACTTTTAGTAGTTTCACTTCCAGGAACTGCAGCTACAGATTCAACATACCACCTTCGCCCAGCAGCTGTACGGAGCTCCGCAGCTCACTCCTTTCACAGCTCCGTGAAAACAGTTTGGGTTTGCTTTTCAAGATCTTCCTGGAGCCGTTTCAGCTGCGTCCTGAAATGTCTCAACAACTCCGATGGAAGTATAATTCATGTTGGAACTGGAGACTTACTGAAGATCTCAAGTGTGTCTCCGCTGAAGCTTTGTGTCAATGTTTTCCAATCATGTGCTCGGTCATGAAACTCTTGGTTTCTCATGAAGTCTATCAAGTCTGAATGTTTTCTACTTTTTGAAATCAAAAAATTCACCACATTATTTAATCTCTCATGTGGTACAAGATCACCCATTTTCCACCGAGCTGGTTCCAGTTCTAGTTCGGAGCCAGTGCCTGACTCAGGACCAGTTCTTTGTGTTTCCACCACCTAAGCACCGACTCCAGGTGCTAAAAACTGGAGCTTAGCAAGAACCAACTCTTTGCTTGGCCAGAGCTAAGCACCGAGTACGTCAGGGGCTGGGGGTGGGGTAATGGTGACCAACGATCAACGGTGGAAAGGGACACACAAGCGCTAATTTGTGTCCTTTTTCCTCCAGGACGTCCCTGGTCTGATCACAGATGTATTGGAATGACTCCTGGGACACACGGAAGTTTACCACAAACTGTTGACCTGACATCATTTGTCCCACCAGTAGCACGATCACGGATGTGTCCAGGCAACAGGCGACCTCCGCCTCTCAGACAGCCTTAAGACCATCTATACAGATAAACATAGATATTATCATCAACTCATTGTGTTTGTTTAACTGCTATGTAATGGATGCTGGCGTAGTGGTTTTACGGTGACCCAATGGCTCCAACTTGACTCCTTGCCAATGGAAAAGCAAACAGGTTCTTAGGAAGAACCAGATTTGAACCAACTAAGCAACACACACAAAAAATAACTTTATTTTTTTGGTAATTTAGTTGAATTGATAATCAGAGGATTTATTTTTAGTCTGTTACTAACTTTCACAGAAAATTTGTAATTAAATTAACAATTATTTAAACTTTAATAGTTTACCGGTATATCCTTTTTGAAAATAAGTTTTACATTTTTATTTAATATGTTAAAACTTTTTTTTTTTCAAAACTGTAAAAACTGAGTTAGAAGATATTCAGCTGTTTTGGTAATCAAGTTAAATAGATTAGATTAAATATTAAATAGATTGTTGTTTTTTATATTTTGTCTCAATATGATGAGACCAGAATTAAAATAACTCTTAAAGTATATATTTTTGGTAAGTAAGTTAAATTAAAAAATTAATCTTGAGGATCTGTCATCAGTCTTAAATGAACTTTATATATACGTAAATAAAAATGTACACGTTTTTGGTCAATATCTTAAATCTTTATTCAAAAATGTTTGGACCAGGGCTAAAAAGTAACTATCTTTCTTGGTAATGAAGATTAATTATTTAAAAAAATATGTTAAAAATATTTTTAAAAACTTTCATTTTTCAAAAGACAAATGCAGAGAATTAGAAATACTTCAAAAAAGTTTATTTTGTAGTCATTAAAATTATCATCAGGTTTATCATCAGTATCCTATGTAATTATTATGATTATTTAAAAAAAAAAATACATTTTTATTTTATTTTCCGAAATATTCTTCCAGCAAGATCATTTTTTGGAAAAAATCTTTTTTTAAAAAACCTTTTTTGTTTATTTTTTTTATTTATACATTTTATTTAATATCTCAAATCTTCATCCATAAATCTTAGGATCTAAGTTAAAAAGTAAGTAGCTTTTTTTGGTAACTGCAACAAGTTTAATTATAAAAAGATTATTAAAGATTTTATTTAGATAAAATGATCTTCAGGTTCATAATCAGTCTAAGTATCATGATTATTTTAAAAAGTAAATGTATACATTTTTATTTTCTACTTTTGAAAGGTTTTTACAACAAGAATAATTTGAAAAAATAACTTTTTTGATAATTAATGGGGATTTATCATCAATCTATGTTATTAACTTTCACAAAAAACAGTAAATTCAAGAGTTATATGAAATATCTTTTTCTTTTATTTTTAAATATTTTAAATCTTTATCTAAAAATGTTAAAAACAAAGTTGAAAAAATAGCAAGTTTGTTCAGTCATAAAGTATATCTATTTAAAATTTTATAATATATGTTTTAAATGTAAAGACATTGGGACGAAAAATATTTTTTTAGTGTTTTTTTGGGGAGGAATCATTGAAGTTATATTCACATTTGTCATCAGTCTTTTACCACATCCCTTTTTGTATGTTTTTTGAATAGAAATATACACATTTATAAATACATTTCATTTCAGATTTTTAAATATTACCCCAACAGGACAAGAACCAGTGAGAAAAAGGAACTTTTTTCATAATTAATGAGAATTTATCTCCAGTCTTTTATCAACGTTGACAGAAAACTGTTTAATTCTCTACAGTTACTTTAAATTAAAAAATGGGCGGGGTCACACTCTTCTCCTCCACCCTCTGATTGGCTGCCGGCTTCCTATTATGTTAATGAGGAGGGCGTGTCCCGGGGCCGGAGCCGCTGCCTGCTCTGAGCCGCCTCATTGTGTCGTTTGGACCCGGACTGGACGCACCGCCGCCCCGCCTGCACGCCTGTGAGCGGCCGCTGTGTCTCGGTGGATTTATTCCCGGAGCTGCGGGGAGCCGGAGGAGGATTTTGCTGCCGGTTTGTTGGAACTAAGCGGAGCGGTTGGTTGGATTAATGTGACGGGCTGGAGACGGAGCGGAGTCCGGCCGCCGGTACTCCGCTGCTCCCGGAGATGTGCAGGAAGGAAGGTGAGTTTGTTCCGGTGCCGCTTCTTCCTCTCCTGCTGCAGGAAACCGGGTGTGTGTGTGTGTTTGCATCGGGATGCACAGGTCAGTTTGTGTGTTTGTGTGTGTGTGTGCGTGCGCGCGTGTTGTGCGTGTTTGCATTGGGATGCACAGGTCAGTTTATGTGTGTGTGTGTGTGTGTGTTTTGTGCGCGTCACGGGCTCTTGATTCGGGAGCGCGTGCACGTCTGGCAGGTTTTAATTGGCGGCTGTCAATCATCCGTCACCCGGCAGCACGCACAGCAGAAGGTGCGCCGAGCGGCAGCCGGAGACTCACGAGCGTCTCTGAGCTTCATCAAGTCCAGTCACCTTCCTGCCGCCGTCAACTTCAGCTCCGAGAGGCTCCGCAGCACCCACTGTGTGTGTGTGTGTGTGTGTGTGTGTGTGTGCGTGTGTGTGTGTGTGCGCGCGCGCGTGTGTTTTCCCGGTGCGCTCAGTAAAACCTTCCCATCATTCAAATGTTGCGTTTGCGCACCCGGAGCGGATGTTTGGGTGGGTGTCTTTGTCTTATGCACGCTTTAAGGGGTTAACGTGAAGAGATACAGTGTGTGTGTGTATGTGTGTGTGTGTGTGTGTGTGTGTGTGTGTGTATGTGTGTGTGTGTGTGTGGCAGCGGTGGGATCTGACTCTGATCCAGAATTCCTCTTGTTCTGGTTCCAGTTCGGTAACAGCGCGCAGCGGGGAGCCGCATTACTCCCTGAATGATTCATGTGCAGGTGACTTTGTCCAAACACGATCAGATCCGTCGGTCCTGATTGTTGTGGGTCTTCTGAGGACCGGAGGTGTGTTTGGACTGTGAGCCCTCTGAGGATGACACTGTAATGACATTCACTGGACTCTCTCTGACTTTTCCTCTTGTCTTATCTCATGATGGGAAAAACACCCCAGCAGATTTCACCTCATCAGCGCTGCAGTGATTTCTCTAAATCTTGTGACATTTCATGGACACAACCAATAATCAGTTATCAGATCAATAGGTGATGAAAAGCGATCAGAAGCAGTAAAATGTCCCAGAGATCCTGAACCTTCAGATTGTCACGTTCGACAGAGAAAAGCATCAAATATTCACATTTTAGAAGCTTCAAACTGCAAATATTTGACATTTTTGCTTGAAAAATGATAATTGATGATCAAACTAGGTCCCAGTTGACTTTAGTATTAACATGTCAATACAATAACAGTAGTTTTCTTTGTCTCATCTCACTGTAAACTGAATATTTTGGGGGGTTTTGGTCAGAAAGAAACAGATTTTACCTCATTGACTCTGCAGAAATGTACCTCAGCTTTCTGATATATCACAGATAAAACGGTAATCAGTTAGTCTGCAGATCAATAGGTGATGAAAGGCAATTAAAAGCAGTGAAAGGTCCCACAGATCCTGTTCGTGGAGCTTATTTTCTCTGAACAAGATCTCAAAACCTGCAGATTCTCATGTTTGACAAAGAAAAGCATCAAATCTTCCCATTTCAGAAGCTTCAGACAGCAAATATTTGACTTCTCTCCTCAGAAAAAATGATAAATTGAACATATATCAGCTGAAAATCGACTGATTGTTGCAGCATTTGCTTCTTTAATCTGAAATATTGATGTATATTACAGAAGAGGCATCATATCTGTACATTTCAGAAGCTTTAAACAGCAAATATTTGACTGTTCTGCATAAAAATGAATGATAAATGATCAAACTCATGATAGTTTGAGCTTTTACTTTGTAAATCTTCAGTACTGATACAGTAAATGTAATTCACTGCAGTTTTCTTGGTCTCATCTCACTGGAAACTGAATATTTTGGGGGGTTTTTGGTCAAAAAGAAACAGACTTCTGCAGATTTTACCTCATCGACTCTGCAGAAATGCAACTTAATTTGCTGTCATTTCACAGACAAAACGATAATCAGCTCCTCTGAAGATCAATAGGTGATGAAAAGCGATTAAAAGCAGCGAAAGACGTGCAGATTTTCACTTCTTTCTAGCATCTGACAGAGAAAATCATCAGATATTCTCTATATTTTACTTTATTTGTTAAATACTTTAAAAACAACCACGGCAGACCAAAGTCATGTACACAATAGGTAAAAGACAGAATAAATAAAAGCTCAAAATGAGTCATTAAAATTACTTATATAAACATAAATAAAGTAACAATAAAATTATAATAAATCAACAGGCATGAAACATAACAGTCATACAGTAAAAACAATAAAATGAATATGACAAATTAAACGTGTATCAAAGATCTAACCACCAGCAAATGAACTGATTAGTTCAGCTTTTGTGTTTTTAATCTTTCAGAATAAAATATCAATACATCTTCACAGTTTAGAAGCTTTAAACAGCAAATATTTGACAGTTATGCTTAAAAAAACAAATAATCGACTGATTCGTTAAGCTTTTACTTTGAAAATCAAATCCACTCAACTTTCATTTGCCAGGTCTCTCTGTGAACTGAATATTTTGGGGTTTCAGTCGAGACCTCTGCAGATTTCCCCTCATTGTCTCTGCAGAAATGCACCATTCATCATTTCATAAGCAAAACAATGAATCGGTTGTTCCGCGGCTCGATAGGTGATGCCTGATTGTTGAGGACGCTCCCAGAGCTCCCGTCTGTAACCGACGGCTCAGAACTCCCAGGTTTCCTTATTTGACCGAGAAAAGCTTCAAATCTTCACATTACAGAAGCAAATATTTGACTTTTCTGCTTCGAAAATGACAAAAGGAACAACAAGCAGTGATCAGATGAGCTGCCAATCACCTGACAGTTTGAGCTTTTACTTTGGTAATCCTCAGTATTGATATGGAAATCAGAATTACTTGACTTTGAACTGAATATGTTGCTGGTTTTGCAGTAATGTGCCTTTATTTTTTGACGTCTCCCCGACAAAACGACGAATAAGCAGCTGCAGATTAGCAAACTGATTAAAACACAGAGAGAGGTTCAGCCGAGAAGCTGCGAATATTTTACATTTTTGCCTGGAAAAAAAAAGAAAAACGACACAACGGGATCAGTAATTAACGATCAGACGAGCTGCAGACGTCTGGATTCGACTGAAACCAAACAGAGAGAGACGGTTTGATGTCGTCCAGCAAAGAAAGGCAGAAAAACTCACATCTGAGGAGCCACAAGCAGCAAACACTTTGCTCAGTAAACAATAATTAATGATCAAATCGGAGCTTTTTGCTTCTTTAATCTCTAATTTTAATGAGTCAGTTAAATTCTCATGACATTTCTTTGTCACATGTTACTGTAAACAGAATGTTTTGGGGTTTTACTCCAACAGAAACAGACTTGTGAGGACTTTAGCTCATCATTCTGATTGTTTTTTGGCATTTAATAGACAAAACAATGAGTCAGTGACTATTAAAAACCAATAAATACAGATAACAGCATCACTTTATTGCCATTTGTGATGAAGAAAAGCAGAAAATTTCACATTAAGTCCTTATTTATACGCTTTTACTGATCATTTTCGTATCGATTAACCTGCAAATTCCTCGATTTTTCAATGAAATCTCAGTAAACAGTGAAAAATAATGTTTGTAAGTCGACGTCTGCAGATGTTCGACTCAAATAGCTTCAATTTGATGTCATTTGACGTGGAAAAGCATCAAATCTTCACATTTCTGAAGCTTCAAGCAGCAAATATTTGACAGTTTTGCTTTTAAAAAACAACAATCAACAGTCAAACTAGTTGCAGATCGACTGATTGGTTCATATTTTGCTCCTTTAATCGAAATTAAATCTGTTTTTTACGTCTCAGTGGGGAGTTTTTGTCTCCAGTTCCTGCTAATTACTGGCTGATAATCAACTTCCACTAATCATCCAATCAGCTGGTGTCATTCAGCTTCATTCTGAAAGTCTTTTAGGTCAAATAATCATTAAAATGAGCTTTAAGTGCTGCATTTTCTACCAGAAATGTAAATTTGCATCCATTTTAGCCATCAGTTGCTTGTTTTAATCATTTTTTTTAAGCCAAATTCCCCCAAATTTGCTCCAACATACATGTTTTTTGGTCATAAATGACATCTCTTAGTGCTTTTTGGTGCTAATTTAGACAGAAGAGGCGACATTTTTGGCTAAAATGGTTGAAATTATGATCGAGAATGAAACCATTTGTCGGGAAGGCGTCATTTTTCGTGCGTTCGATTTGAATTTTCTCTGGTTAATGCTGCCGTTTCTCTCTCGTCACCTTGTTTCTGTGCTGCTGTGAGACATTTGAGGCTTAAATAAACATGCAGGCAGGGTGATAATAACCGTCAGACCTCTCTGACAGGTTCCTGCCGTAAATCCTCCTCTGGGTAAAACCACCTCCGAGGAGATAAGGCCCTCTGATCGGCCTCCGATCGGGGATTTAAGGGTAAAATCTGAGCCCAAATTGGCCTCGATTGGCCTCTCATTAAGCCGGCCGGGGTGCAGATTGATGAGTTTGAACAGTTAATTTGGGACGAGCGAGCTGAAGGTCGTCGTCCTGCCGCCGCTTCGTCTCCTCTATCACTGGTCCGAGATGAAAAACGCAGCCGTCGGCTCAGGAAGGACGACGTTCCGCCAATTAATCACCAATTAAGAGCAGGATATTGAATTATTAACGTCGGGAAATGATGCTGTTTGGCAGCGTCTGGATATAAACATGTTAATATACGCAGAGTCGATTTTAGCTGGTGGAAAATAGCTTTTAGCGTCTGTATTATGTGATTTTAAGAGGCGGACGTAAATGTTTACGAGCCGATGGGAGGTTAAAACATGATAATCTCACAGAGGGAGGTCATAAAAGGCTCTGATGCACTAAGATAGCGGTGAAAATGACCTTATTAGACATTAATTAATGTCCCGTCTAGTCTCAGGGCTGGATCAGTTTTACAGCTCGTCTCTGAATGTTGCGTTTCGTCAATAAAACCAGAATTTATTCACGTTATTATGACATAAAACGGCAACTTCTTTTAGAGCCAGAGAACTATTGGAGGCTTTGGTTGATAGATGACTTGAACAATTAGTTTCTTTATTGTATTTTCTTTTGATGGACTGATCGATTAACCTTCCGAACCTCTTTCACTGCAATATAAAGTCCTGGATCTCTATGTAGACAGCAGCAGTAGCAGTATTTAGAAGCATTCAGTCAGGTTTGAGCAGTTTTTTAAGATGAAAAAGTCTCAATATTGAGATTCCAGCTTCTTAAATGTGAATGTTTTCTAGTTTCTTTGCTTCTCTATGACAGGAAACTAACTATCATTAAGTTGTGGACAAAACAAGACCTTTCATGACGTCATTTTGGACTCTGATCGACATTTTCCACCAGTTTCGTGACATTTTAAAGCCTAAACAACGAATCAAACAACAGAAATAATCATTTGTTGCAGCTTTAACATTTTAGTGACATTTTCTTGGCCAAAACAATCAATCAAGAAAACAACCAGCAGATTAAAAATCAGAGTTACTAATGAAAATGATTCTTTATTGCTTTCTAAAAGGGACTTTTGACTGATCTGCTGATAAACTCTCAGTTTAGTCATTGGACGAACACATTAAGGTCAAAATTATGTGGACACCCCAAATTTTTCTGTCTATTACTGACTTTTAATCAAGGTTGTCACTGTTTTCCTTGTCAGGACCGACTTCATCAGATCAAATATGGCTCATATGGATTGTTTTGTTGGGTGGATTTGTTTAAAAAGGTGAAATGGTTATAATCTAGCAAGGAAGCACTTTCTGCTTAGCATCTCCTGAAGTACATGGTGAAATAAGCATGAAAGAAGTGCAACAGGCTTTGTTCCCGATGCTGATGTAGCTGATGTGGCTAATGGACATGCTACATATGCTGCTGGGACACACCAACACTGTCCCAGTCGATCCCGGCTCATCCTCAATACATTATCTCTGGTCGGAATCCATTAAGCGTCACAGAAGACTTTGTCATGGTGCCCACTGCTAGCTAAACCCCCAAATCGCTCTCTGCTTGCCAACACGTAGCCGATTGTAGTTGGATTAACCGCCTGCTCTGGTGCCAGTATTAAACAGTGTTAAACAGTAAGACGCTCCACCTGGTGGAACAACCAGGTACTACAGCCGATCGACAACACATCTTCTGACGTGCATGTGCTTCGTCGTCTGCCTTATCAGTACATTTTTAAAAAGACAACTAAAAATATTTGTAATTTTACGATCAAACACTGTACAAGAAAAAGTTCCCATTTGTAAATATTTGCAGATTTTGATGTTGACTTCGTTGACAGTTTTGGCCCTGTTTGTGTACTAATTATTATCTGTAATTGAACAAAACAAGGAAAATATGTAAAATAACAGTTATAAACTATTGACTATGTTTAATCCTCATGATGCTCCTAATCTGTCTTTTCAAATAACAACAAATGTTTGTAAAATAATTAGACTTTTTACTGATTTAAACATATTAAAAATCGTGTAATTTCCAATCAAACTGTAAAAATACAGATTTATTGTGGACATTGTTGACAGTTTTGGTTTGCTTTTGTACGGTTAACTGTTAAATTAAGACATTTTTGTGGGATTTTGTGGGATTTTACTAGTTATCAGTAATGTTTGCCATTTTCCGTCCATATCATACTTTTCTTTTTTCAAATAATGGCACATATCTATGGAATAATGATTTGTTGCTGATTTAAATACAGTAAAAAACTGTTATTTCCCCATCAAACTACAAACATAGCTTTTAAATAGGAGCGTTATTTTGGTTTGGTTTGGTTTTCTGCAGTTAACTCATAAATTAATAACTTTTTTCTGTGAATTTACTAGTTTTTACGTTTAATATATCACATTTTTCTAAAAATTACGGATAAAAACTGCTTTAAAATGATCTTTTTTTACAGTGTGTTTCTGCTCATCTTCCTCCATCTGGTTGTTTACATGTCTGATTGTCACTTTGAGGTCAGAGTTCATCATTTTCTTTGTTAAACACGACATAAACCAGGATTAACCTTCAGTTTTCCAGCCGCCCCTCCTCCTCCTCCTCTATCTCCAGTCTGGACTCGCTGCTGTATTGTTCGGTTTGAAGGTGTTGTGATCTGGAGTCTGTGGGTTTGAACCTGCGACCTCCTGCAGGTCTGTCAGCAGAGCGTCCGGCCGCCGCTGGCCGTCCATTGTGAGTGTTAACTCCGGTGTTCGCCGCGACACAATAACCTGCGAGTCCCCGGTGGGCGGCGGAGAGAATGTTATTCCAGCGCAGGAAGATTAGCCGCGTCGCTGTGAAAGCCTCCAAACTGACGCATGTCATCAGCTATTATGTTCGCCGTGCAAATCTGTGCCACGGGACTCGCCTTTTGTTCTAATCCTCGGTGTGTGTGGAGGCAGCCGACTGTGACTGCAGCAGACTGTGGAAATTAAAGGCCGCCATCGCCACGGACAAATAATCAGCCTTTGTTGGGATGCATCTCTGCTGATTCTCATTTCCTCCGTGCGTTTCCCAGCAGGAAGCTTATAGGAAGTGAAGGAAATCGCTCGGCAAACAGCAACCTTCAGGGAACGTTCTCTGGATGTCGTCTGAAAATTCAAGGTTCTGAAACAGGAAAGAGCTCAGCAAACAGTTGTCTTTAGGGCACCTCTGGGGAACGTTCCCTGGACGTTTTCTGAAAGTTCAGCGAACAGTAATTTAAAGGTTCCCAAATAGGAAAGAGCCCAGCACACAGTAGCCTTCAGAGAACGTTCTCTGGATGTTCTCTGAAGGTTCAGTGAACATAACCTGAAAGTTCTGAAACAGGAAAGGGCTCAGCAAAAAGTAATCTTTAGGGAACCTTCGTGGAACGTTCCAGGAAAGAGTTCAGCACACGTTTTCTGGATGTTCTCTTAAGGTTTAGTGAATGTAACCTGCAGGTTCTGAAACAGGAAAGAGTGTAGTACACAAAAGTCTTGAAGGAATGTTCTCTGGACGTTCTCTAAAGGCTCAGTGAACATTAACCTGAAGGTTTCCAAACAGCCAAGAGCCCAGCAAGCTCCTGAGGTTACCATCTTGCGGCAACCTAAAAGCTCTGGAACAGGAATGCACCCAGCACATAGTTGTGTTAGGAAACCGTCAGGGAATGTTCTCTGGACGTTCTCTGAAGGTGTAGTGAACGGTAATCTGAAGGTTCCGAAACAGGAAATAGCCCAGTACACAGTAACCCCCAAGGAACATTTCCTGTACGTTCTCTGAAGGTTCAGTGAACAGTAACTAGAAGGTTTTCAAATAGGAAACTCTTCAGCAAACTGTAACCTTCAGGGAACGTTCTATGAATGTTCTCTTAAGGTTCAGTGATCTTAACCTGAAATTTCTGTATATAGGAAAGAGCCCAGGACACAGTAACCCTCAAGGAACATTTCCTGTACGTTCTCTAAAGGTTCAGCGAACAGTAACCCGAAGGTTCCCAAATAGGAACAAGCTCAGCAGAAAGTAACCTTCGGGGAACGTTCTGTGAATGTTCTCTTGAAAGTTAACTTAACAGGATAGACCAGCACACAAAGGTCTTAAAGGAGTGTTCCGTGGATGTTTTCTGAAGGTTCAGTGAACGTTAACCTGAAGATTTCAAAGTAATAACCCACAGCGAACCTTCAGAGAACGTTCTCTAAAGGTTCTCTGTGAGTTATTGTTTGCTGGGAAGAGTGTAGATGTATCTGAATAGTGAAAAGCTGCAGTTGGTCATTAACAAACCCATCATCAAATGTGTTTAGTTAAAGGCTTTCAGATCCGGCTTTGCACTCGCCACACAGAGCTTTGTTGTTGTGTGTCTTCTTGCAACTGAATCTTCCTTCTCAGTGTTTCTCTCCTGTTCTTTTAGTTTCAAAAGTTGCAAAAAGTCCCTAAAATCAAACCTGATTCGAGACAAGTTTCCACCAGACTGACTGTCTCTGGCAGACTTTGGTCCCCAGCTCTGTAGTTTGGAGCTTGATATTCAGATCTTGGAGGAAATTTGCATCTCCAGCCAGTTTTATGGAAAGGAAATCTGTGGTTTGACTATCAAACACTCCTGAAATGTTTGCGTCTCGTGAATCATTTTGGATTCACAGCAGCTTGTCGGAGAATTGTGGCGCAGAAAGTGAAATGCCTGCTATGACTTCAAGTGACGCCTCCAAATGTTTGTCCTGGAAGATTCAGTCTTCTGAGACGGCAAATAGAAACAGAAGATTCTTACAACAACCTGCTGAACCCTGAGCAGTTTTTAGGCCGTGTTTTTTGCTCCTGTTACATTTTTACTCACTGTAAGTTCATTTTTCACCGTAATATAAAATCCTGTACCTCTATGGAAACAGAACAACAATGACTAGAAGGAGAGAAAACCTAAAAATGCCTTTTATGCAGTTTGACACATTTAATATACCATAAATCATAAAAAACACAAATAATTAAAGTTGCATTTCTTTGATTTATGTTAAAAAATTTGAAAACAAAACTTTAATTAACAAGTGCCCACAGGTGTTACAGATACTGGGAAACAAGTGGTGGCTGTATATACTATAGATATTTTACCATATGCTTATATCTTTAATATGTTTTTAGACACAGCCTGCAGTTCAACCCAGTTCACCTAAAAAAAAAAATCCCTGAATTTTTGTCATGTGACTGTTAGTTGTGGCCGAGTTGCTAGTAGCTTCCTGGTTGCGAAACAGTGCCCAAAATTTTTAGTTTTTTACAGAATTTAGTCAGAACACAAGATTTGCTTTTGGCGAATTATTAAATAAAACATGCAGAAGAAAATTATTTTGCTGGAATATTACGAATTACAGCTTAGATTTAGGGTCCGCTTGCCTTACGACAAAAATTAGAAATAGAAATGTTCTAAAAATACCAACCAGAAAGATCCAAAAAGACCTAACAGTCTCTTTTTTGTGAAACATCATGAGTTTAATCTTAAATCTGGTCAAGTTTCTCAACAGATGATGCATTCAAGGACTGCCTGAAAGTTGAAAATCCGATGATTCTTTCTGTTTTTATAGTCTTTAAAGATAACACGTCTCTAAAATGTTAATGGTTGAGTCAGTTCCTAAAAATATTGCAGATTTATCTTCTCTTCATTGATAATATTTTAAATTTTTCTCGGATCTTGTTCTGCTTCACTGTTTCTGTGTTCACTGTGTTACAAACGGCCTCTTTCTAGCTCCCAGGTTTCGTTCGTAGCAGCATCTCCAAGCAGTTTGATGTCGCGGTGTTGAGCAGACTGCAGGCTCTGGAGTTTGAGCGTCAGGTTTTCGGCGGGTTATCCCTTTAAACCACCTGCCCGTCTGGCTAACAGGTGTTTTAAAGGCGGCCTCAGAGGCGGTTTGATGATCTGTGTTGCTGCGGCAGGCAGCCTGGCCTCGCTCGGTCCGGAGAATCAGGCGTGAAGGCCAAATCACCGCTATAATCAGCCTGAAAATACGACTCCTGTCCCGAGGCCTTAGCTTTACTGCCAGGCCTCCCCCCCTGCCTCCCCCCCTGCCTTCCCACCATGATATCAAACTGTAATTGTATTTGACGGTGGCTCTGACAGATAAAGTGCCTCTGTTATAGCAGCCTCAGGTGCTGCCTTTGTGTTTTTGCTGCTAAACTGCTTTGTTCCTGCTCGACTCCATCGTCTGGGTTTTACCTCTCTTCTGAGCATCATGTCGGATTATTGTGTGAAATCTGCTGCTTACAGAGAACCGAGACAGAAGCTGATGACCAGCCAGGAGCAGACTGACGACAGACTGGAGCTGTGAGCTGATTGATTGCTGGGCAAATTAACTTATTGTTAATGTTCTGAGTAGCCGTGATAACACTTAATCATTAATTTATTGCTGCTAATAGTTTCTCTGATAAAACTCTACAAAACAGAGTTGTGAAAATTCCTGTGTGTTGCTGTCTGTCTAGTTTTAGCAAGCTGTCTGAGGCTAATGCTAATGCTAAACCAGCATGTTGATTAGGGATGTAAATTCTTAATTTGGTGATTTTGGTCAATAAATGAATAGACTAAAGAAATATTAACAGATAAGGCAGAAGACAAAGGATATGCATAGCAGAAAATGGTTGATAGATTAGCTGTAGTGCCCCGTTGTTCCACCAGGTGGAGCCTTTTATTGTTTAATAATGGAGATGGAGTTACAGGTGTGTTTGCTGACTCACCAAGTAGTAAAGCAAGTGCTCCTGTCTGGCTTTGAGGAAGGCGTGTTGATGAACTCTGTAGCATAAAGTTGTAAAAATTCCTCTTTGTTGTCGTATGTCTGGTTTAGCTTGCTATCTGAGGCTCATGCTAATGCTAAACTAGCATGTTAAAAGGGATGCTAGTGATTATTACCATCCCTAATTGACATTAATAATTTAATAGATTTACAACATATTAAGAGAGGTGAATGGAAGAAAATGTATTGTAGATTAGCTGTAGTACCTGGTTGTTCCACCAGGTGGAGCCTCTTACTGTTTATTGTGATGAAGTTACAGGTGTGTTTGCTGACTGACCATTAAACAAGCTCACCTCCCTGCTGTGGTTGTCGTGTTGATGAACTCTGCAGCATCAAGTAGTGAAATATTGCCAAAAGACGGCTGCTTAGTTTAGCTAGCAACCCGAGGGTTATGCTAATGTTAGCCTAGCATTTTCAGGTGCTAATATGAGTGTCTGTCAGCAGAGGTGCAACTTTAGCTCTGATTGGAGCTTTCAGTGAAGTCATTCCTTTGTTTTCTGATGACTTCTTTGAATTCTGATATGCTCTAAAGTTGACAGTGGTTAAAAATATTTCTGTTACGTGGTGGATACATGTCTGCTGTATTTCATTCACTTGTAGCAGCTATTATTGATCGCTATCATGGCTGTTTATGAGTCCACATAAAGAACGTGGCTTGGAGACTGATAGTTTATTGATGGAAAGCTCTCTGAGGGCTTTGGGGAACCATTAATTACTCCAAGGTTCTCCAGGACTGGCTTTTATATCCTGTGCATTTTTAATGAGGGGAAAAGGTTTGGTTGAAAATGATAAAATGCATTTTAAATTGTAGACCCGGAGCCTCTGTGGAAATTTCTTTGTCATTTTGGCAATTCTTTAGTCCTTTTGATGAGGTTTCTGTTTGTTTTGACAAGATTTCATTCATTTTGGACATTTTCTGGGTCACTTTTGACACTTTTTTAATTTATCTTGGACAAGTTTTGAGCCTCTACTTCCAGCCATTTCCCATAAAGGTGCAAAACTTTATATTGCAGAGAAAATGACAGGCTTTAAGTCAATTTGGATGAATTCTGAGGTATTTTCGACAGTGTTTTTCCGATAATTTCGGGGTCATTATGGACATTTTTTGTCATTTTGGCAATTTCTGAGTTATTGTGACAAGTTTCAAGTTATTTCAGACTATATTTTATTCATTTTGGACGATTTTTGAGTCACTTTTGACAGTTTTTAAATTTTTTTTTGAGTCTCTACATCCAGCAGTGGTTATGTTGTTTCCACAGAGGTGCCACAGAGGACTTTATATTGCAGTAAAAAATTATTTCTGGAATATTTTGGACAGTTTCTAAAGTGTTTTTGTGTAACTACTGAGTCATTTTGGGCAGATTTTGAGTCATTTTGTATGGATCTTCTTGGTTTTGACAGTTTTGTAGTTTATCTTAACTACATTTTAGTCTCTACTTTCTGTCATGGTTGTATTGTTTCCATAGAAGTGCAAATATATATATATATATATATATATATATATTAGTGAAAAATGACAGGTTTTAAGTAATTTTGAAGCTTTTTCCCCCTGTAGTAAGGTTTCTGAGTTATATTGGCAAGCTTCATGCCATTTTTGACAATATTCGAGTTGCTTTGACCAATTTTTGATGTATTTTGAACATTGCTTCTTCTAGCAGTGGTTCCATAGAGGTGTAGGACTTTATATTGCAGAGAAAAATGACAGGTTTTTAGTCATTTGTGAATGAATTCTGAGTCATTCTTGACATTTATAGTCATGTTGACAGGTTTCGGAGTCATTTTGACAAGTTTCAAGTTATTTTTGGACAATGTTTGAGGATTTTTTGAGTAGTTTTGCAGAAACTTTGAGCCATTTTGGACAAGTTTTAAGTCTCTGCTTCTGGCCTTGGTATTGCTTTTTGCATAGAGGTGCAGGACTTAATGATGCAGTGAAGAATGAGCCCACAGTGAGTAAAAATGTGACAGGAGCTGCTTGCAGATCAGAAGGGTAATGGGGTTTAACGAGGAGCATCAGATCACAGAAGTGAACGTCGGAGTCTTTCTCTCTGTCCTGCTTTAGCCTCATTAGACTGGAGGAGTCGTTCTACTGCTGTTAGAAACTCCAGAAAGTTGCATCAGCTGAAAACACACACTTACAGACACACTTACAGACACACACAAAGACACACACAGCGGTGAGGTCATGTCGGGAAACCGGGGCATCCTGATGTCCACAGTTTTCTCTGTGTGTGTGATGTTTTTGTTGCGCTTAGCGATACAAAACGAGGGAATCAGGAAGACAGGAAGTTCTCAGACCGATAATCTGTGTGTGTGTGTTTGATTTCCGCTCCCTCTCCTCCCTGCTCTCCACCCGCCTCTGGCTGCAGGCCGCCGCCGTGTGATGGATCAACTGTACCTTCCTCCTCCTCCTCCTCCTCTTAATTCTCTCCTCCTCCCTCCGTCTTCTCTCGTCTCTACGCTTTCTCGGCAAATCGCAGTGAAACTGTGACGCAACATGGTGAAAACTGTAGACGCTGCACGACCAGCCGGGAGGGAGATTTGAGTCGTGTTGGAAAGATGTAAAAGTAGATTTTAGAGTTTAATAATAAAAAAAAATGCATAAAGAGTTTCCTGATGCTTATTAGAACAGATGTAAATGTTGAAAATAGACTCCACTTACTGGCTTGATGAGCAGCTTTTGACTGCAAATACTGAACTGGTTTCTTAATTGGTCGTCGACGGCGTTATCAGTAGATAACAGTAGATTGATAGTAGACATCAGAATGAGCTTTACTGGCCAAGTCTGCAAATTCATACAAGGTATTTGACTCTGGTGTTTACTTTGCATTTTGAACACTTCCACATTTGTATTTAATAAAGGCCAACAGGTTATTATATAGGACATTCTACTGTGTACAATTATTGATATGTGAACTGGTGTTTTGGTGCAAAATTACATGTTGATGTAGCTTTTTTTGGCCATAGTCGTGTGATTTGAGTTGCTAAAATGGCTTAATTGTGTACATTATAGGGCTGTAGGAGCTCTGTTGTAGCAGACAGGGGCTCATTTTGAATTTTTGGGCTTTGTCTGGCATTAACCACCACAGAAGTCTTTGTCATGGTGACCCCTTGCTAGCTAAACCCCCACAGAGCTCTCTACATGTCAACATGGCATTTCTTATCCAATAATTGTAAGCACTGTCAAGTAATAGTCAATTATATGATAACACAAAGTTGATGATGCAGCTCTTGTAGCCAACAGATACAGGATACAGGAAGTCTGTCCTCGTCGATCCCAGTTTGTCCTGAATATGGGAGCCCTGGAAGATATTAATCGTCTCAGAAGTCTTTGTCATGGTGGCCCTTTACCAGATAAACTCCCATGATCCTCTCTTCTTGCTAACACTGAACTGCCTGTAGGCCAAGTGACGCCTCCTCTGTTCTCTACTGTATTAAACAGCAAGAGGCTCCACCTGGTGGCACAACCAGGTACTACAGCTAATCTACAACACATTTTCTGACATGCATGTCCTTCGTCTTCTGCCTGATGTGTTAATATATTTAAAATCAGTTAAATTATTAATAGCAATTAGTCAATTATTCATCAACATCTTTTAGATGATCTGCCATGTTGGTTGTTGAACTGTCGTATATAAACTGCTGTTTGAAATAATTACTTTCGACTTTATGTCCATCAGTTTGTAAAAAATGCAGCCACACTGACGATTTCTTTGACATAGTATCTGTTATTACGAACTCTCTGTGGTAAATTTGCATCTTTTTCTGATCTTTTTAGTGTCTCTCTGTTGCCATTTTTTAGATTTCGGTAGCCGTTTTGTATAGTTTTATGCCTCTTTGCTGTTGCTCTGCCTCTGTTCGATGGTGTTAGTCAGTTTGGAGGCGAGTAAATGTTAAGTAAACGTTAAAAAAGTTAGACACAACAGTTTACGTTTTAGCTGAAAGCTGTGTTTACAGGCAGTTTGTTCTTCCTGCTGGCAAAAAAATGGATTATTCCTTTGGATGTAGAGCTTTTTTCTTTCCAAAAGTAACACAGGAGATCTGATTAATGACAGTTTGATCGGATGAGTGCGTCTGGACCAAACAATCGGCTGGTATTTTCTAATATTAACCAAGTATCAGGTATGAATGAAACCACTGCAATGTTGACGTCTAAGTTTGGTTTGTAGTTTGTGGTCTTGTTATCTAGTTAATCATGTATCCTTTATTTAGCTCCACCCACGATGGCTGTGATTGATTGAAAGAAACACAAACAAGCCCGAGTGTCTCTTTCTTGTATAGCTGAATGATAGTGAGCTGCAGTCAGTCCATTATGTTCTACAGAATGAGCCGGAAAAGCGAGACTAAAGGCAGAGAAAAACAGCCACTAACCAAGAGCAGAAGCAACACTTCTGCTCGGCATATTCAGCATGTTTGCTTTCAGCTGTGGTCCACTGTGTCTGAGGCTAATGGAGGTTTAACTCCGGTGTTGCAGCCGCTTTCTTCTCACTGTTTACTGATCTTTTCATCTGGCAGATCAGTGGTGACGCTGGTCTTCTGAGCGTCTGAATGAATTATTTTCACCTCCGGTTATCACGCCTGTGTGTTTGTAGCATCTGAATGTTGCATGAATACTAAACAACTCCTGCATTATATATCACACACTCGCTCACATGCATATTTTACTGTAGAGCAGCGGTCCGACGTGTAGTTTCTCTCCAGAGCCGCGTGTTTCGGGCGGATATTGCTTTCATCTGGGTGTCCGGTGCAGAAATACGGTGAACGGAGTCTTTCATCAGGGCGGTGGTTGATTAGTTTGTTGGCCTTCAGCAGAATGTGTTGGTGTTTTGACTTATTTTATGTTGTAGCTCTTTGAATGTAGTGAAACATACTGTTGTGGTTGAACAAGATATTTAAACTGCAGCTGGTTTAATGCGAAAATACCCAGTGGAGCTAATAAAACATGACCTTTTTCAAACATTAAAGTTGTTTTAGGTCGTTCACATTTAGCCAATTGGCGTCATTAGCAGTAGCCAAATTATCTGTTAGCAGCTCCTGTTGGTAATGTAGTCGTGAAACTACAGACTGCATCACTGGATTGTTGAGATAATGAAGAAAAACGTTGAATCAGGGAGATTCTCAGTAGGGCTCTGATTGTCTTTTCCCCCCATTTCTATGCTGAAATAGTAAAGTAAAGTAAAGCTGCGGTAATTAGTTAACATAAATGATGACGTTAATGGTAAAAATGCATCAGCATAGGTGTTTTTAAACAATGCATGCTTTTGTTTTTTAATCTAAATAAATCAAAACAGACTATTTCTTTAGTATCTCACTCTAATTGTTGTATTATGATGTCAGTTGTCTTTAGATCCAGCCATTGGCCGACTCCAGTCAGCGCTACAGTTTTATAAAATGGTGACCGACTAGTTTCAGTGTAAAAGTTTCCAATAAAAGAAGGAATTTGCGAGTCTGGGAGTACTTTAAATGATCCTTAGTAGGGTGGGAATCACAGGGTGCCTCATGATATGATACGATATGCGATACATGGCTCTTGATACCGATAATATCACGATACAGTGATTATCGATATATTGCAAGACAATCACATAATGATACATCACGTTATCTATAATTTGGATATATTCATACCTTGGTTCCAGTGTGTGTAGCATTTTTCCAAACCCTTCATTTTCCACCACACTGTACGGGCGGAGGTCCTTCAAATGAACCCAGTGATGGACGTTGTAATGCTGGCGGCCATCTTTGCTTTAAATGTTGTGTTAACGGCTGCAGGCTGACTTGAAACGTTACCTGCATCAGCCGCTTTCTGGGCCAGGAGTTCAGGATGGGGGCGTTGCAGGTGGGTTTGAACGTTGGTGGTGTTACCTGTGTACTTTACCTTTGCGAGGCAGTTCTTGCATATGGCATCGTCTTCATCCAGCTTGCTTGTTCCCTCAACGTTATGAAAGCCGAAATGGGTCCACACTTTGGACTTAAACGTGGATGGGGCGTCTCTTATGGTAGCGTTGCTGTCCGACATTATACCTGTACAAACTCTTCTTGGGCCAAATCATTTCCGCTCCAGTCTCCCTCGTTCATGTGATAAACGCCACCTTGTGGAGTCATTAAGTAGTGATGTTGGGGAAATGGCAGATGGCAGAGGAATCTGCAGGGTTTGGAGCGCCTTATTATATTAATTAAAGTATCAATATTTGGTGCCGGTGTATTGATACTCATATTGCATGAGGAGGGACGACGATATATCGCTGTATTGATATTTTGTCCCACCCCTAATCCTTAGTGTTTTTTGTACACTGTTTTCTTAATACCACATCTTCTCTCCTGCTCCCTGTGCTCACTTATACAGCAGAATTCAAAATAAAGCTGTTTTCATTTGTGCTTTTTTCTATTTCACAGTGTGAAATAGTGACTGAGACGTGCCTCATTAATACTATATTTGAACCAAGCTGCTGCTCTGTACAATCGATCACATTAATCAACTAATCTGTGAAATAGTCGACAGTCTAATTGATAGAAAAATAGCCCTTGTTTGAACGTCAGGATGAATTAGAGGAAGTAAAAGAGTGATGCTGATTTATTCAGAGGGAGCCAGTCGGGTTTAAAACTGAACAGAGTGTGAAAGAGGAGAAGCAGGACGACGACTCGACGGCTGTTTGCAGCATCAACGAGTTAACTGTCGACTCATCTTCTCCTCTCAGCTCCAACTGACACCTCCAACATGGCCGCCGTCCAAACACACACGCACGCAAAACACACTAAAGACGCACGGACACACACACACACACACACCTGAGGTTGTGTGTGTTGTGTTACTGATCGATAAAGCAGGAAGAGAAGCTTCATAGACACACAGAGGTCACCTGAGTGTGTGTCTCTGTGTGTGTATTTGTGTGTGTATGTGCTTAATGTATGTATGTGTATGTGTGGATGTGCTTGTGTGTGTCTTTATGTGTGTGTGTGCATCTCGAAATGCTTGTGTGTCCGTTTGTGTCATCGTGTGTGTGTGTGTGCTTAATGAATATGTGTGTACGTGTATAAGTGTGTGTGTATGTGTGTGTGTGTCTTTTTGTGTCTCTGTGTATGTGTGTGTGTGTGTGTTAAATGTGCGTCTGTGTTTAGTGTGCTAGTGTGTATTCAAGTGTGTGTGTTAATTGTTTTTGTGTATGAGTGTTTAATATGTGTGTGCTTAATGAAAGTGTGTGTATGTGTGTGCATCTCTGCATGCATGTGTGTCTGTGTGTTTTTGTGTGTGATTAGCGTGTCTGTATGTTTAGTGTGTGTGTGTGTCTGTCAATCACGTGTGTATCTCTCTGCCTGTGTGTGTTAAATGTGTGTCTGTGCTTAGTGTGTTTGTGTGTGTCTGTGAAAGTGTATTAAGTGTGTGTATGTGTGTCCATCTCTGCGTGTGTGTGTTTGTGTGTGATTAGTGTGTCTGTATGTTTAATGTGTGCGTGTTAATCGTGTGTTTATCTCTCTGCCTGTATGTGTTGAATGTGCATCTCTGCTTAGTGTGTATTCAGTGTGTGTGTTTGTGTGTGTCTCTGTCTGTGTGTATTAATTGTTTTTGTGTATGAGTGTTAAACGTGTGTGTGTGTGTTTAAGTGTTTTTCTGTGTGTATGTTAAAAGTGTGTGTCTCGCTGCTGCAGTGCTGCCAGTGGGCTCTCAGCAGACACACACACACACACACGCACACACACACACAAACACACACACACACACACACACACACACACACACACACACACTCAGCGTCCTGCAGAGCTCGGGTCGATGCTGAAGTGAAGACGAAGCTTTGTGCTGATTTGATCCCGTCAACTTCAAACGCGTCATGAAGCCACTTCGTTCATCAGATTATTAGAGAGAAGCTGCAGGCGTCAGAATTTCAGAGACATCACAAATATCAACGTCTGCTGCTGGAAAAACATAAAAAACACTCAAGCCGATCGATACTTCCCTCGCTGGTCGTGCTGTGGATCACAGTTTTTAACATCTGAAGAGCCTGAAAGCTTCAGATATTTAGGAGAAATAAAAACAAGTGGGGGGCCAAGCTGTGTTCATCATCCTTCAGCTGCTTCAGGGATCGATGGGAAGAAAATAACAGTTAAAAGTTGAAACGTGTCCCAGTCAGAGTCCAACATGTGAGGAAATGGTTAAATCAGGAGATATAAGGTCAAAAACTCTGGAAAATCATTAATATTTTTGAAAAAATGAGTCAAATTTGAGAAAATTATGTTAAAAAGTCTGAATTGAGTCAAAAATATGAGACAAAAAGTTCAAATCATGAGATAGAAAATCTAATATTTGAGAAAACATTTTAATTTGATGAGAAAAAAGTCCAAATTGTCACTGAAACGTCAAAATTATTCAGTTCACAGGTTCAGATTGTGAGAAAATAGGTTAATGTTATTAAATATAAAATCAAAAAATGGAGAACAAAATTTTTTATGAGAAAAAAAGTCTAAATTATTAGATAAAAGGTAAAATTATAAGAATGTAGAAAATTATGAGAGAAGGAAATCGAATTAAAATTACAAGTTAAAGTCAAAATATCGAGAACAGGAGTTAGAATTATTGAATAAATGGTCAAAATTATGAGGAAAGTTAAAATTAAAGTTCAAAATAGAAGAAAATAAGTGAAATTTAGGAGATTAAAAGTGGAAATTACGAGAAAAGTTTAAATTATGAGTTAAAAAGTCCAAATTATGAGAAAAGAAGTTGAATTTATGAGTGAAAAAGTAGAAATTCTAAGAAAAATAAATAAATTTTATGAGATAAAAAAGTCTAGTGAGTCAAGAGTGAAAATGTAGACATAAGTTCATGAGTTAATTGAGCTTAAAAGTCAAAAATCTTAAGAAATGAAGTTAAAATGATGAGAAATGTTAAAAAATATGACTTAAAAAGTAAAAAATGAAAAGAAAAGAAGTTAAATTCATGAGAGGAAAAGTTTAACTCATGAGAAAAGCAATAATGATGGTTAAAAATGTTTAATGTACGAGTAAAGAAAAAAAATAAAAGAAAGTTAAAATGTCCAAAATAAATTGATTAAATCAAAACAAAACTATGAGATCAAACAAGCTGCAGATGAAAAGTCAAGGTTGCAAAATATGATGTAGAAATCAAGAGAAGGTAAACTGAAAATATGAGATAAATCAAAGTTTAACAGTAAAAACACTTTACTGTAGCGCTGCATCACTGGTTACCATGGCGACCCCTCAGTTTACCTACTGATGCATGTGGATTATCAGGAGTGGGCGGAGCCTCGGAGCATTTGTGCTGTTTTTTTAGCTCTTTTATTGATCTTAAACTCATTTTCTAGATCCAGGAGTCGAGCAGGTCAACTCTGCCGACTTATTCTTTGGTGTTTTCTCCGTCTGAGCTTCTTCACAGACAGGAAGTAACCAGACAAACGGAGGCCAGTCGGGACCGATCGGCCTCTGACGCTGATAAAACTGGATCTGGATCATTTGTCGTCTCTTCGGCGTCTCTGTTTGATCAGTTCTGAAAATCTTCCTGCTGGTTTCTTTGTTTCAAAATTAAAAAACGTCCACTGAGGCTGAATGCGAGGCTGAAATGTGCCTTCAGAGCTTCATTGAAGAGCCTCAGACCCACTGCAGTCCAGCTGTGTTGGTCCGACATCTGGATGAAACTCAAACACGCCGACGCTGCTCATATCCTGCTTCTTGTTTTTATTGACAGGTTTTATCAGCAGCTTGTTGCAGTTCAGCGTCTTTCTGCTGCAGCAGTAATTTAATTTGCTGGTTTAATTAACAAACA
Organism: Dascyllus trimaculatus; assembly: GCA_024666655.1. NCBI lineage: Eukaryota > Metazoa > Chordata > Actinopteri > Pomacentridae > Dascyllus > Dascyllus trimaculatus. Next base: position 8,006,728 of record CM045461.1, read on the forward strand.
TAACAAAGCCTCCGGGCCTCAGATAGCAGTATAGTGGATTTACATAGAGTCAGTGAGACGCCTCACCCCCTCTGGAAGGTTCCCTCCTTTATTGCTTTGCTACATTGAAGTAGGATCAATTTAATCTGGATTTTCTGATGATAATTTACCAAAAAAAGACTCTTTAATGTCAAAGTGAAAACAGATTTCTGTACGTTGATGTCAGTTAATTTAAAATCTAAAACATAACATTTAAAAATGAGAGAAAACCTGAAATTATGACACAGAAATTTGAAATTACAAGTTTAAAAGTTGCAGTTAGAACATAAAGTTAAAATTATCTCATAAAAAGGCTAAAATATGAGTTTAAAATGAAAATCATGAGTGAAATTTAGGAGCAAGATGTTGACATTCGAGGCTCCAGTATGTTGCTTTGTTCCTGTTCTGGCCTCAGGATGTTGTTTCATGATGCAGCAGCTTGAACTCTCTGCTTCTTCGCTTCTTCTCCACTATTTTTATTTCTTGTTCTGCAGAGAAAAATCTTCAGGCTGTCGAGAAATTCAGCCCAGAGGTTCTCGATTCAGCTGCACTGATGTGTCGACTTGTGGGACGAACTAAGTCTTGATTTCCTGGTGATTAAATTGAACTGAATGAGCTCCTTAATGTGTTAAATCACATCGAGTCTCTTCCAAACCTCTGAATCACACCTTTGTTTCCTTTACCTGCTGTTTCTTCATGATTATTTGTAAATTCTTGAACTTTTCACTTTTATTTTATAGATTTTACCGTTTTTTGTTAAAAGACAGATTATATCTTGTAAATCTGCAGAACAAACTTGCTTTAACAGACGGGTAAAAGGATGTCTGTGTTTGTTCTTTTGCAATATTTCAACATAAAATTACACTATTTAAAATATAAATCAGCAAAATGGACATTATTTTACAGGTATGTGCTGTTTTTGAAATATAAATGATGTATATTAAGGGTTTTAAATGATAAATAGCTAACTGTTGCCTTCTTGTTCAGTTAAATTACAGATAATATAGATTATATATAGATTATAGACATAGATAATATAGATTATATATATATATATATAAAAGTTTATAATAAAAATCTAGATCGTCATGGACAATGAAAAGACAAGGTTTTGTCTTTGGAAAAATAGTAAATATCAAAAATATTAGTTAAAAAAGAATCAATTGTGAGGTAAAAAGTCACGTTTTGGCATAAACAAATCGACGCTTTCATTCTAAAAGTAGAAATTAAGGCACTAAAGTTCCATTTCTTGGATAAAAAAATCCAAATGATTATAATAAAAGTCAAAGTTTTTACTTGGTAAGTAAAGAAATATAAGTTAAAAAGCAAACTTTGAGGAATACAAGTCATTTTCAAAAACAGAAGTCCATATTTTTCACGAGTAAAAATAGTAAATATCAAGAATATCAATTAAAAAATAAATTAAAGTAACAATTATGAGATTAAAAGTTAGATGTTGACATAAAAAGTCAAAGTTTTCACCTAATAAGTCAGAACTCTAATATAAAAAGTGTGAATTAAGATGCTAAAATTACATTTTTTTGGATAAAAGAATCTAAATAATGATCATAAAAGTCAATATTTTCACTTGGTAAGTGAAGAACTTTGTGGACTCGAAGTCATTTTAGTGAGTAAAAATAGTAAAAACCAAAGCTCTTAGTTAAAAAGTCACATTTTGACATAAAAAGTCAAAGTTTTTAGACGAGTAAATCAGAACCTTCTTTTAAAAAGTGAAAATAAAGACACTAAAATTCAGATTTTTAAATAATAAAGTCAGATTTAGAGATTTAAAACATTACATTTATAGTAAAAACCTAAACTGTCAGGAAAAAAGTCATTTTCAAATAAAAAGTCAAGATTTTCACTTTAGGAGTCAACATTTTGAGATGAAAAACCCCATTATATTAAAAAAATCTAATTCAGTAAACAGAAAGTTCAAATTGCCAGGAACAAAAAAAGACTAGTTGACTAAAAAAAGTCACATTTTATAGATACAATACAATAATTAAGAGATCAGACGTCAAGTGTTTCGATTAAAATCAAAATTCTGACATAATAATAATAATTAAGAGTCCAAAATTTGACTCAGTAAATCAAAAATCTCAATTAAATACATCTTAAATACAAATACATACCTGGTGAAACGACAAACATCCAGATCATCAGTTTAAAAAGAATTCCTCAACCAGAAAACTGATGATTAAAGCCGTCAGTTAATTACCGCAGCTTTAAGCACAGGATGCGTTCAGGTACAGTAAAGAGTGTAGGACGTCTGTGCTTCGGTTGCACACATCAGGGCGTTACAGTCGGCAGCACTAAAGAGATAAACCAGAGAAAAGAAGCTCCTGGAAGACAGATTTCATTGATACGTTGGCAGGTTTTTACTGTTTTAATGGAAGTAACACCAACAGAACGTGAACTCTGTCTCTCTGCAGCTTCACTCTTCTCTGCTCGGTAGATTTCCCTCCGTTCCGTCTTTTTTTTTTTTACTGTAAATTGCTTTAATTTTCCAGGAAATTTCATCCGGAATCGCCGAATGATTGCAGGTTTTTAGGGAACCCATCTAAATGCATATGGAGTCATTATTCTGCCGCCGACGTTTACCTCATAATGGACGGTTCAAAGAAGGATCTTCAAACCTTTGAATTTTAAGCAGCTTCTGGGTGTTTTTCTGTCACATTTTTACTCACTGTGGCCTCATTTTTTCACCGTTTCCCGCGCTATGAAAACAGAACAACCATGACGAGAAGGAGAGAGAATAAAAAAAAAACATCTTCAGTGCAGCGTGAGCGGGACTAAAAACTAGTAGGAGTTTCCAGGGGAACACAGGAAGTGACGGACCGTTTATTCTCTTTACGGTGCTTCTGTGTCGTATGGCTAGCGGATGGGGTGGCTAATGCTAACAGCTGGAAGACGCTCTACCGTTAATTTCACTGATGGAACGACGTGCCGCAGATGAGTAGTTCGAGGAGCGTAGGAAAGTTGAAAATCTGCCATTTTTTTCTGTTTTTGTAGTTTGTGGCTCTGAGAACTGGTGTCATTTTGACTTTCATTTATTTAAAAACAACAAATGCTTCAAAATTGACGCTGAATTTTCTTTTGGCTATCTGATATTTTACCTCCTCCACAGTGTTTCTGTTTCAGAGGATTAAATTAGTCTCGTAAATAAACGGGACAGCAGGAACCTGTCACTCCTAACGAGGCTTCTTCATTAATAACAGTGACTATAACTAATAATAATAATAAATTAGGATGTTTCCTCTGTTTAAATGAGATCAGCTGAGATTGATCAGTTGTTGTTTTTCTCTATTTTCTTAATATTTCACTGTTTTATCACTTTTATTGTCCACTAAGTATCAATTCTTAAAGCTATATTAATTGTTGTTCTCCAGACTCTGTTTCAGGCTCCTTCTAACTTAGCAGTCAGTCGTTAGCCGCTAGCCGCTAGCTGTTAGCATAGCGTTAGCCACTGTGAGAGAAGCTGATTTCCTGGTTTGTGTTTCTTCTGGACCTGAAATAGTGCATTTAATCTACCGATAAATGGAAACATACCAAATGCCAGCCATGATAATCAGTCCGTCTTTGGTCTTAACTATTATATTTGAATCAGGTGAATGCTAATCTTAACCCTCTGTTGGAAAGCTTCGTTGTTTTAAATGTGTGATTAATGGAGACTCGACATTTTGTAGTGTGATGAATTGAAGGTTAGAACAGCTGCAGATTATTGGTTACTGATGAATCATTTGCTGCTTTGGGGTGGATTTATATGCAAGCAGAATGTAGATTAATGCAAACACACAGTAAACACTCAGTAAACGGTGTTTATGGACAGACGAGGGATCCTCAGTGCTTCTCTTTGTGTTTTAAAGTCCCTCCTGTCTGAGCTGCAGCACACAGACATCCATCCTCACTTTCTCTTCTCTTTCTGCTTGTCCTGTTTTTGTTCTGCTCTCCTGCTCAGACCTCCCTCCCTCCTTCCTCCCTCCTTCCTCCCCTCCGTCTCCCCTCTCTCGCCCGGCTGAGAGCCACCGAGGTCTTCTGCAAATTGAGCCTCCGAGATGAAGACAGATGAAATTTCTTTGAGGCGAGCCGCCGGCCGACCTCGACACGTGTCCCGCGGCTCCCGGTGATTTCATTTGTCTGACCTTTAAGGTGTGACGAAGGAGGGTTTGAAACAGTGAGGAGGGTTTAAAACAGCGAGGAGGCGTCAGCGTCCGTCCTCAGGCAGGTCGGGTTTCCTCTGGATGCTGAAGATTCGGCTGCGAATCAAAGAAACTTCAATCAAAATGCAGAAACGCATCTGACTGGTTGTTTCTCTGAACCCCAAAATTAAACAGCAAGTTTAAAAGACAGGTTGCTTTTGAAAAATAATCAAAATTACACCATTTATCAGAGCTGGGAAGTGTAAAAGCAGAAAAAATTTGTGGGATTGTCATCTTTCCGACGGTCTTTGAACTACTCATTTGTGATGTGCCGTTCTGTTAATAAAATTAGCCAACCGTAGTCGAAATTGAGGCTTAAAATTGTGACAAACAAACTGCTTGTTTTTATTTGCTGCTCTGAACAGCAAAAACCTGCAGTCTTTTAAAAACCCATCAAAATTACGCCATTTATCAGAGCCAGAAACTGTAAAAACAGAAAATTTGTGGGACTTTTAGCTTCTTGACGACCCTCGAACTACTCGTCTGTGATGTGCCGTTCCATTAGTAAAATTAACCAAACGTAGGCATGTTGTGTTTAGAAAATAATCAAAATTACACCATTTATCAGAGCTGGGAAGTGTAAAAGCAGAAAAATTTGTGGGATTGTCATCTTTCCGACGGTCTTTAAACTACTCACTTGTGATGTGCCGTTCTGTTAATAAAATTAGCCAACTGTAGTTGAAATTGAGGCTTAACATTGTGACAAACAAACTGGTTGTTTTTATTTGCTGCTCTGAACCGCAAAAAACCTGCAGTCTTTTAAAAACCCATCAAAATTTTGCCATTTATCAGAGCCAGAAACTGTAAAAACAGAAAATTTGTGGGACTTTTAGCTTCTTGACGACCCTCGAACTACTTGTCTGTGATGTGCCGTTCCATTAGTAAAATTAACCAAATGTAGGCATGTTGTGTTTAGAAAATCATTAAAATTACAGCATTTATTAGAGCCAGGAGGTAGATTATCAACTTTCTGACGGTCCTTGAACTACTCATCGGTGACACGTTGTTCCAGCTGTTAAAGGAACCAAAAATAGTTGAAATTGAGGCTTAAAATGATTAAATTTCCCTCACTGTGAATGCTTGTTGTTCCTTTTTGCTGTTTTGGACTGCTCGAATCTTCTAATAGTTGAAATCACGTCATTTATCAGAGCCACTTTGACAGTCCTTGAACTACTCATCTGGGACGTGCTGCTCCATCGGGAAATTAAACCAAAAACCGGCTTAAAATCAGGACTTTGTGGTTGTTATATGCAGTTTTTTCATCATTTAGTGTCTCTGTGGTTGTTTTATAACTTTTCGTAGTCATTTTCTGTGACATTTAATGATTCTATATCTTTCTGCGGTCATTTATAGTCTCTGATTGTTGTCATATAGAGTCACATAGAGGGTCTGAACAGTGCAGTCATTTAAATCCTCTTTACGTCCGGTACATGTTGTAGTAGTGACAATAAAAAGACTTTCACTTTGATTTTATGCAACCTTGTGGTAATTTTAGACTTTTTAATGGTCATTTTGTGTCTCTTTGTGGTTGTTTTATGTCTTTTTGCAGTCATTGTACACGACTTTGTGATAATTTCATATCTTTATATCATCATTTTGTGTCTCTTTGTGGTTGTTTTGCGTCTTTATGTCATTGTTATATGTGAATTTTAGTAATTTTATATCTTCTTGTGGTCATTTTGTGTCTCTTTGTGGTTGTTTTGCGTCTTTATGTCGTTATTATATGTGAATTTTAGTAATTTTATATCTTCTTGTGGTCATTTTGTGTCTCTTTGTGGTTGTTTTGCGTCTTTATGTCGTTATTATATGTGAATTTTAGTAATTTTATATCTTGTGGTCATTTTGTGTCTCTTTGTGGTTGTTTTGCTTTGTTTTTTAGTCATTTTATGCGAGTTTGTGATAATTTTATATCTTTATATCATTATTTTGTGTGTTGTTGGTCCTGCTGTGTCTCTTTGTGGTCATTTTGCGTCTTTATATATTCATTTTGTGCGACTTGTGGATATTTTCAATCTTTCTATGGTCATTTTGTGTCTCTTTGTGGTTGTTTTGCGTCTTTATATAGTCATTTTTTCTGGCTTTTATTAATTTTATGTATTTTTCTGGTCATTTTGTGTCTCTTTGTGGTTGTTTTGTGTATCTATACAGTCATTTTTTCTAACTTATTAATTTCATATATTTTTCTGGTCATGTTGCGTTTCTTTGTGGTTGTTTTGCGTCTTTTTACAGTCATTTCATGTGACTTCCAGTAATTTTTAAAGTCTTTTTATTGTAACTTTGTGGCTCTTCGTGATTGTTTTGCGTCTAATTGTAATCATTTTGCGTGACTTTGTGGTTATTTTATGTCTTTATGTGGTCATTTTGTGTGTTTTTAGTCATGTTGTGTCTCTTTGTGGTTGTTTTCTTTCTATTTATAGTCATTTTATGCAATGTTGTGGTAATTTTTTATCTTTAGATGGTCATTATGTGTGTTTTTATTCATTTTGCGTCTCCATGGTTCTTTTCTGTTCTGCATAAAGGCTTCATGTTTTTATTTCCTTCCTCCTTCCCTGTAAAATTCCTAGAAAGGAAGCATCACAGCGGTGTTGTGTTAGCGTCCAAATACTTTTGGAAACCGTTTCACTTTCAGAGCGTTTCCTTGCCGGTGTTCCTCCGTCAGCATCAGACGACGAACCAATCAGAGCGGCCGTGTCAATCAATCAGCCGTCCAGAGCGTCCAATCAGAACCTGCGGCTCCTCTGAAGCGCTCCAGCTGCTGATAAAATGAAAACAAAAAGCTTGCTGCAGATAAAGACGTGGAGGTGAAACAGTTTTTCTCTGGACGTGGAGGAATGTGAAGCATTTTAGACCCTCTGCTCTTCGTCAGCGTCGCCGCCTGCATTCGTTTGGACACGTTCTCTTGGCTCAGAGTAGCAGGAATGTAGGAGGCTCTGAACATCACACTCAGCTGACCTGTGTGTGTGTGTGTGTGTGTGTGTGTGTGTGAGTGTGTTGGCTGACCTCCAGCATCTCCTCGCTGCCAAACATGTGCAGGATGGCTGCAGTGTGTTTTCTCTCCAGCTGTGTGCTTCTTGCTCTTTTGTCTGCGTCGGTTCATCCTGTCGGCCTTTTTATCCGTTTCATCGTTTAATTCGTCACGCCACGTTTATTATCCAGCCACACAGACACGTACTTCTATCTCTGTGAGGACCCTGATTGATGCTTTACAATATCTGTGGTCAGTTTGTCACTTTTGCGGCTATTTTGTGTGTCTTTAAAGTCATTTTGAGTCTGACTGTAGTTGTTTTGCATCTCTTTGTGCTCGTTTTGTCTCTTTTTGTCTGTATTTTTTGTGTTTTAAGGTTGTTTTGCATCCCTTTGTAGTCATTTTGTCCCTTTTGTGGTCATTTTGCACATCTCTGAGGTCATTTTGCATGTCTTTGTGGTCCTTTTGTGTCTTTTTGTGCTTATTTTGCATATTTTCAATGTTGATTTGTATCTCATTGTGGTTGTTTTTGCATCCCTTTGTGGTCATTTTGTCCCTTTTGTTGTCATTTTGCAAGTCTTTACGGTCATTTGGAGTCTGTCTGAAGCTGTTTCGTGTCACTTTGTGCTCATTTTGTCTCTTTTTGTCTTTGTTTTGTGTGTTTTTAAGACTGTTTTGCATCTCCTTGTGGTCATTTTGTCTCTTTGTGGTCATTTTGCAAGTCTTTAAGGTCATTTTCAGTCTGTTTTTAGTTGTTTTGTGTCACTATGTGCTTGTTTTGTGTCACTTTGTGGTCCTTTTGCACATTTTTAATGCTGTTTTGTATCTGATTGTGTTTTTTTGCATCTTTCTGGTCATTTTGTCTCTCTTTGTCTTTATGTTGTGGGTTTTTTAAGGTTGTTTTGCATCCTTTTGTAGTCATTTTGTCCCTTTTGTGGTCATTTTGCATGTCCTTGTGCTCATTTTGTGTCTCTTTGTTGTCATTTTGCAAGTCTTTAAGGTCATTTTCAGTCTGTTTGTAGTTGTTTTGTGTCACTTTGTGCTTGTTTTGTGTCGCTTTGTGGTCCTTTTGCACATTTTTAATGCTGTTTTGTATCTCATTGCTTATTTTTTCTTGTCTTCGTGGTTGTTTTGTCTCTTTTTGTGTTTATTTCGCATGTCTTTAAGGTCATTTTGTGTCTCTTTGTGGTCCTTTTGCACATTTTTACTGCTGTTTTGTATCTCATTGTGGTTATTTTGCCTCTTTCTGGCCATTTTGTCTCTCTTTGTCTTTATTTTTTGTGTTTTTTTAAGGTTGTTTTGTGTCTTTTTTTCCCCTCTCTTCAGCCACAGACACGCAGTCTCACTCATACTTCTTTCTTTGTGAGGACTTCGATTGATTATGATGAGTGATGTAAAGTTTATCACAATAAAATGTTCAGTTAAAGTCTTTGTGCCTCGGCGTGGAGGTTTTGTCTGTCTGTAGTTGCGTTGCATCTTTTTGTGGTTGAGTTGTGTCTCTTTCAGGTCATTTTGTTTCCCTATGGTTGATTTGTCTTACGTTTGTTGTTAATTTGCGTGTCTTTCAGGTCATTTTGTCTTTTTCTGTTGTTATTTTGCATGTCGTTGAGGTTGTTTTGCGTCTCTTTGTCATTTTCTGTGCGCTAGCTGTTACTTTTTGTCTGTTTTTGCATTTGTGTGTCTCTTTCTGGTTATTCTGTTGGTCTTTAAAGTCATTTGGCATCTCTTTGTGGTTGTTTTCTGTGTCTTTAGGGTTAATTTTGCATCTCTTTGTGGTCATTTTATGTGTCTTTAAGGTTGTTTTGTGCCAATTTGTGGTCCTTTCCTCTGTATTTGTGATTATTTTGTGTGTCTTTGTTTGCTCTGATTGACTCTGCAGTCATTTTGTGTCTCTTTGTTATCAGTTTCTATCTCTTTACGATTATTGTGGGTGTCTGTATTCGCTTTGTCCCCTTCTTTGGTGCTTTTGTGCGTCTTTGTCGTTGTTTTTCGTGTCTTTGTGCTCATTTTGTGTCTCATGGTGGCCATTTTGTCTCTTTAAGTGGTTGTTTTGTGCGTCATTGGGGTTGTTTTGCATCTCTTTCTGGTCATTTTGTCTCTCTTTGTCGTCGTTTTGTGTCCCTTTGTGGTCTCAACCTCAATATGTTCAGTTTACTCTCACAGAAAGAAACCAGGAAATATTCATATTTGAGAAGCTGCAATCAGTGAATTTAGTCTTTTTCCTTTTTCAGACTGATTAATCGATTATCAACATAGGCGGCTGTTCATTTAATAGCTGATTAATTCAGTGGTTGCAGCTCTGAACCTGAACTTCGAACCTCCTTTTGAATCTCTGTATTAAAGTGAGGACCAACAAAATGTCCTCACAGGCTGTAAAACTCCCAAACACACACACACACACACACACACACACCCTGAACAAAGAGTGGATTAGTCCATTTACTGTTAATCTGCTGCGTGTTAATAAGCAGATTTACCTGTTTTTACTGCAGGGAACAGAAAAGCACTTGTTCACCGTTAATGAAGTACTCCGAGCAAACAAACCTGTTCGCTGTTTTATTAGACTCAGTTCAAAGCAGAGCCACTTCTCAGGGAATGTTCGGTGCGAGGAAAAGATAAAAAAAAAAGAATAGGACATTTATTTTGATGAGTTTCTCAGGCTCTTTCATTTGATGGATGTTTCGCATCACCTGCTTTATAATAAAAGCCCAAAGTGAAGTCAGCGTCAACCTTTAAACTGACTGAGGTTTTTGATCTTGAACGCTCCTGATTTGATGAGTCAACAACTTGCAGCTGTTTTGCATCTTTGTGTGCTCATTTTATGTGTCTTGGCGGGTATTTTGCATCTTTCCATGGCCACTTTGCCTGGCTTTGTGGTAGCTTTGCAGCCCCGTATGGTCATTTTGCGTCTCTTTTAAGTAATTTTGCAAGATTTTACAATTCATTCTGCCTGCATTTGTGTGTCTTTGTGAACATTTAATGATCGTTGTGCACGTCTTTGTGTTTACTTTGCAGCATTTTACTGTAACTTCATGTGTGTTTGAGGCCATCTTGCATGTCTTTGAAGTAATTTTGCTTCATTTAATGGCCATGATGTATGTCTCTGGTCATTTTAAGTCACTTTGTGGTCATTTTGCATTCTTTAAAGTCCTTTTGTTTGTCTCTGTGGTTGCATTCTTGATGTCTAGCAGTAATTTTGCATCTTCTCAGTGGTCTGTTTCTGTCTCTGTATGGTCATTTTGTGTCTCTCTGTAGCTGCTTTGCATCTTTTGCAGTCATTTTGTGTATAATTACAGTCATTTTTTATGTCTTTGTGGTAGTTTTGCATCTTTTTATGGTCATTTTAGGTGTTTTTGTGGTTATTTGGCATCTTTTATAGTCAATTTTTATGTGTTTGTGGTCATATTGTGTCTCTTCGAAGTAACATTCTGCATGTCTATCAGCAATCAGTGGCATGTTGTTAAAAAGTCATTAGTGGTTGTATTTTTGGTCTTTTTGAAGTATTTTTGCGTCTTTTTACGGTAATTCTACATGTATCTAGTCGTTTTTGTGTCTTTGTGGTCACTTAGCATCTTTACATGGTCAGTTTGTGGTATTTTTGTGTCTTTTGTGGTTGTTTTGCATATTTTTTGGTAGTCATTTTGTGTGACTTTTTTGTCATTTTGAGTCTCTTTGAGGTCATCTGACATCATTTTATCGTCCTTTTACACGTTATAATCATCAGTTTGTGTTTCTTTGTGGTCGTTTTTTGTCTTTTATAGTCATTTCGTGTGTCTTCATAGTTGTCTTTAGGCTCCTTGAAAGTAATTTGGCATCTTTTTATGGTCATTTTGCATCTCTTTGTGGTCATTTTGCATCTTTATGTGGTCAGTTTGTGGTATTTTTGTGTCTTTTGTGGTTGTTTTGCATTTTTTTGTAGTCATTTTGTGTGACCTTTTTGTCATTTTGAGCCTCTTTGAGGTCATCTGACATAATTTTATCGTCCTTTTACATGTTATAATCGTCAGTTTGTGTTGCTTTGTGGTCATTTTTCATCTTTTATAGTCATTTCGTGTCTCTTTATAGTTGTCTTTAGTCTCCTTGAAGTAATTTGGCATCTTTTTATGGTCATTTTGCATCTCTTTGTGGTCATTTTGCATCTTTATGTGGTCAGTTTGTGGTATTTTTGTGTCTTTTGCGGTTGTTTTGCGTCTTTTATGGTCATTTCGTGTGTCTTTATAGTTGTTTTTAGTCTCTTTTACATCTTTTTACAGTGTATTTTGCACGTCTTTGTGGTTATTTTGGGTCTTGTAGTCATTAGAACAGGCAGGGCTGCGTGACAGTAAAGACCTATTCTACCACATTAAACTCATGTTGCCTGCTGTGGTTGTGTGTCTGGATGAACGCCAGCAGGTAGTTTAGGGTGACGGACTGTGATTAAAGTCGAGGCTCGATGTCAAACTGAGTCACAGAAACCTGGAAGTGACACTGATCCACCTGATCAGACCGAGGCCTCGCTGAGTTAATCTACAGACGCAACAAGCTGCTTTAGACGACGTTTGATTGCAGCTGTTTCAGTGAGGGAAAGTTCTGTGTCCGTCAGTCTGGAGGCCTGTTTGGAAATCCCATATTTCAGGGGATAGAGAGGCCGTTTCCATGAAGTTCAGTTCTCACATGTTCACAGCAGGTTCACGTGACGTTCCTCATCCGGCTGCATCGTCTCCTCCACACAAACGCTCACAACAGGCGTCTCAGAGGCATGTGATGTATGCTGAAGGTGAGCGGTCAGATGCGAAAAGCTGCGGCATGCGGAACACGTCGTGAGCGTGTGCAGAGCGCGTTAACCCGCCGAGGGTTTAACGCCGGTGCGGTAAATCTGCATGAGGTGACAGATCTGACAGTTTCCCCTGCAGGAAGCAGCAGCAGCAGATTTACACTTATTAACCCGCCGAGGCTGCAGCGAGCGAGCGTGAAGCAGGACCGAGTGTAGCTCTGCTGGATCCCCACAGCTTTTCACGCTCCGGATTAGACTCGGGCTGCATGTGGAGTTTTGGCATGTTGCATTTCATTTAACAGGCGGCTTCGGTGTCGGCACTGCAACAGCATTTGCTGGACGCTGAAGTCAACAAAAGGAGGAACTCTGGTGCTTTTAATATCTTTAGAACATTTAAAGGGTTTATACTGTCGGATACTGTGCTGTGTTTATGGTGTGTGTCTGTATGGGAGGAGCTGTGTGGCCTCAGGGCTGCTGGGAGGCAGCAAATAAAGAAGCTGCTGCTGCTGCTGCTGGACATTTTATAATTCAGTTCAGTTCAGTTCAGTTTTATTAATACAGAGCCAATTCACAGCACAAGTCGTGTCAGGGCGCTTCACATAGAAACCAAGACTCCCTTTAAGCAACTCTTTGGCAACAGTGGGAAGAAAAAACCTTTAACAGAAAGAAAACCTTCAGCAGAATCAGGCTCAGGGAGGGCAGACGTCTGCCTCGACTGGCTGGGGTGAGGGAGGAAACATTACATTTTCAAAAGGTGTTATGTATTAATTATTGTATTCTGTACAGTTATTCCTAATTCTGTTTATGTCATTTTTGCTTGAAAAGTACTGGAGGAAAAGCTTCCAGTTAGGGATATCCCAGGTCTGATTTTAAGGGCAGGATGAGGCCAGTTTCAAGTATCGGCTCAAGCCTGTGCCCAATTCTTTGTTAACATCTGTTGTCATACAGGAAGGTAAAAAGCAGCTCCAAACAGACACAAAATGTTCCACTGGGATGTAGAATTGCTGTGCTTGTTGCTCCCAGCTTAGGTTGGCACTTATTTGCTGCCAGAGGTAATTAAGCATCACAGAAGTCTTTGTCATGGTGGCCCGTCGCTAGCTAAACCACCACAATGCTCACCATTGCAACGTTGTGTTTGACAACGGTGAGTGGTTTAAAAAAACACAAACATGGCAGAGCTTTTATTCTCCTCCTACAGCAGAATGATAATGAGGGGCAGTCAGACCATTCTACACAGCGCCATGTCGGGACTAAAGAATGATGCAGAATAAATACTCAGAACCTTGTCATGCTTTATACCTTAAATATAAAAGCGACTCTTCTACTGCAGACGACTGAAAAAACGCCTCCTGACAGCCTGATTTTTGAAGCCGGTTTTAAACTCTCCACATCCGTGACTAAGTGAGGGTGTATTCGGGTTATGTAAAGCAAATTTTGTCATCTTTCTGACCATAAAAGTCCATGCAGACCCCTTTATAAACATCTGCATGCAGCCCAGCATTTGTGTCCATGTGACAACTACGCTAGTAGATGAGTAGTGTTTATGCTTTTCTGGCTAGAAAGTACAATAATACACACCGATCAACCACAACATCATGACCTCTGACAGGTGAAGTGAATAACATTGATCATATTGGTACTATGTGGTGTTCTGATGGAAAACCTTGGATTTTAACATCCGTGTTGATGAGACTTAGACACCCAAATAAACATTGTCCCACAGCAAACACACTCCCTCATGCAAATGGAAATCCCAAATGTCACTGGAGGAAAATGCATCCCACCACATGGAAACAACACCAACCAATCAGGAACATGTTGAGGAACATGACAGTGGTCCAACATGTTGATTTGACCTCCAAACTTCCTACACCCCATTGTGATCAAGCATCAACAGGATGCAGTGGAACAAGTTGGATTGACAGAGGCCCCACTGCACAAGCCAGAGTACCCAAAGGATCCAGTGCCAACGTCCTGGTTCCAGACCCCATAGGACACCCTGAGAGGTCCTCTTGTCAATGCCCAATGGTTCAGAGCATTTTTGGCCTCATAAGGGAGACCAACACAATATTAGACCGATGGTCATGATGTTATGCCTGATTGGTGTAAACTACACTGGAGTATAATTAAAGTATCAGTCATGTAGATCAAATTTAAGGTCAGCTTTGGTGCCATTTAATGAAAAATACCTGTTTCTGAGGGCTGTGCAGCTTTTTCTTCAGTTCAGGATCTTTGTTTCTTCTGAATACAGTCATTTAATACTTAGAATAATCATGTTATAATTAGCCCTCTGCCTTCTCCTGCCCACACTTTAATTCTTTTGGACAGGTTAGCTTTTTCCTGACTTTGATTAACAGCCAGCAGGGTGTTTCTCTGTAAGTCTCGACCGGAACAAACTCGGAGGTTGAGGAGAGTCGAGCTCTGGGAGTTTTTTTTTTCTGAGCCGGTGATTTCCTCTGCGGCACGCCGGCAATCAAATTACAATCAAATGCGACTCGACGGAAGCGTTTGCATGAAGCAGGGTTTGACTGAGAGCTCCCCGTGGGCGAGCGTCGCCTCGCGCTGCAGCGTCTCTTTTATTTTCTGCCGCTGTTCCCTCATTTGTCTGTGTTTTTTAATTTTCTCCCTCGCTGCCTGGCTTCCCGGCTCCACAGCTCTCCATCTGAACGAGCCGCTTTCGCTTCATTTGCTCAAACCTGTCGCCCATAACTCAGTCCAGAAGCTCCACCGCTGCTTTATTTCAACGCCACAGACCTCCGTGTTCAGTGCTGCCGTCTGCGGACGAACCTCTCGACGCCATCCGGGCCTGGAGAAGTGCGGAGAGCAGAGAGGGAGTCACTTATCTGGGCTGCAGTTAGATAACACTGTCGCTTCATTTGCACACATAATGACGGAGGCGCTTCATTCTGCTCTGATGAGGCTCTTTATTGCTTCATCAAGCCGCTCGCTGCCGGCGTTCTGGTCACGCAGAGTTCAGCTTCTCTGCAGACTTCTTCATTAATTCTGAGGAAACCATCAGTCAGTTCGTTGATCAGCAGGAATTTCAGAAATACTCTGATGAGTCGAGCAGGCTTCAGCTTCCAGTGTCGTGTTTTCTCTGTCACCCTTTGACACCACGTTTAGTTTTGTTTTATCTCTTCGGGACCATGTTCAGGATTCAATATAAGTGCTACCATTCATTTTTATCTGCAGTCTGTTGGCAGGCCTCAATTAAAACAGGTTTTTATGCAATTGTAGCTCAAATTTTAACAGGATTTCATTAAAATCAGCAAACGACAAAGTGAATTATGCCCATTTTCATCCACTATTTATATGCAAATATTATCAGTTAGTTTGTTGAGCGAATTCTCCTCTTGGCACCAATGAATCATCATTAAAAGAGCTCCAGTTTAGCCTCAAAAGAACATAGAAAACATGCTGAATCATCAATTAATCAATTCATAGTCAACTTTTAAATAAATTGACAACTATTTTGCTAACAAATTAAGCAATTAGAGCATTTTTTTTGAGCAACAAGTCTAAATTCTCAGATTTCAGCATCTAAAATGTGAATATTTTTCGGTTTCATTCCTTTTTTTGTGGCACTGAACTGAACATCTTTGGGTTGTGGAAACACTGATCGGCATTTTATAGTACTTTCTGCAACAGTTTTTGCACCATAGACCAGTTTCAAGCAAGACTGTTTTCTACGGACTAGTCATCAAGTGCGATAATTGGTCCGTAGAAAATTGTCTTGCTTGAAGCCGGTCTGTGGTGCACCAAATTTAACAATGTTTTTTTAACTTAAAAAAGTGTCCCAAATGAATAAAATTACTTTTAATTGCTAGATGTGTATTTACTTTTTCGAGTCTCTCCCTCTCTTCAATGAAGCTCTCCAGAGACGTTTGTTTTTTATTCATTTTGGAGGGAAACAGAGCACAGGCGAAAGTGGCGGGAAGACGATCTGGTCATTTTTCAAAATAAAACACCCTGCAGACTCTGCCAGAAATAAAATAAGGACCCCCGGCAGCCCAGTGGCTGGGGACCGCTGGGCTAAACTACTGTTCGATTGATTCAGACACAGTTTTTGCAGCCTTTTGGTTCGGTAAAGTCCTTCTCTGGGAGGAAATGTCGCGAAAATATATATATGCTGATGTTTCTCATCAGGGCTTTTAGGTTATTTTGAAATGGACGACAGTATTGTGGTCTCCTAGTATGTCCAGAAACAGCATCTTTATATGTTTTAATGAGAGTTCAACCAACTGTTCAAAACCCGAGGAGGTTCATTTTAATGTGACATGAATCAGAAAAAGACAGAAAATCCTCGGAGGAGAGGAGCTGCAAGCCGAAGAAGGTGATCGATATTTTTGTTTTATAGATGAAGATTAAACGATCATCTGGAACCAACGTGAGCAAACGCTCTGACCGCTGCTGCTGCTGCTCTTTGAATCCTGACGGTGAAAGTTCCAGCAGTAAAAACCTGAAATGTGAGTCCCCTGTTTGTTCTGCACAAAATAATTTATTCCCTAATATAATTGCATTTCGGCATTAGAGTGGAGCCCACAGTTTCTCCTCTGCTGGACAGTCTTTCCTCCTGCTCCAGGTTTGATTTGCAGCCAGCAGGGAGAAACAATTAAAACCTCAAATGTGCCATAAAAATGTAAAACATGTCGCTGCTGACTTCAGACCTCACAGAGGCTCGACTGCAGCAGGAAAATAATCCGCAGCTATTTTCTCAATTGGTTCCAGTAATATTTCGAGCAAAGAAGGAGAAGCTGTGTCAAATTCTCTCTGATTCCTGCCTCTCTTTAAGTGGATTTACTTCTGATCCGAGTGTTTTTTGATTTTTTTTTTTGGGGGGAGTTATTGATCGGATGAAACGACACGTCTGAAGACTTGGATTCCACAAAGTTGCGAGAGATGTTTAATCATGACGCGTAATCTGCAGTCGCAGCAGTAAATGAAATGCAGGCCGCTTCCATTCGCCGCTTATTATGCGCTTATTCAATTCACGCATGAAAAATTCAGCAGTGACCCTCGGAAGGTTTAAAAACATCTTATCTGACTGAATTTGACTGACAACTCTTATTCCTTCTAATAGCAGGAATGTTGGTCATGGAGTGTTTTTTAGTGAGGATGAGCCTCATGTTGATCCGAGCAACAACTTCAATGAATGATTATTTAACTCATTCATCAACCCTCGGAAGGCCAAGCAGCTTCTGGGCGTTTTCTTTGCTCTTGTTGCATTTTTACTCACTGTGGGTTCATTTTTCACTGCATTTTAAAGTCCCACACCTCTATGGAAACAGAACAACCTTGACTACAAGAAGAGAGAACTCCATGCTGAATGTGTCCTCCAACAACCTGCTCCTGTGTTTACTGTTTTCGAGCCATGCTGCATTTATTTTATTGATCCAGTGGGGTTTATTTTCCTCTCAGTCTTGTCTCCTCTGTGTTTTGTGGAAACACTGCCTGCAGTTCAACCTAAAACTTTTTGCCTGTTGGTCACGAATAAGTCATTCACGGCTTCTGAGTTGTGTTGAGGAGCACAGAATCTGGTGCGAATGCTTTATTTTTGGAGAATATTTGAGTTAAATATGTAGAATAAAGCGATTTTGATGAAACGTCCGGACGGAAATGAGCATCACACATCACAGAGGACCACCGGGAAGCTGAAAATCAGATGATTCTTTCTGCTCTTACAATGATGTCATTTATCATTCAAATGCTGATTTCTGATTTGAGAAGGTTAAAGTTGGAGTACGTGATTCTTATCCAACAGCCTTTTTGTCAGATTCAGTGATTATCTCTTCACGTTCTGCTCGCTGTACATTCCGAGAATTATCCAGTTTTTAAGCGCAGCCCGGCCTTGTCAGTGGAAAACAAAGAAAGTTGCTTGACACTTTCCTAACATGCTCTACGTACGATTTTAAACTGGGATTTGCTTGTTCTTCCTGATGGAACGACACGTCACAGATTATTCATTTAAGGAGCGTTGGAAAGGTGAAATTGTGACGGTTGTTAACCAATAAATTATATCATTTTGGCAGTTTTTCTCTCCCTTCCTGACTTATTTGCAAGTTTTGGGGGTTCAGAGGGTGAATCCAATCGTGCAACTTATACAGTTATCTATAGTAACTGATGACTCTAATCCATATACTCGACTTCTGCCATACTTTACAGTTATATTATGACTATTAAATGGGTGTTAAATTGCTCTATGTGGGGTTTTCAAAGGTCCTGCAAGAACCTGAGTAATCAAGTAATCATTTCACTGAAACATTCTCTGGTTTCAGCCTCTAAAATGTAGAATTTCTCTGCTTATTATCGTTGCTGAGTGGATGTCTTTGGCCTCTTGTGCATTAGTACTTCTTGCCCTTTAACAGTCAGCTGCAGCCGTCCTTCACTCGCTTCCTGCAGCAGATAATCAGAGATTTCTACGCCAAATTACAAAATGAATAAATGAATCTTGGTTTGAAGCTTCTCGTCTTAGTGGCTGAAAAAACCAATCAGAAAGTCAACGGGAAACTGTGTGTGTGTGTCTTAGTGTGTGATGGTTGTGGGAGATGTTAATAAAGACAAATCGTCTCGTCTGTTGTTGTGAATTTCGGCGTGACAACTCGAGGCAGGTTCGAGGTCGGGTCTGCGGAGCCGCTAATGATCCGACCCGGGTTCCTCTGCGAGCTCACGTGTCGGAGAGCCGCTGCAGGAGCTGCTGGGTAATGACGTGAGAGAGGCTCTGCGATTTAAACGGGAGGACGAGGACGAGTCGAGGTGGTGGAGAGTAATGGAGCGTCGGCAGCTCTCCGGTGTGGCCTGTTGTTTTATTTACTGCTGCTGCAGCTCGTCTCCGAGCTGGAAAAAAGTTCATTAAAGACAAACGATGACGGAGTGAATCAGTGAAGTGAGCTAACACAAGCAGGTTTACATGAACAGAAAGGAAGCCGCTGACGTGTTGAGATGGATTCATAAACACAAGACTCTGACAGAATGACAGATTTACGCTTTTGTAGTTTTGTTTTATGCAAGTTACAACTTTGCATAATGAAAAAAGAAAAAGCTGTGATCCTGCAGCTCAGTTTTAGCCCCTAGATTTGGTTTTACGGCACATTTCCAGCAGAAAACAGCCGATAGAGAGAAGCTGATGAACATAATGGAGCGTTTAACAGCTGAAGAGCTGGTGGAGACCAAAAATGGAGCAAAAAGTGCCTTTCTTTGGTCTCCAGGTGGACTGGTCGATGGGTTGGTCTTCCCATTGGTTTGTCATTACTTTCATGAGGAGAAAAGTGCTACATTCACAGCCTTCCAGAATTACTGCATTATTCTTGGTTACTTCCTGTGAACAAGCTGCGATTTTTTACAACTTTCCACCTCATAGAAACTGCTAGGTCTGACTTTTTTAACGTTTATTAAACATATACTCAGCTTCAAACTCACTGAAACCATGCTAGACAGAGAGAGAACAACAAAGAGTCACAAAATTAAACAAAACAGCTACCAAAATAAATTAAAAAAAGCAGCAAAGGGACAGAAAAGGACCAGAAAAAGATGCAAATTGACCACAGAGACTCCAAGCTAACTGACTGCATGTCAGAGAAGTCACCATGTGGCTGCATTTTGTTCAAACTAATGGACAAATCGCAACTCATCCACCAACCAGCAGGCAGATCATCTGAAAATAGCAGCTAACTTGTCTGTGTTTCATTCCTCAGTAGTTGTTATGCTTGATCATCAGTTGATATAGTTCTGTTTTCAGAAATCCTCTGAATATGGGCAGGTGGTGCATTAGCATCTCAGCCGATAATAACCAGGTGCAAATGATTTGATGTGCTGCAAATATTAGCTTTTAATGTTGATTTTGAATTCAGTCAGGCTAATAAGGCTAACAGGTAGAGAGCACTCTGTTCGCTCAGGAACATTTAGATTTTTTTTCACTGCTACTAATCAACAGGTTAAAGAGTAGGTATGGGGGAGACCAAAAACGGAGTTAAATGAGTGGGAATATTGGATTCAGTGGAACACAGATGCAAAAAATTAATGTTAATGTTGTGTAGCTGCTGGATGTCTAAGAGGCAGTGGTATAGTAATAACTAACCAACAGCCTTTCAGGGTGAACAATGAAGGTTTTATGGTTGGTGGAAAATTGGAATAGAAAAAATGAAAGTTTCAACAAAATTTGCACCATCTTATAACTGGTTTGTATTAATCTATCAAAGCAGCATTGAACCATTGAAGACCAGATGTATATATAAGTGAGCCTGCAAAGGTTCAGGACTCTAGTGATGGTATTTATCAAGTTTTAGCACTACAAACATTGATCCACAGACTGGTGCGAAGAAATGCTGGATGCTTAAGAATTTTTAAAGGTTACAACACGTGACCAAAAGGTTTACACATTTTACTTGATAACATGCACAGAAAATAAATCAGACACATATGAGACGGCAGGCGTGAACTTTTTTTAAAACTTTGGTGGACTGACCCAGTTGTTAAACCTCTCCAGCACCTACAAAAATGAGTTTTTCGACTCAATGTGAAGTCTTTGGGATGCACAACTCAGAAGCTACAAGTCAGAAAAGTTTTCTCCAACTGGGCGAGTGTCGTCTTTTCCATTCGGGATCTAGTTCACCTTCTGGTAATTGTGCATAGTTTTGGCTCAGTGCTAGTTTTCTTCCACCTTCCAGACTGTTCACATGCAGATCCAGATTTCTGCCGGACTCCCAGGACGTCCAGCCTCCACGGCAGCAAGTCTGACTGCTGGCTGCTTGTTGAGCTGCTGGTAAACGGGAATTTCTGGTGCTTTTGGTATCAGTGGGTCGTTCACGGTTGAGTTTTGTGTATCCGAGGTAGAAAAAACTAAAAAAACCAACTTTCCCAGACTTGACTCTGTCTGGCTGTCTGGTTCTGTGTGAGTCGGTTTGCTACGAGCTGCTCGTTCTGCAGCAGAAACAAACAGTGACTCGTAATTCTCCAATTAAGCAGCTAATTAGAGCTGAGATCCACAACAGACGTCTGGTTCGTGGGAACAAAACATCGTGAAATCTAGTGCAAGTGGTGTGAAATGTGTGAAATATAAAAGAAGGAAAAAATACATGCACAAATGAGGTGATTATGAAGGAAGTCAGACGCATGCTGCGTTTCCTCCAGCTCCCCTTCTTCTTCTTAAACTCCCAAATCCAACATCAGCAGCTGCAAATTGAGCTGCTGTGTTTTTGTTTCCCACACCGGGACGGTTTGATGTCTTTGCCCTCAGAGTTCTAATCCAGTTCTCTCTCTGTGTGTCTGCTTTCTGAGCCCATCATCTGCTGCACAGTCGCTCCAGGTTTACAGCTTTTTAGCAGCAGTGAACCTCACATTGTTTGCCATTCGTGAGGCCGAGTAAACGAGGGCCGAAAGCACCGAGAGCCGAGTGAAACCGAGCTGCAGGCGCGATTCCTGAGCGACGCTGCCGTTGGATTCCTCAATCGACTGGATGAATTTTCTGCTCAGCTTCATGTTCTGCACTTCAAAGTGTTCTTCTGAGGAGCACCGGCTGTGCAGCTGGAATACATAAAAACCATCAACGCAGTCGTCTGTCCATTTCACAGCGAGTCTTGCGAGGAAAAGTGATTTCTGAGTGGCAGCAGTGAAGGAGTCCAGCTACTGTCAGACACGCAGCTGCCGTCCATCCTCACGGACTCGACTCTTTCTGAGAAAAAGTCACGTCTGTGTTTGTTGGTGCTGCGAGGATTCAAATCCACGTCTCCATAATAAGTCCTCATGTCAGGTCTGCACAGGCAGGAAGAATAAAGATGGAAAATCCAGTTAGTCTCCTCCTTTTGTGATTTGGATTTGATTTACTTTTTTGCCCAAACATGCTTTTAACAACTTCAGCTTTAGTTTGTCCTGGTTACTGACATCCTCGTGTGAGCAGAATAAAAACTTGTACGAACAAAATAGTTTGCGAAGAAAGAAAGAAGATTATAGCTTGTTTATACCTCAAATAAAATATAACTTGTATACTAGCAAAGAGGAGAGAACATCTGGTACCGTCAAGTCAATAACAGGCAAATATAGTAATTTCTGTAAACATGTTACTCCTGCAAACAAATAGTAGGCTAACTGGCAAAAAAAGATAATTTGTGTAAACATGCTATTAACTTGTAAGAACATACTAATTTAGCAAACAGGCTAATGACTTGTGTAAACATTCTAAGGACTATATTCAATAACTTGTACGAACATGCTTGTAATTTTTGCAGACATGCTAGGAAGTTATGTGAACATGCTAACAATTTCTACTGACATGCTGGTAACTTTTGTGGACATGCTAATGACTTGCAAACATGCTAAGAAATTGTACAAACATGCTAGTAACTTGTGTAGACATGACTGTTAGGGACATGGTAACAACTTGTGCAGACATGCTAATAACTTGTGTAAACATGCTCGTAACTTGTATGAACATGCTAATTTAGCAAACAGGCTAATAACTTGTAAACTTGCTAACAACTTGTGCGACCATGCTAGTAACTTGTGGTGACGTCAGTAACTTTTGTAGACATTCTAATAACTTGTATGGAAATGCTAGAAACTTGTGCACAAATGCTATGCAAACATGCTAATAACATCTGCTGACAAGCCAGTATTTTTTGTGGAAATGCTAATAACTTGCAAACATGCTAATAACTTGCATGAACATGCTAGTAACTTTTGCAAACATGCTAACAACTTGTGAACATGTGAACAAATTGTACATGCATGCTTGTAACTTGTGCAAAAATGCAAATAAGTTATATGAACATACATGAACAACATGGACATGCTAATAACTTGTACAAACATGCAAGTAACTTTTGCAGACATGCTAGTAACTTTGTGAACATGCTAGTAACTTGTGGAGACATGCTAGTAACTTGTATGGACATGGTAGTAACATGTATAAACATGCTAATAACTTGTGAACATGCTAACAACTTGTACAAACATGCTGATAACTTTCCCAAACATGCTGCTTGTGCAAACATGCTAATCACTAATGTAAACATTTACGAACTTGTGCAAAAATGGTAATAACTTGTGCAAACATGCTAGTAAGTTGTGTAAACATGCTTATCACTAGTGTAAACTTTCACTAACTTGTGCAAACACAGTGTTGACTTCGTTGGTTGAGCATTATAATGTTTGGGGTTTTTGACAGGGCTGTTTCACACAAATCTGAGAGCAGAAGTTTTGCAGACACACAGCAGAGTGTGAGGAGATGAAGTGAAAGTGAAGGAAGCAGCAGTTTATCTGAATGCAGACAGTTTTAAAGAGCAGGTTTGCACCTGTTTGAAAAGGAGGGCATGGTTTGGAGGGAAGTGTTATAAAAGCTGAACAAAAAAAGGAGTAATAATGTTGTCAACTTGAAAAACTGCACTCTTGATAAAAGAGAGTAAAGTAACTCCACAGATGTCTGATATTTGGCTCGACATGGACCCGCCCAACTCCTTGTCCTCTGTGTGTGTTCACATATCAACCTGATCTTCCAGTCTACTGTATCTCTGTGTCCCAGTTCTCAGGGAAACCTGCTCCCGTCCCACAATGCATCTGGACAAAGATGAAAGCCCCGACTAGCTCTCCTGACTCCATCTCCTCTTCTCTCCCGGCAGATTTATAAACAGAAGAATTAATCAGGGCTGGAAACTACAGCTGGAGTCTGGACTTCTTCTTCTCCTCTACCTGGATTTGGGCATTTCTCCCTCACCGATTGGCTGTGCTGTGACGCTGCTTGTGATCGGACAGTCCTGAATTCAAGGTAAGGAGTCATTTTATCTGCTCTTAACTGGACTTTTAAATGTCTTTGTATTGTCTGTAACTGTCTACCTTTTTTTTTGTTTCTTTTTTACTGTGGATCTGCTTCTGTCTTTTATATTTACACTGTGAAAATTAAACCCTTCACTTTACTGTTTACACTTAAAATACCTTTAAAAATGCAGTTTAACCCTCTATGTACTTTAATTAACGCCTAATTTGGGACGAAACCTGCCATAGTTTAAAAATCAGGTTGCTTGTAAAGTGTTTTTTCATCCCCTTAATATTATACAATCCCTTGTGTTGTACACATACAAAGAGGCTCAGCTGATAATTAGTCAAATTATTATGTAAATGCAGGCATTTTTTTTGATGCCACATCTAAAAATGTTGATTTATGTAGATCTGAGTGTTTAAAAGGCCAAAACATTTCATTCTAAAAGGTTGTTTAAGGGATTGATGCTACATTAAGTTTGCTGAATTGTTATCTTTGAAGGTTTTATCAGTAAATCGGTTCCTGAACTCAGTGCTTTTGAGGCCGCGAGCTCCACGGAAAGATAAAGCAGCAGTGAAACATCAGAAACAGACTTTGCGATGCAGAGAGCATAAATAAACAGAGTCAGAGAGCAATAAAGGCAGGAAAAACAAGATTTAATTGAAAACAAAGCCAGCACAGCAAAACAAAGACATCGGTTCCTCTTCTATGTATTTGCTCTGACAGTGTGATGAATGTCCTCAACCGACTGTGTTCGGGTTTGAACCAATCGTAGTGGTTCAATCTGAGGCTTTCAATGCCAGCGAAAGCGGGAAATGTATTATTTATAGTGTAATAAAAGTGCCATCAGGAGAAACTAAAAGGCTCAGAATCACTCGGAAAACAATCATTTATTTCTTCCCTTCCACACAGAACAGCTGGTCTTTGGCCCGTAAACAGAGAACGCAGAATGTCTGTGGAAGGATTTGCATAATCAGTTGAGGAAACAATCGTGTTGCATCTACAAGACAAGTCCAAACTTTACTGGGTTCTGTGTTGAAACCTGCAGAGTTCGTGAAGCCGACACGACAGACTGCAGCAGAAATGATCGAGCAAACAGCCGAGGATGCGCGGAGTGTCGCTGTGTGTGCAGCTGGAGTTTTCCCAGTTTGCCTCGGGGCGATGCTCGGATCCCACGGGAAAACTGGAGGTTAAAGACCTGCTTGAACTTGAAAACACACAGATGTGATATAATTCTGGATCAGAGATAAGAGCTCCCGCATGCCGAAAATAGTAAAGCCCACACACGGGCCGGTATTAATGTTCTGTACGCTGGATGTGGGAGGAAAACAGGCGCTTTCAGGGGCTTCACACCGCTAATCAACAGCAAGGTCTCACAATTAAACAGCATGTTGGGCCAAATACAAGACTGATGTTTTAAAAAAATGTCTGTCAGAAGTTATTTATTCATTATTCAGTCAATAAAAAGTCAGAATATTATGAAAAATTGTTTTGTTTCTTCTAAATTTGTGAAAAGTTTGGAGACTGTGAAAGCGTCAGTCTGGAAATGAGGACAATGGCAGAAGTCTTAGTAGAAATTAGCATCAGCATATCGGCCCAAACACAAGACAAATGATGGAAGAAATGTCAGTTTGAAACTATTTATCCATTATTTAGTAAATACAATGTCAGAAAACAATGAAGAATAAATTAGGACATTTGTAGAAATGTGCTGCTTAATAGAAATTAATCAGCACATTGGCCCAAATATGAGACAGATGACAGAAGAAATGTCAGTTTGAAATAATTTATTCATTATTCAGTAAATAAAATGTCAGAAAAATGTGAAAAATGCACCTTTTTCTCCAAAATTTGAGAAAAGTTTGGAGACTTTAACAAAGTCAGTGTTAAAATTAGAACATTTGTATAAATTGTAGTAGAAATTAATCAGCACATAGACCCAAATATGAGACAGATGATAGAAGAAATGCCAGTTTGAACAAGTTTATTCATTACTTAGTAAATAAAATGTCAGAAAATTGTGAAATATAGTTTTATTTCTTCTAAATTTGTGAAAAATGTGGAACTTTAAAATAGTCAGTATGGAAATGAGGACAAGTCTTAGTAGAAATTAGGCAGCATATTGGCCCAAAAACAAGACAAATGATGGAAGAAATATCAGTTTGAAACTATTTATCCATTATTTAAATGTTTAAATATTTAAATGAGGACAGCTGTGGAGACTGGAATAAAAAATAAGCAGCATATTGGCGCAAATACAAGACTGATGAGAGAAGAAATGTAAGTTTTGAAGCAATCAATTGATTATCTAGTAAATTAAATGTCAGAAACAGTGAAAAATTCATATTTTTTCTCCTAAATTTATAAAAAGCGAGGAGACTTTAGGAAGTCAGTATGGAAATGAGGACATTTGTAGAAATGGTAGTAAGAATTAGGCAGCATATTGGCCCAAATATAAGACAGATGATGGAAGAAATGTCAGTTTCAAAAAACGTGTTTATTACTTAGTAAATAAAATGTCAGAAAAATGTGAAAAATAGTTTTATTTCTTCTAAATTTTTGAAAAGTTTGGAGACTCTGAAATAGTCAGAGAGATGAAAGAAGAAATGTCAGTTTGAAACAATAAATTGATTATGTACTAAATAAAATGTCAGAAAATAGTAAAAAAAAAAAAATTTTTCTTCCAAAATTATGAAAAAGTCAGGAGATGAGGACATTTGTAGTGATTGTTGTAAAAATGAAGCACCATATCGACCCAAATACAAGACAGATGAGAGAAGAAATGTCTGCTGGAAACTATTTATTAATTATTTAGTAAATTAAATGTCAGAAAATAGTAAAAAATACATATCTGTCTCCTAATATGTGAAAAGAAATAGTTCGTATGGAAATGAAGACATTTGTAAAAAAAATATATAGTGCAGCTGGAGTGATGAGAGAAGAAATGTCAGTGTGAAACAGTTTGTTCATCATTTAGTAAATAAAATGTCAGAAAAATTTGAAATATAGTTTTTTTTCTTCGAAATTTGTGAAAAGTTTGAAGACTTTAAAATAGTCAGTATTAAAATAAGGACATTTGTAGTAATTGTTGTAAAAATGAAGCACCATACTGACCCAAATACTAAAAAAATGAGAGAAGAAATGTCAGTTTGAAGCAATTTATTCAATACTTAGTAAATAAAATGTCAGAAAAATTTGAAAAATAGTTTTATTTCGACTAAATTTGTGAAAAGTTAGGAGACTTTTAAAAAGTCATATGAATAAATGGTAGTACAAATTAAACTTGCTCATGAGGAGCATCTCCAGTGGAAAGTCTGTGACACTTTACCTTGAAATGCCAAATGAAAGGGAACAATAATGTGCCGTCTGGGTGAAAAAACGTCCACACTGTGTTGAGTTCCTGCTGATTTATGCGACGCTCCACATCTCCACGCTGCTGCCTCGCCGCTGTCGTCGGGTTTGAGTGCTGCTGCATGAATCTGCATGTTAACGAGGAAAAAACTGCACCGGCAAAAAAAAAAGAGAAAACAGTGAAGATGTTCGGTTGTCCTGATCAGCAGCGACGGCTCGGGAGGGGACGGTCCTGTTCAGACGGGAACATTCGCTAATCACAGCATTAATGAACTCGTTTACTGAGCTCATTAGCATAACAGGCTGTGTGTGATTCACAATCAGCTGCTGCGGCTTCAACTGTTTCCTGTAAACACAGAACAAAAGGACAGTTTCTGTGTTTTACAGATGATCCAAGTCACTTGAGGCCTTGTGTTTAGTCCGTTTTTTTACCTGCAGAGAGAGGGATATTAAGAAAGTGTGGACAGTCATGGAGGGTTTGGACATTTGTAGAAAATGAGGACATGTTTTGGTAAATTGGGACATTTTTGAGACATGAGGGCAGCTGTTGAAGATCTGCACATTCATGGAAAATAAGGGCATTGGGAGAAAATAAGGACAATTCAGTTGTATTTATATAGCGCATATTTACAACATATGTCATCACATAGCGCTAAACATTGTAAGGAAGAACAGAAAACAGGAAACGAAAAACCCAACAATCCAAAGTTGCTTTTGGATTCCCTATGAGGAAGCAGTCAGCGACGGCGGGAAGGAACCAAAAACCTCCAACAGAACCAGGCCCAGGGAAAATGAGTAAGGTTATTCCTGGGGAGTCAGGGCAATTGTGGAAATTGTGGACAATTTTTGAATTATGGGGACATTTCTGAGAAGTGTGGATGTTTGTAGAACGAAACAATGTGTGGAGATTTTGGAAAGACAGGATATTTTGAAGGAGTCTGGACATTTATAGAAATGTTATGACATGTTTAGAAAAGTTGGTACATTTGTAGAAGGCATGAACATTTATGGTAAGTGTGGACATTTGTTGTTTTTTTTTCTACAATATCTTTATTGTCAGATTTTGTAAATTAACAGAACACACATACAAACACCCACACATTGCACCATCATAACTCATTATATATATTCAATAATTTTTGGCATAACAATGGAAAAAGAAAATATGACTAAAATAAACAAATAAAAATGTATAAATAAATACAGATTAAGTAAATAGATAATTAAAAAAAATAATTAAAATAAATAAAAATAAAATGAAATGAATAATTTTGATTACATAATTAAATAATTAGGATCATAATATCAAAATGAAACACATAAATTACAAGTCAATAAAAGTACATGTCATTAAGCACAGTGCCAGACAAATACATTGTTTTAAGCAGGTCTCATGTTCTCCTCTGTTAGCATGGCCATGTACGGTTCCCAGAGTTTATTGAAGTGTGGACATTTGTGGAAAGACGGGACATTTTGAAGTGGTGAGGACTTTGGTGGAAAGTAAGGACATCTGTGAAAAGTGTGGATATTCATGTTAAGATGTCTTCAGATCTCAATCTGTTTGAGGATTTATTGTTGATGTTCTGGTTGAAGTTTCAGCAGTGTGTCAGTAAACGTCCTCGTCCCTGTTGGACAGTCAGCTGCTGCGTTTTTCCGCTTGATGTTTTTGCTTGTCGGCGTTTCGGCTGCTGGAAGCTCCTCGTCAGTCGGTTCTGTCCTCGCGTCTCTCAGCTTCACTGCAGCCCCTTTATTCATCGCAAAAACTGCAAACACCAAATTCACGGAGGCTTCGGGGTCGTTTTCAGGTCGGCAGGCTCCTGCAGCTGCTGCACAGTCCGACTGATTCAGCAGATTTTGTTGTGTGACGCTGCATCAGGAGTTTATTTGACGCTTTCACCACCTTTCACATTAGTTTATAGCCGTGAAAGATGTTAGTTAAGTCTGCTGAGATGTTAAAATAGAGATATTCTCCCTGTTTTGACAAGCCGAGTTCACAGCGACATCCCCTTGCTGAATAAAGATCTCTTTCGTGATGCTGCTGAAGCGTTTCTGGAGTCGATAATGAAAATGGAGGATGAAGTCTGAGACCTCAGAAATGTGTTCTGTTCAGCTTGACATCGTTATAATGCCTTCATCATAAAAAAGAGGAAAAAGCTCAAGTTAATTTCTTTATTTTACTTAAATTGGAAAAACCTGGGACCAACCTGTGCAACATTTTTCAAACTTTACGCCTACAAGTCATACCAACGCTGGAAGAAATAGTGACTTTACACGTCCTGCAGTTGAGCCGAAAAGTGACTATTGGTCGAGTCTCTAACGGCTTCCATTTTTAAAAGACTGCTAATAGTTAATTTTTGGCAGATTTTAAATGAGATTTAAAAAACAGATTTTGATGAAATAATGTGATTTAAAGCTTAGATTTCAAGTCACACATGATAAGTTCAAGGACCATCAGAAAATGGGAAATCCAGCAATTTTTTTTTCAGTTTTTACAGTTTCTAGCTGATAAATTGTGTCATTGTGTTTATTCATTCATTTATTTTAACGTACCTTTAAAACCTGCTGGTAAGTTTTGGGGTTTAAAGGGTTTTAAAGAAAGAAAAACAGCATAAAAACTTTTAAGATAATAGAATAAGCAAACAAGTTGAAGATAAAGTATAAATTGCATAATATTTTTGTAATATACACCAATCAGCCACAACATTATGACCACTGACAGGTGAAGTGAATAACATTGATCATATTGGTACTATGTGCTGTTCTGCTGGAAAACCTTGGATTTTAACATCCATGTTGATGAGACTTAGACACCCAAATAAACATTGTCCCACAACAAACACACTCCTCATGCAAATGGAAATCCCAAATGTCACTGGCCTACCCCCGCAGGAAAATGCATCCAACCACATGGAAACAACATCAAACAATCAGGAACATGTTAAGGAACATGACAATGGCCCAACATGTTGATTTGACCTCCAAACTTCCTACACCCCATTGTGATCAATTATCAACAGGATGCAGTGGAACAAGTTTGATTGACAGAGGCCCCACTGGACAAGCCAGAGTACCCAAAGGATCCATAATGGGGACCAACACAATACTAGGCAGGTGGTCATAATGTTATGCCTGATCGGTGTATGATAATATCAACAAGAGAAGATTCAATAAGATGTAAAAATCAGACTGTTTCAGTTTTGTGTGAAACTTTGGCAGCATAATTTATTTATTTAACCTCCGACCAATCAAGTGGTAGAATAGCAGGTATGACCTCAGTCCACCAAGAAACAAGTGTGTTTCTGTTACAACTTATCCCATTTTGCTTTTATTAATGCATCAACATTTGCATTTCAGCCAAGCATGAA
Source organism: Dascyllus trimaculatus (assembly GCA_024666655.1). Classification (NCBI taxonomy): domain Eukaryota; kingdom Metazoa; phylum Chordata; class Actinopteri; family Pomacentridae; genus Dascyllus; species Dascyllus trimaculatus. The sequence goes on from CM045461.1 coordinate 8,037,128, forward strand.
ACATTTTTTTGGCAATATTTGGAGATTGTTTCTCAATTTTCTCCATCTTTTTCCTGCTTAAGTTGACAATGTGATAGTAAAGTCAGTCCTTCTGTTTCTGTTGTGATTGTAAAGTCAGAGTCCATCCTGAGGTGATTGGAGAGCACAAACTACATCCAGATGGCAAATAGTTCCAACTTCCTTTTCACAAATCAATGTCAGTCACAAATTGTGGATAAATTCATGAGTCTTCTCCAGTGTTCATGTGTGAGTTGGAAGTAGTTTCAATCTTTTAATGAGTTAAAACAGGATCTGATGTTGAAAAAAGGCCTTTTAATATGTTCCTGGACTCGTTTCACTGCAAACCTCAGTCTCTAGATGTTTGTCTTTGCTGCAGGAAGCGAGAAACATTCCAGATGTGCTGTGTGTTTGTTTTAACTCCAGAGAACTATTAGAAATATTGACATTCCCGACAGTTCTGAGCAGATGATAATTAGCTGTGGAGAGTCTCTTCCTCGCTGTTGAAGAGTGTCTGGAAGCTTCTTTTTAACTTTCCTTTTTACACCTGACCCTCTTGGCTCAAACACCGGCGACATGAAACCGCTTCCTGCCAGATTTTGGTTTTAATGACAGCTTTAAATCTCACTTTCCGCGCTGCCAAATAAAAACACTCCTCTGCAACCAAAACACCAAATGCTGCCTCGGCTTCTTCCTCCTCCTCCTCCTCCTCCTGTCCTGCTTCGGTACGACGGAGGAACCGGAGCCAAGCAGCACCTTCCTCTGAGGGGGTCAGGAGTCACCAAGCGCCCCGAAAACCACGAATGAAATCCGTTTCACACCAACTCCTACGAGCCTGTTTGAGACGCTCATTAGTTTTGACAAATATTCATGTTAGTTTTTGATGTCCAGCCTGAAAAATGGAATGAAGGAGACGAAGATCAAGATTAATTGAATGTTCCTGGTGAGAAAAGAGCTCACAGGTTGTTCTAATTTTGCTTAAATTATATAAAATCTGACCACTGCAGCCTCTCTTAAGTTTATTCAACTTGTTAAAGTTGATCTAAAACTTCTCAGTGGTCAGTCTTCTAATCATGGATACACCGGACGTGGCTAATTCCTGGACACGACCACCCGGGGTCTAATCCCCCGCCAACGGTTGCACAAATGTTTTCAATTTTGGCCCCAATTAGATCCCCAGTCTAATCATCCCGGAGGTGATAAGTGGCTGTGACACGGTGCAGAATTAACCAATCACTGCTCAGCACGCTGCCACGGCTCATCCGAAGCAACCAATCCCAAACAACATATGGCTCTTTTCTTCATGTAGCAGCAGGGTTCTCTGTACTGTGCATTCATTTAACTTTTTTTTTAATCCAATTTGGGAAAAGATTGTTGATCCTGAGTTTGTGTTTCTTGTCAGTGCTTTTACTCATGTTGTGGACTGTAGTGGTTGAGTTGTTGAAGCCCTTTAACTCTTAATGTTTTGTGACTGTGGCAGTAGTCTTAGACGTCTGAACCCCAAATTCTGCCTTAAGGGCTTTGAAGTTGTTTTTTCTTCACCAAATCACCAAATTGACACTATTATCAGAGCCAGAAACTGCAAAAACACAACAAATCCTTTGATTTCCAACTTTCTGACAGTCCTTAAGGCCATCATGTGTGGCTTGATCAGAAAAAAGAACCAACTTTAAGCTTAAAATTATATTTTTTTCCATTAATGACCCCTTGTCATTAAAAAAAAATCACCAAAAATCAAGTGTTTTCACCAGATACTGTAAAAACAACTAAAAATTCTGAGTTGTTTCACTCATGTGACCAAAATTTAGCCTTCAGATGAACTGCAGGCAGTGTTTCTTCAGAGTAGAGAAGCCACCAAGAGAGACTGAGAGGAAAATAGAACATACTGGATCAATGCAATGAATGTGACATGGCTCAGAAAAACGGTAAAGAGAGGAGCAAATTGTTGAAAGACACATTCAGCATAGTGAAACACCCTTGTAGCGTTCATGTGCAGAGTTTGTAGAGGCTGTAAAAATGTGAATAGTTGGATATCTATATTTGTAGAGCCACAATTTCCAACAGTATCGGTAAGACTTGTGGAAACGTCCTGGTTTATTTAATTTTTGTAATGTAAATAGTCAACGAAACTCAACTCTGTGGGTTTTTTTCTTTGTCATACTTCACAGAAGACATTTCTGAGCTCTCTCTACTTCTAGTCGTGGTTGTTCTGTTTCCATAGAGGTGCAGGATTTTATGTTGCAGTGAAAAATGAGTCCACAGTGAGTAAAAATGTAACAGGAACAAAAACACACTTAGAAACTGTTTAGAGGCTTAAACTGTTGTGTTTACAAATTAACACCATCCTCCTCTTCGTGGACGTCCTGTTGTCGTCCGTAATGTAAAACCGGAGACTAAAGCATCTTGTTGGTTGTCATACTCTTGTGTTTGGAGCTTTAGCATTCGTAGCTGCTGCTCTTCTGAACCCTGCAGACAGATTCGCTCCACCCCAAACCTCTGACAGATAACAGGGTCCCCTCTGCTCCGCTCTCCGGTCAGGGATTAAGGCCAGCAGGGATTATCTGATCTCTGGCCTGCTGAAGGCTTCAGACGCCCCACAAACACAACAACACCCAGAGCAGCGTCTCAAAGTCAAACTGCAGGACGCAGCTTCTTCACCTTCGAGACGGAGGGTTCGATCCGGAGGTCGGCACAGCAGAAATAACTCCTTTAAATATAAATGCTGGGGGAATACAGCCTCTCTGCAGCTCAGTGTAAAACCGGAGAATGAATCGGTGTGTTACGCTGATGTTAAGCAACGTCTGCTGGAAAACCTCCTTCACGCTAACATTAGCCTTGTGCTAGCTTGGTGTTTGTTTACATGAGAAACAACTTGCTCATTACATGAAACTGACTATAATATACAACTCTGGCAAATTGTGAGCCGGTGATGTCAACAGTACGTTCATTAGTTTATTGAACATTCTTGAAAATTTAAAAATTATTATATTATCAGATTATTCAAAAATTAAAATACTAATCCATTAAAAAAAAGCAAATTTTAACGGATTGGTAGCCTGATCCTTTGTTGACATCTGATGTCACCTTTGTATTCTCAATTTGAATAATTTACCTACTATGTGCAGCAATGTCAATCAATAATTGATAAATTGGCAGTATATATTCGGCATACTTTCCATTGGTAATGCGCTGATATTGCTGCTAGGGCTGTAGAACGTGATACTTGCCATTGGGATACAGGAACAAAGTCCCAATGGATCCTGACTTTGTTTGGAGGTCATTAAGCAACACCTAATACTTGGTCATGGTGCCCTTTTACTAGCAAACACCCCACTGTTCACTAACACAGAACTGTCCTCCTCTTCTGATCACTACCGTATTAAACTTTAAGAGTACTACAGCTGATCTACAGTGTTTGAGGTGTATTGTCTCATACAAATAATATCGGGTACTGGCATATACTAAATATTTAATGATTTGACTTTGATCAATTATTTTAACGTTATTTTTACGTCAGATATTTTAAATAACTTTTCAGCGTTCATGTTTTTACTCCTTTACTTGCTTGTTGTTCTTTTAACCAACCTGTTAAACTGAGGCCAAATAATCACACATTTCTGGCCACAATGTTGATTAAAGTTAAAATTTGGTGCATTTTTTTGCTTAGAAACCAGCAAATATCAGAATGTTGCCAAGGAGAACTGGATGAACAGAAGGCGATACCCCAAAAACGGCTTTACAGCAATAAAATGCTGATAAAACATTCGTTAAAAGCTATTTTTGCATCCATTTAAATTCATATTTCTGCACTTATTTTACATTTCCCCTTCAAACTCATGTTATTACTCTTTTCCTTGGTATTCATTAACCAGCCAGTTTAAATAGAGGTCACTTAAGTGCACGTTTTTCTCCAAAATGCTGATTAAAGTTTAAATTTATTTATTTTTTCCATTGAGATGAACCCGTTTTAGGGATTCACAATGTCAGTCCAGGATATAAACTGTCTGTTTTCGAGTCGCTGTAGGAAGAAAGTCAGAAAATCTCAAAGCATTTGGCCAAAAAGCTGCCAAGGTGACTTTGCGAACATGATTTAGTTTTAATGAGCCGAGTCTCCTGCAGTTCGTTTCTTCTTCGGCAGGTGAAGGAAGAAGGTCGGGCTGATTGCGTGGCGGGTTTGAAGCCTCAGATCTCGCAGCCATAAAACAAACGTGGCCTCGTTTCGGAGACGTTAAATGGCCGAAGGGGTTAATCTGCTCGTCTGAGTGTGTCCTTGAGCAGTTGGTTGGGGGGAAGGTGGGGCTGCACGTCTGTCTTTGGATTAAATGCGATAAGATCCGACCTCCTCCTCCCTGATTCCCTCCTGTCTTTATCCCCTCGGCTGGAAAATGCCCTAAAACCTCCCGACCCTCCCCCCGCCCCTGATGTGTGACTGCATCGCTGATGAAATGCTTCCCCCTGTCTTCCCAATCCAACACTTGTCTGCTGGCTTGTGAAGGTATTCTGCCAAAGCCAGCGTGAAGCCTTTCAAAGACACACAGAGGCCTGTAGATGCTGCAGAGATGGAGCTGCTGTAATTTAAAAATAATGAGCTGCGAGTGAACCCCCCCGACTCCAAGGACTCCGGAGACGGAGCCGAATCTCCGTCTGCTAATGCGACGGCGGGTTTCGAGTGTCTGAATGAGCGACCTGATCGCGGGTCAGACCTCGTTACATTTCTGTACCGCAACATTTTAGTCACAAATGCAAAAGCTCAGCGGGAAACTGCAAATATTTGCTGTGAAAATGGACCGAAAGCTCATCTGCCAAATGAAGTAAATGCCAACAATCCAAAAGCCAAAACAACAATTGAGATCCTTTAAAAATAAAACCTCTTAGTGCCATTAATACGCCTCCACACTGTCAGTCTTTTTGCTGTAGTTGTTTGTGTTGTGTTTTATGTGTTTTTTATTAATCTGTCTCACTCTGTGCACTTCAGTGAAGTCTTTTTAAGTAGAATTTTAAAAATTAATGCAACCACATCAACAAAAGATGTTATTACAGTACTGTCCAGGGTGATAATCAAGATTAGTTTGATCAATATTGACATAATATATCAAGATTAATTATTGAATTTAGAGACTTCACTTTCACATTTAAATCAACAGAGTGCTGCTTCCACTTCCATGCTGCTCTACTTTCCTGCAAAATATAAATAAGTTGCACCCAAAAGGCCTCACTGGCTGAACATCTGCTCATTGACAGATGCTGCAATTTACTAATGTTCCCTGAACGCCTCACATGCAGGCTACAGTAGATGCTAGCTGGGTATCACAGAGAGCCTTCTAGTCTCCATTCGGTTACTGCAGCAGCTCAGGTGTGACAGCTGTGAGGCCAAAACTGGCAAAAACCGCTTCAATATCAGATTTTCTCGAATATAAGAATACTTGGATTTGCAGCTTTCCGACGTTCCTTGAATGTATCATGTGTGACTTACATTTCCATAAGGAGAAACAGGCAAACATAAACTTAAAATCATGATATTTCCAAAAAAATCTTTTTACCCTGCATGTCTCATTCAAAAATCGAGCAGAAAAAAAGCGTTTAGACTAATTAAATTCTGTATAAAACAAAAAATTCTGCACTCATTATCGCAACTGGGAAGCCATGACTGACTCGCCAGTGAAGAACAGTCACGTGATAAAAATTCAGAGAATTTTCAGTTTAACTGCAGCATGTAGCGTGGAGCAAGTTGTTGGAAGGTACGGGAGACTTTTAAGAATGGCCAGTGTACAGAATTGTTTTAATTGTGAACCTCGTCTTGCCCACAGTTGTGGCGGACCTTCTCCGTCTCACAGTTGAATAGTATTGAGGAACTAAAAACCAGTAGGAGTTTTCAGTGGAACACAGGATGTGACGGACCGTTTATTCTCCTGCCGGCGCTTCAGTGGCGTATGGCTATTGAATGGGATGGCTAATGCTAACAGCAAGAAGCCGGAGCTGGAAGACGCTCCACTGTGGTTAAAATCACCTGTTTGGGATGACTTCAGTTTCCTGGTAAAGTATGAAAAAGGAGTAAAACAAGTGGACCAGACCAAAGCTGTAAGGAGCTCCAAACGTGGAAAAAGTACGACGTTTATTATTTGTCATAACTCTGGTTTTACTTGGCCGATCAACACAATTCAAAACCTGGTAGATAGTTAGAAATCAGCACTTTCAACACACGTTTACACGGAGACTCAGGAGACCGAGGCTGAGTCTTCCTGCTACGTCATCTTAAATCGGTAATGTCATTTTGACGCACAGCGCGTCCATCAACTCTAGAGGGTTCCGTACGAACTGAGATTTTTGTGTACTATTACAGCCCTAGTTTCCATATAGGTGCAGGACTTTCTATTGCAGTGAAAAATGAGCCTACAGTGAGGAAAAAAATGTAATCTTTTTGCATAATCCTGCTAAGAAACAAACATCCAGCACTGAAAACGTTTTCTTTCTTTTGCTGACCTGATAAATGATCTCATCAGTGACTCTAAAGCTGTGACGCTGTCATAGAGGAGGAAAGAAACCAGGAAATATTCACAGTAGAAGCTGCAGTTGGAGAATTTAGATGTTTTTTCTCAAATAATTACTGACGCCAGTTAATCAGTTGATGTTGATTAAGTTAATACTTGACAAATATATGATTAATCCTTGCAGCTCCACTGAGATCTGAATCTTTTTGCCCAGTGAAGCTTGGAAAAGCTTTGTTTTGTGTTTCTTGTTGCGTTGTAGTTGTCGTCTCACGCTGTTTGGTTTTTTGTCCCATTTTGGCCTTTTTTCACCCTGAAAGTTTAAATCCCCGTCTCAGTCTTTGGCCTGGTTTCCTGAGCAGCTCAAAAACATAAACCGTCCGTCACATGTCTGCTGCTTCTCCGTCTGACAGAGTGGAAATAAAGGAACCAGACCTGCTCCTGTTGGTCACTTGGTCTTGGAGGTGGCCCACTTTGAGCAGGTATTATTCATTTGTTTTTTTTTTACTTTTACTGTGGCCCAAATTTTGAGCGGGCCAAAGTTTCCTGTCTGACCCAGAAAACTGCAGCTGAGGAGAAACTCCCGACTCTGAATGTTGAGACATGTGGGAGTAAAAAAAAAAAAAACCACAGAGATCATTACCTGAAGGTGATCTCTGTGAAGTCTGGAGGGTCCGGTCGGTTTGAGTGCTCTCATTTTGTCAAGCGAGGCTCAATCGAGGGCCCAAACTCGTCCTCGCCGAGGGTCGTCGCTGCTCGTTACTGCCGGTTTCTTGCAGTCTGAGTTGAATTTTTGAAGGGCCTTTAGGGGTCTGCTCCGTTGAATTGCAAATCGATCGATAGTTGGGGAGGAGGAGGCGTTTCTGACCGAATAAGTCGGCAGAGACGGAAGCATTCATGTTGAAACTGAAGCTGTAGTTTCAGTCTTTTGGAGCATTTGCAAAGGAATCCTCTTCTGAGATTAAACCCCTAAAAATTCTTGACATTTAATTGACAAAGAGCTCTGCTGTAACAGTTTGTCTGTAGGATAAATGTAGATGGTATTTAAAGCCTCTTTTCTTGTTGGTGTATTTGTCTAACAGGATTTTCTGTAATAAAACTAATGTTATCTGATAAAAACAGCCACAAAACATCTGTATGATCTTTGAAGGGTCCCATACACTGAAAAAATGTAACTGTTGGACTGCAAGTCATATTAATGCCACTAGTTTGAGTTAAATGTATTCAAATTATTAGGTTCCTCTCAGATTTGCATTGCTGCATGTTAATTTTAAGGAAAGTCAACTTGGAGTTTCCAATTTTTCCTACTCAAGCATTCCCTTCACTCAAATGAAAAGCATGATATCGTCGGCGTATTTGCGTTTCTTCCCTTTTCTTTACTCTGCAATACAACTTCAAGAAAATGGTGGTGCACTAAAGGTGCGGTAAACCTAATTTTTTCACTTTTGCTGAAATTAAAATGTCAGATTAAGGGACAAAGTGTAATTTAAAGTTTGTAAAATCCACAAAAGTGAAGAACTGCCATCACCAAAGCCGGAATTAGAGGAATTTGAAATAGTGCCAACACAGCTCAAATACACTTTACAGTCTCTTGTGCTCCTTTTCATCATAATTTATAGACTCACATGTCACCTGAGTGTTGGTTTTTCAGCTCAAAATACAGCAGAGATGCTTCATTTCACCACAACTAGTTAGGCTATTTCAGTGTGTGTAGCTTTAAATGCTACTGCTGTCCCCGCCCCCTTCAGGAAGAAGACTCTCTCTGTGTCTGTGATTGACAGCACAGAACAAAATAGTTGTGAACATGGCAGCCGACACAAATGTTAATGAATTTGTGAGACCAGGGTTTTCTATGCATTCTAAGTTTCTCTCTGACCAATCACTTAATTCTCAGAACAGCTGGTGTTATAAACTTGCATGTGGTGAGTTTTTTGGGCAACATTACTGTTTTACAATCAGTATTTTAGCAATGTTGGTTTACTTGGTGTATGCGTGTCCACTGTGAGTCCAGGTTTTTTCAGTTTTAGCTCTGTTTTTGGTCTCCACCAGCGCCTAAGTGAAATATTTGGCTCTTTAGCTGCTAAATGCTCCCCTATGTTCACCAGATTTTCTCTAACTGAATGTGTGTCCTGCTGAGCCGGCCATGCTCAAAGGATTTTAGAGCTTTTTTTTTCTCTGAAAACAGCTGCCTGCTACAGCTACATGTTACGTTATGAAACACCGACAACGAACCCAAAGAGCACATTTTTAACCGGACAGATAAACAATAAGCTGGAAGTAAGCTACAAATTCATCACTCCATCTGACATCTGTGGCACTATTACGCTGCGTTTTTACATTTTCAGTTTTTATACATATTTCCTTCCAAAAATATGCATTATAGCGGATTAGGGTTGACTTAACGTTATGTCCACATGTGTGCCTTTAATAATCAGCTTTAAGTGTAGATAATGGAAGGGAAAGTCAGGAGGGCTGACATGCAAACAAGGTCATCTTTCAATGTAATCCAGAGATGTTATGTATTATGTATAATGTAGGTCTGAACCACTGCAGCCGCCAGGTGAAGTTACTGCAGAGGAATCAAGCAGTTCTGCTTTATTATCCAAGCAAGCTAACAGAATTAATCTGGTACACTGTAAAAAAAAAATTTAAATAAAATTTAGCTGAGTTGCCACAAAAAAATACAGTGAAATAACAGAAATAACTGTCTCATAAAAATACAATAGTTTTCCATGGCAGTTCTTATAATATATTATATAATATATATATTATACACTGATGAAATGCATTAATTCAACATATTTTTTTTGTAAAACCTTCCGTAATTATACAAGGTAGCAAACAAATTGATGTGAAATTACAGATCCAATATATTTTATTAAGTTTTGCTAATTTAAATCAAATTTTATAGGATATATTTACAGTATTAGGCTTGAATTTAGCTGTTTCACATGTTAAATAAAGAGGAAATAGTCTTTTGATAGGAAAAAATACTTTTCTTTAAAAAAATCTGCTTCAAATTTATAGGTTAATGTATTTTATATTTTAATGTACTTCCAAAATGTGGAGAAAAAAATCTGTAAAATAAAAAGAAAACTTCCATAAAATTACAGATTTCTTTTTACAGTGTACTTCACAAAATAAAAATGGTTGCCTTTGTGCTGTGTGGAGAGTTCGTGGATAGATTCAGAGTTGAAATAGTGATACGAACATAATTTACAGTTTTAATTAATGCTACGTCTTGAGCATTAATCCGTCGGTAACCCTAAAAAATCTAATTTATTCACTTATCCAGTCGATAAAACCAAACCATCTTCCTGTTGTTGCTTTCAGGGCTGCAAAAATGCTGAAAACATGTGAAACAAGATTAAATTTCAAGCTTATTGCAGCGCGTCATATATTTTGCCCACTTCAAACCTCCAGGAAACCCAAACTCCGGTCCTTCCACGTGTTCAGAAGCAGTGGATTGTGGGTAGCTAGAATCCTGCATCCCCCCAGCAGGGATGTGCAATGACAGAAACAGCTCAGAGACACCGAGAGAAGCTGTTTGATCAGATTCAGATATCAGTCAGGCTCAGATTCCTCACAGAGGGGACGAATATTTAAATCGCATGGAAATTAACCCGAAAATCTGCTGCGAGCTCAAATCTGCTGCGGTTTAATCTCACGCTGAGCCCGCAGCCTCGTCTAAAAGTACAAATAAAGACCGAATATGTGGCGTGTTTCTGGTGAGGCTGTTGGAGGCGGTCTGAGGTCCATTTTTTGGGGGAGACTTTGTGGAGCTCTAATCTAGCAGAATGAATGTGATTATAATTTCCATAAACATATCATAGCGGGGCTTACAGACCGCCTGCAGAGCCGCGATCAGCAGCCAGACGGCTCCTCGCCTTGGCTTGATGCAAGAGGACATTGGGAGCCAAAGCAGCAGAAATAACTGGACTGAACACGCAGCATGAAAAGCAAGTGTTTGGAGAATCACACAACATGTGTGAGTTAGAATCTGTTCGTCTCCAGCAACTTAATATTTACCCAATACAGTAATGGTACAGATAAATATGGCACGCTGTAATTCAGGACCAGTTTAATTCAGCTGAGCCTGAAGGGAAGCTTAGACTGATGAGGAATCTTTTAGCTTCCTTAGCTGCTTATTTTTTGGAAACACAACTTCACAAATGTTCCTTGAAAACATTTAATAAAGATTCTTAAAGGCTTCTTGTGTGTCCAGAAATGCTGGAGATGCCTCGTCAGGGTTTAAATCGCAGGTTTCCTCACAGTATTAAACCAATCAGGCATAACATTATATATTGTGTTGGTCCCCCTTATGTGGTCCAAAATGCTCTGAACCATTGGGCATGGACCAGAGGACCTCTCAGGGTGTCCTATGGGGTCTGGAACCAGGACATTGGCAGTGGATCCTTTGGGTACTCTGACTTGTCCAGTGGGGCATCTGTCAATCCAACTTGTTCCACTGCATCCTGTTGATGCTTGATCACAATGGGGTTTAGGAAGTTTGGAGGTCAAATCAACATGTTGGACCATTGTCATGTTCCTCAACATGTTCCTGATTGGTTGATGTTGTTTCCATGTGGTGGGGTGCATTTTCCTCCAGTGTCATTTGGGATTTCTATTAGCATGAGGGAGTGTGTTTGTTGTGGGACAATGTTTATTTGGGTGTCTAAGTATCATCAACAGGGATGTTAAAATCCAAGGTTTTCCATCAGAGCACCACATAGTACCAATATGATCAATGTTATTCACCTGTCAGTGGTCATGATGTTGTGACTGATCGGTGTATATCTTCTATATTCAGACATTTAAGAGTTAAATAAGTCAAATCAACGACATCGGGGACCAACTCTGCTCTCATTTCACTTTCACCTGGAAACCGAATCCACAGTGAATCACCTCCACTCCCTCGTTTCCTCGGCATCACACCCGACTCTCTCTCCCGTCATCCCCCTCTCTCTCCCTCCGGCTGTAGTTTGAGCTCTGCTCTAATTCAATCAGTGTGTTTTGTAGCCTCAGAGTGAGAGATTGCGTGTTCATTAAAAAAAATCCTGATTAGTCCAGAAGACTGATTACTCTTTGTAGCCATTAGTGTGTGTGTGTTGCTGCCCATTAGTCTTCCACTTGAAGCCTCCCTCCTGCCCTCTCATTTGTCTAATGGATGAAGACTTAAGCCCCCTTAAAACACAACGTGCACGCTCGCCGAACATGCACGACAATCCATTAATTAGCTTAAGTGGACCCTCAGGCTTCCTCTTCCTCCTCCTCCCCTCCGTTCTCCTCTCTTTCCTCCTTCGCCCTCTTTGTTTTCCAGCCTCCTTCCTGGAAAACAACGGCTCCGACCATCAATCCCTCCCTCCTGTCGATGTGTTTTCTCCCGCGGTCATAAAGTCTCATTAAAAATCAAGTGATTTATTTCTCTCCCTCAGATAAAGTTTACGCCTCAGCGTCAGTCCTGCCTGAAAGGTTTCCAGGCAGGTTTCCAGCTCTTCCCTCCTCATTCCTCACGTTTATCCCTCAAAGTGGGGAGCGAGGAGGGATTTAGCCGAGCAGGAATCCTGACCTCCTCCTTCTCTTCTTCTTCCTTGTCTTCTTCTTCTTCTCTGTGTGTGTTCGCTGATCGGCTAATGATTGGCAGCCGCTTCATTTCAGGGGGAACTCAATAGCGAGAGCCGCGAGGGATTTGGCCTCGAGGGGAATTTTCCTTTATCTCTGCTTCAGAGGACGACGGCCCGGCGATTATTAGTCAGCCGGAATGTGGTACGGTGCTCAACACGAGGCTCGGAGGTGGATGTGGGGGTCGCTGAGGGAGGGCCAGGTGGTCTGCGTGAAAGAATAAAGAAATTCAAAGATGCAAGGAAGTGAAGGTGTAGCTCCAAGCAGTTTTGAGGCGCATTTTCTCTTTGCTCCTGTAACATTTTTACTGACTGTGGGCTCGTGGAGACAACACAACCGCAACCATTGTCCAAGATGTCTCAGAAGTGGTCGAATATGTCCGGAATAATTCGAAAATATGTCAAAATGAAAAAAACAAATGTCCAAAATGATGAGAAAATATTCTATGATGTCTCAGAAACCATCAAACCACCAGTCGTGACCTGGAAATGAACTCGTGACCGCTGGTGCGACCTGCGCTCACACGGTAACGCCTTAACTGAGCGAGCAATATGGCGGCCAATATTTTACTACTTAAATTAAAATAAAAACGCACAACTTATTTCCATACTTAAATACGTCTGAACAGCCGTCAGCTCAGACAGAAGTCCCCGATCTTTTGTCTTGTGACTGTTGGTCACAGTGGACTCACTAATAATGGCTTTTCTGATACTTTGAGCAGCACAGAATGTATCGTTTTTAATGGATTCTAGTTAGTGTCCATGTTTTTTTTTTTTCCTGAAATTTAAAATACGACATGTAGAGTAAATTGATTTCCACGATATTTCACAAGTCTAAGCTCAGACTTTTTTCCTATGAAGCAGGAAGTCACACCTGAGTAGCTGGAATTCTGACTGTTCGCCGTGTTTTTACAGTTTCTGGCTGATAAATGATGCAATTTTTGTTTATTTATTCTTTATAAAACATCTATTATTCTGCTTTCAGCTTGTCGAGCACAACTGATCCTGCACTTTTCGGGCTGATAATGATTTTAGGGAGTAAAACAAACAGATATTAATAAATCAGCTAATATTTCCATGTTAGTAATTTTCTGTAAAGACACCGCTTGACTCCGCACCACTTCCTGCTTACTCTGCTACATGTGCTGCAGACAGTGTTGTAGAGGACAAGCTTTCTAAATTACCTCAAGTATTATTTCTGCTTTATGTTGTTAAAAAAAAAAGGCAAAAATAAACAACAAAAGCTGATCCTGACGTCTGTTTTTTGAGGTTGGGCTCATAAAAATCACCAGAGTCATTCAGAGCATCTTTGAATCGATTTGCTCGGCTCTCTAATTTACCTTCATCGCTGTAATGAGGGTTTCTGCTCTGAAACTCTCCTATAATACTCCTCTGTCTGACAGTCGGATCACGTCCTGTATCGACGTTTTCAGTCACCTTTGCAGAAGCTACTCCTCTGTTACGTGTCGCCCTGATGCTGGAGCGTCACGGCCATCAAACGTTCGCTGCAGACTGTAACTTCCAACCTTATTTACTGACGTGTGTCCCGTAGATCTGGATGCAGATGTCGCTTCAAACCCTCTTTTAAAGTCAGTTAGATCTTTTCCTCCTGCCTGACTGGATGTAAACTGCTTTAATGTAACTTGTAGCGCATCTGTGTGGAAGAATCTGCACTGATTATGTGTCTCTTCTCATTTATATGAGTTTTTCCTTTAATTTGTCATCAGTCATCATATTATAGCAAGAATTTGATTAAAAAAGATTTGGTTTTACTAGTAAAAATAAATAAATGCATCCTCACTAATGTAATATTGTAGCTAAGACCCTACGCTATAGCAAATAATAGAACTAAACCTAACTAATATAAATCTTAAGCCCCTAAAGGATGAGTAATTATAGAGATTAACCAGTTTACAGCTAAAGTTTTGACCTTAACAAAATATACATGAGCCATGTTGTTCTCCATAAATAATAACACTCTCAGCATTAATATCTATTATAATCAGCTAAAGTAGTATTTATGTATTCATTGTAGGGTTTTAAATCCTCAGATAAAATCAGACTCCAGATAACACTGAAGGGTTTTAACATCAGTATTTAAGGTTAGGTTTATTTTCTACAGTTGTATTGTGTTTGTTTGTTTTTTAACTACATTTTTGCTTAACAGCTCTTAACTAAAAAAATAATAATTTTAACTCTATTTTTTAACAATTTACTATAATATACAGTTTTTCCCTGTTTTGTTAAATAATATCTAGTAAATTCACAGAAAAATATGATTTTATATATTATCTCTAAAAAAGAAAACAAAAAATATAAAAATATATAAAAATATATATAAAAATAACATAAAAATCTGTATAAATAGCCACCATTTTATTTTTACTGTATATAAATTGGCAAAAATGTTGTTATTTTTACAGATATTTGCTGTTATTTTAAAATAAAAATTATGCATGCTAAGAATTGAGAAATGGTCAGTCATTTTTAAAATATTATTTTACAGATTTTTTCAGAAAAAAAATTATAAATAATATTTTGTGAAATCACAGAAATAAAGTAATTTACATACTAACTGCAAAAAAGGACAACGAAACAAAAAAGACCTATATATTTTTTTTTTTTTTGCTATTTTACAGTGTGTTACCACAATGTTATGCGTTTTACAAAGTAAGCTGTTTTAAGTCCACTAACAATATCATCATTTTAATTTATTAATTGATTTTTTCTTTTACAGTTTTTGAACATTACGATATTTAACAGCCAATTTTTTGTCTTTTTTTCAAGGTTTTTTTACTGTGTTTTTTAATATGAGCTGTAAAAATCCATATACAGGGAAGTTTTAACTGTAATTTTAAGAAACAGTTTAGCGTTATTTTACAGATTTTCCCTGTTATGGTAAATTACAGCTAATATCTGGAAAAATCACTGGAAATGACTGTAAAATTTATTTACTTATTTCACTGTATTTTCCAAATTTTTAACAGTTTTTGAATGTGAGCTTTTCAGAGTTTATTATGTATTTTTTTTATTAATTATTATTTTTTAGACAGGGTTGCTGTAAGACACCGAAGCAAAGCGAGAGACCAAAAAGCGAACATGGTCTCTTTGGCGTTGGAGTTGAGCTAAAACACTGTTGCCCAGTCACAGCAGACCCCGGTGCATTGTGGGTACACTCAGTATTTGTGTTGCAGAGACCCTGAGGTTTCACTGAGTGTGTGAAAGTGCAGCGGTCACCACTGAGGAATGCTGGGAAACTAGAGGACGCAGGGACAAAGTTTATCAAAGTCTGTGAAGAAAAACGACTGACAGCATTCCTGAATGTTGTCGCAGCTTCCTACGACGCACACACACACACACACACACACACACACACACTGGAGGCTTTTATTTTGAAGGGCTGTGCAGCAGCATCGATCCAAACCAGGCAGTTCAGTCTGAACTGTTGGTGAACTTAAGCAGCTTCTTTCTGCTGATTCTTCAGGTCCAACCGACATCAAGCACACTCCTCATCTTCATCATCCTCATCCTCCACTTCCTCTTCTCATCTGTCCGTCACTTCTTCCTTCTTGTTTCCTTTCTTCTTCTTCTTTCCTTATTTGGTCCTTCCTTCCTCCACAGCTTCTGCCTTCCTTCTTTCTTCCATCTTTCTTTCCTTCTTCTTTGCCAGTGGTTTTTCTTGTTTGTTTTTTCTTCTTTTGTTTTTGGTTTCTTGTTTCTTTCATTGTGTTTCTCTCTTTCTTTCTTGTTTGTTTGTTTTCCTTATTTTTGTTTTTTCTTTCATTCTTCTTTCTTCCTTCCTTCCCTCCTTCCATGATTTTTCTTTTATTTCCATTTGTCTTCCATTCCTCCTTCTGGACCACTTCATTCCTTCTTTTTTCTTCCCTCTCCACTCTTTCCTTCTTTCTTGCTTCTCCTCTATTCTTTCTTTCTGTCTTTTCCCTCTATCCCTCCTTCTCCACCTCGCTTTACTCTCTCCTCCTCCTCCTTCCTTTTCCTTTTTCTGTCTCCTTCATTCCTTCTCCTCGCTTTCCTTCCTTCTTCCTCCTCTCCTGTCCCTCCTCGCCTCTGTGTTTTTTTACTCTCTCCTCTTCCTCGTCTCTTGTTGCTTCTGGTTGCCGGGTGATTCTCTCCGGTTGCTATGGTGTTGCCAGGTGGTTGCTAGGTGGTGTGAGTCACATGACTCAGTGTTTTCCTGTTGGTGTGTTTGTGCTGAGTCACTGTTTTGTGTCATTAAGCTTAAGCATCGGAGTCTCTGATGATCTGGTTCAGGAGGTGAAAAGTCCAGTGTAGGAGTCGACAGGCTTCGGATAACAACAACAACAACAACAACATCAACAACAGAAACAACAACACAATTAACAACAGCCCAGTCAACGGATGCAAAATCAATAGCAACACAAACAACAATATCAGCAACAACAACACAACAGACGGCAACACAAGCTACAGAACAGTCAAAAACACAAACAACAACAGCAACACAATCAGCAACAACAACAGAATAACAACACAGTCAACAGCACCACAAACAACAACAAGAACAACAGCAACACAATCGATACCACTAAACAACACAAACAACACAGTCAACGACAACACAAATAACAACATAATGTTTAACAGTCAACAACAACAAAAGCAACAGACAAAAATATTAAAGTGACTCCTTCCTTCCTTCCTTCCTCTCATCTTTCCTGCCTTCCTTCCTCCTGCCCTCCCTTCCTTTCCTCCCGTCTTTCTTTTCTTTCTTCCATCTTTAACTCCTTCCTTTCTTCCTTCCATCCATCCTTCCATCCTTCCTTCCTTCTTTCCTTCCTTCCTTCCTTCCTTCCATCCATCCTTCATTTCCCCCCCCTCTTTCCTTTCTTCCTTCCTTCCATCCATCCTTCATTTCTCCTCTCTTTCCTTTCTTCCTTCCTTCCTTCCTTTCATCCATCCTTCCTTTCTCCTCTCCTTCCTTTTTCCTTCTTTCCTCTCTTCCTCCCTTTCCTCCTTCCATCCTTTCTTTCATCTTTCCTTCCTTCCATGTTTCATTCCTTCCTACTTTCATCTTTCCTTGTCTTTCCTCCTTTTTTTCTCAGGTCTTACTTCTATTAAGATTTTTTCTTCTTCCTTCCTTTTTTCCTTCCTTTCTTCCCTCTTTCATTTCCCTCTGTCTTATTTCTCCCCTCCGTTCTTTTTAGTCTCATTTCCTTCGGCTCAGCTCAGTTCAGACACTTAATTTGTCCCTGGAGGGTAAATTCACGGCAAACAAACACACACACGCCTCCACGAGTCGAAACAACCCACAAACACGAGCTCAGATTCAACACAGACGCACAAAGAGTTCAGACTCTCGGGCGTCTGTCAGCATCAGAGGCACAGATTACATTGAAGAGGAACAGACGTCAGGTTTCCGGCGAGTTTAAACAGTGTGTCGTGTCTGACCTGTGAATAAAGAGAAATATTGGGAATAAAGTGCAGCGGCTCATGCAGCTTTTATTAGCGTTAGCTGCTAGCGGTTAGCATCCTGTGATGTAGTGCCCGGGGCAGCAGCTGTGATGGAGTCGAGCTAACAGGGTCGACGCTGCGACTCCATTATTGTATTATTCATCGGGAATCAGCGCCGGGCTTCGGATCAATAATTTATACACACCTTCCTCTCAGGTGTGTGTGTCTACAGTCTTACAATACTCGCAGTTTCCTGAATATTTCTCATAATAAATAATATTTCTTCTTTATGTTTTCTCTGTTTTCAAACGGAGCAGCGACGATTAATCGTTTACCGGTCAACTAGTTAAAGTATTTGATATCCGATTAATTAATTTAAGCAATATTAAAAGAAAAAAATCTAAATTCTTTATTTGCAGCTCCTCAAATCTGAATATTTTCATTTTTCCTGACAGTAAACTGAATATCTCTAGGTGGAAATTAATCTGCAGAGGTAATCTGATTATTTAGGAGGTTTTCAGCCTCCACTGTCTGTTCGCTGGTTTTATTTTTGAACAGTGTTTTCAGATTCAGTTTTACTATATTTTATCTGGGGCTGCACGGTGACTCAGTGGTTAGCAGCGTCGCCTCACAGCTAGAAGATCCCCGGTTCGCGTCCCGGTTAGGACACCTGGGATCTTTCTGTGTGGAGTTTGCATGTTCTCCCTGTGCAGCGTGGGTTTTCACCAGGTACTCCGGCTTCCTCCCACAGTCCAAAAACATGCTGAGGTTAATTGATTATTCTAAATTGTCCGTAGGTGTGAATGAGAGTGTGCTTGGTTGTCTGTCTCTAAGTGTAGCCCTGTGATAGACTGGAGACCTGTCCAGGGTGTCGTCTGTCTTCGCCCGGGTCGGCTGAGATAGACTCCAACCCCTCTAGACCCTACAGAGGATTAAGCGATGAATAGATAATGGATGGACATTTTATCTGTGAGGTCTGATGTTCGATATTCAATATTAAAGTTAATATTTAATGTTTTATCTTGGAATTAATTTAAAACTAATCAAATCAACATACAAACCACATTAAAATACAGTTTTATCCCAAATTTAGCACAAATTCTTACTAAATTTTAAGAAAATCCTTAAAGGACAAAGAACTTTAATACTTGTTTCCATCCTCTACCATTTAAAACTGGTACCTATTTGCAGTACAAATAAAAACCTTGGTGTCTATATTTGGAGTAACACAAAATCCAACACAAACTCTGTAGAAACACCTTTGGCTGTTTATGTTTAGCTTGTATTTTATGAACGTACTTTATGATAGTAAACTGAATATCCTTAGGGGAGAAGTAATCTGATTATTCCAGCTGTTTTTAGCTTCTAGTGTCAGTACTCATGAATTTTTCCGAGTCCACCTTTCATCTGTGGCGAATGATGTTAAATGTTAATATTTAAAACACTTTTATCCAAATGTAGCTTCAATTTGAACAGAGTTTCAAGAAAATCAGCAAAAGACAAAGTAAATTCCTACTCGTTTCCATCCACTGTTGCAGATATTATCAGCTGGTTTGTGGTTGACCTTTACTTAGTTAGTGAGTTATTTATTTACTTATTTATTTATTTAGATACCAATTACTAATAAGCAGAGGCATGAATGACCAGTGTTTGTAAGTAATCCATATTTGCATTAAAAATTTAAATCTTTGTCACAACACCTATTATTTAAATACATTTAAATAAAGAAGAACCTTTCTGCATTTAGTCCTCAGTGCTGATTGACTATTGCTGGTGATGTATAATACAGCCGCAGTGATTCATCAGCTATTTATCGAGCGTTACATAAACTGCGAACTATTCCAATAAATTTGTGTAATTTTTCATAGAAAAACAGTCTAAATTCTCAAATTCAAGCTTCTAAAATGTGAATATTCTCTGGTTTGGTTCCTTCTCTGTGACAGTAAACAGAATATCGCAACAATAAGACGTTTCTTATTTTGGATTCGGGGAAATTTGGGACATTTTTCATTATTTTCATTGTTATTTCTTTCTTTCTTTCTGGCCTTCTTTTATAAAAATGAACAGCTAATCAAACAACTAATCAAGAAAGCTGTCAGCATTTAGAATAATCATTATTTGCAGCCTTGTTCTCAGGCCGGAGTTATTGTTCTGCCGGAGATTTGAGCCTTTTTGTTAGATTTTCTGAGTTTAATTAAAGTGCTGTTCAGCAGTTTGGTTTCAGTTCTTGTTTTCCTGCTGAAGCTCCTGTTTTGGAGCCTCATAAACAATCTGCTGCTCCGTTCTTCTTCCATTTAAAGTCATTTAATAGTAAAAAGTAAAAACCCTCCCCCGGCCCTCGTCAGCCCGCTGCCCCAGAAAGACCTCAGAGTGAAGTTGTTGTTCTTTTGCGACCCGACAGGCAGATGAACGTCACCAGAGATGGAAAATCATTGTGACATTTACAGCAAACTGAAACGGCGCGGAGAAAGCCGAGAGTGACAGCGTGAAGAGGCTGCTGTCAGCGTTTAAACTCAACCACACCTCAGCGCTTCTGCACAAAGTTAACGCTCGAGCCTTTTGTTCGGGAGCAACAGCGTGTGCATCGGTGTTCTTCTGCAGAGTGTTTGATTGGCTCCGTTATCCGGCTTAATTAGGGGAACTGATGTCTTTCGTTTTGGTCCTCAGAATGTTTTCTTTATGCAGCTGCAGCAGGAGGGAAACACGCACAATACCTAAAATATTAAATACTGAAAATCTTCACTCGTAAGAAAAGACCAAAAGAAATTCAATACAGTCAGCAACAACCAACGATTAACAAAACAACCGCAAAGAGACACAACATCACATCAGATAGACACAAAAAGACACAAAAAAGACCACAAATGCACAAAAAACAACCACAAAGAGACACAAAATGACCACAAAGAGACATAAAACAATTACAAATAGAGACAAAATGATCACGAATGGGCTCAAAATCACAACAAATGGACAAATTAACACAAATAGACACAAAATAGCCAAAGAGACACACAATGACCGCAAAGAAACCCAAAACAACCACAGAGATACATCACATCAGAGAGACACAAACAACAACAGCAAATAGATAGAAATAACCCACAAAGATACACAAAATCACAACAGAGATAAATTAACACAAATACACACGAAAAAACCACAGACACACGCAGAAACCACAAAGAAACATAAAACAACTACAAACAGACACAAAACGATCACAAATGGACTCAAAATAACAACAAATTAACACAAAATGACCAAAGAGGTACACAAAACAACCACAGAGATACACCACATCAGAGAGACACAAACAACAACAGCAAATAGATAGAAATAAACCACGAAGATGCACAAAATCACAACAAAGAGATGAATTAACACAAATTGACCAAAAAGAGACACAAATTGAACACAAATACACATTAAACAACCACAAAGAGTCACAAAAAGACTTTAAATGGACACAAAACAATCACGAAGACGCACACAATGACCACAGCGAGACACAAAGCAACTACAAACAGAGGCAAAATGACCACAAATGCACAAAAACACAACCACAAAGAGACAAATTGGCAAAAAAAGACACAAAATGACAACGAGACACAAAACTACCACATGAAGAGACAAAATGATCACAAATAGACTCAATACAACAACAGAGAGACATGAAATGACCACAAAGGCATACATTACATCAGAGAGACACAAACAACCACTGACAACAACAACAAAAAGACAGCAATAAACCACAAAGATACACACAATCACAACAAAGAGACACAAGTTGAGCACAAATATGCACGAAACGACCACAAATTGACACAAAACAACCACAAAAAGATGTAAAAATGACCACAAATGCACAAAAACAACTACAAAGAAACACAAGTTGACACAAACCAGCCACAAAGACACCCTCAATGACCACAATGGGACACAAAACTACCACAATAAGAGACAAGGCTTTTACAAATAGACCCAAAACAACAGCAAATAGACACAAAATGACAACAAATAGACATAAAACAACCACAAAGACACACAAAAGACCATAAAAAGTCACAAACCAACAACAAAAACGTGCAACCTGGCTCCACGGAGACACAACAGGACCGTAAGGAAGAACAAACTCACCAAAATAACAGACAAAATGACCTTTAAGACCAGAAACAAAGAAACAAAAACACAAAATGACCATGACAGGATGCAGAACTCCACACGTGTGTAATCTAACATACAAACATACAAACTGATTCAGCTCCACTACTCTTTTTTTAGTTTAATAAGGTTTTCAGGACGTTTTATTTTGAAAATACTGTTTAAAAAATAATAGTGTTTCAAAATAAGGGCGTAAAAGGGGAATAATTGTCATTTAATACCTGAAAAATGAATAAAAGCTGCAGTTAAAATGTTATTTTCTATGATTTAATGATTTAAACTTCATTAACTTTTGAGTTTTTTAATATAATTTGTCTGAGAGGTTCATGAAAAACAAATCTTTTCAGGATCTGAGCTGCTGGTAAAGCATTTTGTGAGCAGTTCTGCGAGAGTCTGATGCAACTTTTAAACAGAGAAATCCTGATGGCTCAACTCTGTGAAGTGTTTCACGTTCAGTCGAGGTAAAACACAAAAACCCGCTCATGTTTTTTAATCAGCCTTTATTTCCTCCGTTCCGTCTGCAGCCGGAGATAAAAGCTCGGATCGTCTGACTGAATTAAGGCAGGAAAACAGGAGCAACATGCAGGTTTCTATGATTTAAGGAGGAATAAAGCTCCGATCCTTCGAGCTCCTTCAGCAAACAAAGCAGGAAATAAAAGGTTTCGTCTCCTCGGGCCGCTCAGAGCTTCGTTTCATAAGTCGGGTTTTAAAAAGGAGTTTTGGAGTCGATGAGACTTGAGGAGCTTCCTGCTGTTAAATAAAAGAGTTTCAGCAGCGACGGAGCTCTGATTAGATTTACAAACACACACACCTGTTTAAAACTGGCAGGGAGGACGAGTGTGTGTGTGTGTGTGTGTGCGCGCGTCCTTCACTTTCCCAGCATTCATTGTGTGCAGACAGGACGGACTAGGGGTCGATCTGATCGCCGGTTATCTCGTTTGGCGGCAGGAGGAGGGCACATGCACACACAACACACAACACACACAAGTACACACAAAACACACACACCAAACACACAACACACAACACACAACGCACACAAGTACACACAAAGCACACACACCAAACACACAACACACAACACAACACACACAAGTACACACAAAACACACACACCAAACACACAACACACACAAGTACACACAAAACACACACACCAAACACACAACACACAACACAACACACACAAATACACACAAAACACACACACCAAACACACAACACACAACACACAACACACACAAGTACACACAAAACACACACACCAAACACACAACACACACAGAACACAAACACCACACACACATGCACACACAACACAACACACACAAGTACACACAGAACACAAACAACACACACGCACGCACACACAACACACACACAACACACACACAACACAAACACACAACACACAACACACACAACAAACACACAACACACACACAAAACACACACAACAAACACACAACACACAACAAACACACACATACAACACACGAGTACACACATGCACACACACACGCACACAACACACAGAGAAACACACAACACACACAAGTACACACAAACACAAAACAAACACACAACACACACACAAAACACACACAACGAACACACAACACACATGCACACACATACAACACACAAGTACGCACATGCACACATACATGCACACACACATGCACACAACACACAAAGAAACACACAAGTACACACAAACACAAAACACACACACAACACACACGGATACACACACAACACACACACACAACACACAAATACACACATACACACGCACAAGTACTCATGCACAGCACACACAACACACAGATACACACACAACACACACACAACACACACAAGTACACACACACAACACACACATACACACACAAATACACACACACACACAAGTACATACGCACTCAACACACACAAGTACACACAACACACAAGTACACACGTGCACACAGACACACACACACACACACACACACAACACACACAAGTACACATGCACAGGATGCACAACACACAGCACTTTTTTCATTTTTCCGAAGTTTCAAGTCATTTTCAAGTCGGAGAACTTCAGCTTTCTTCCCTGTTATTTACTTTTTCGTGCAGCTTCTCCTTTTATCACATACGACACAATAAAAGGTTGAAATAAATGGTTCGGTCGTGGTTCTGTGACTTGGAGGTTTGATATCTGGGTCAACAAAGAGTTTCTGGAACATTTCCTGCAGGTCTGCTAATTGGACCGACGGCGTTTTTGCTTCTTAGCGTCAGTTTCTTCACATCTTGGTGACTCTGCGTCTCGTAAAATCCACTTCCTGTGACCTCAGATAACCCGACTGAGCTGATCCTGAGAGGAAAACGCTGCGTAATGCCGCCTTCGTTTCCCAACTCCATCTGATCCCCGTCACTGTGTCTAATCCTGGTTTCATTTTCTAATTAACAGCCGCCCCGTCTCTCACTGTGACTCCATCAGTGTTAATTGTCTGTTTATCTGGAAATGAGGCAGCAGAAACCAGATGAGACACACACACACACACACACACACACACACACACACACACACACACACACACACACACACAGGGTCCAGATTGCAGCTAACAGTGTGCCAGATGTGTGTGTTCACTTCACCTCCATGTAAACCAGCGTTTTTACAGATCTGGACCCGTCTCAGTCTCTCATCGAATCACATTAAGTTCCTCGTTTGTGTCATAAATAACCGATCAGCTGTCGTTGGAGAGAATCCAGAGACGCTGCGGTTTTCTCGATCGATGGCGACGACCTGCAGCGTCCCGAATGTTGATTATTGATCGGAACACCAGCCGGAGGATCTGAGGCTCCCTGCAGGGTTCTGAAGCGGCAAACGTTCCTTAAATGATGCCTTCAGTCATTTTACTTCGCAGATCTGTCCGACCTGCAGCTGAATGTCATGTCGGGTCAACTCCTGTTTACCTAACATGAAAGTTTTCGAGTCATTTTGAAAAGTTTCGAGTCATTTTGGACAATTTTTGAGTCATTTTGGACAAGTTTCAGTCATTTATGACAGATTTTGAATAATTTTTAATTGATTTTTAGTAATTTTGGATCATTTTTGAGTCATTGTGGACAGATTTTTGTTACTTTGGACGATATCCGAGTCATTTTTGGACTGCCTCTTGTCTTATTTGACAGGTTTTGTGTCATTTTTATTTACTCTTGAGTCATTTTAATTTTTTTTTTGTCATTTTGGATACATTTTCTGTTATTTTGAACATCTTTTTTTGAGTCAGTTTAGACAGGTTTCTGAGTCTTTTTGACAGCTTTTGAGTCCTTTTTGTCTTTTTTGGACAAGTTTTTTACCATTTTGGCCAAATTTTCTGTCATTGTGGAGAATCTGAGTCATGTTGGACAAGGTTCCAATCATTTTGGAAAAGTTTTGAGTAATTTTGGACAGGTCTTCCCATTATGGATAGAACTTGAGTCAACTTTTATTTCATTTGGACAACATTTGAGTCAGCTAGACATGTTTTTGTCATTTTTTGAAAGGTTCCGAGTCATTTTGGACCCGCTTTTGTCATTTTTTTTCTAATTTTTTGATATAATTTAAGTCATTCTGGACATGTGTTGGTCAATTTAGACGGGTTTGATGTATTTTTTTGACTGACTCATGAGTCATTAGGAGACCTTTCATGTGATCTTGGACACATTTTGAGTCATTTTGGACAGATTTTTGAGTCATCTTGGCAACTTTAATGCCATTTTTGAGTAGTTTTAAAAAAGTTTTAAGTCATTTTTCACTGTATTTGAGTGAGTTTGGTTGAGTTTTTGTGGTTTTGACATTTGCTTTTGCATTTGTGAGAATTTCCGACTTGTTTCAAATCATTTATAAGTCGGGGAAATCAAGCTTTGGTTCCCTGATAGATGCTGTTTTATGCGACTTCTCATTACACCACAGTAGACTCAATAATGGCTTGAAATAAACTGAAATTATCCTTCAAAACGAGAGCTGCACATGTAGTGATGGTTCTGTGACTTGTGCTTGACCTGTGGGTGTAATATTTTAGTCAGTAAAAGTCAGTGAAACCCAGAGTCATTTCTTAAAATATGCTGTCTGGTGGCTCCTGTGAGTCTTAACGTGTTTCCTGAGTCATAAAATCACCGAGATGACGACTGTTCCTGGGGTTTTTTTTTACGACTTTATTAATCACCTCTAACTTTCATTATTCAGCTTCTGGAGCCTGCTCTGCTGCTTGACTACAGTTCAAATCAGAAATGCAAATTGGATTTAGTTGTTTGGAGGAAAATAAGGCGAACATCTGCTCGGAGGAAATGAGAGCATGAAATCCTCCTCCTCAGTCGTTCTGTCGCCGAGCTTTTTATTGTTGGCAGTGATGGAGCAGAAAATGGGAAAATGGCTGTAAAAAGCCGACTGCCAGCTCCTGTTCGCCATCAGTGGAGCGACGCCGGCCGTCAGCTCGTATTGACACCGAGACAGTTTGGATGGAGAGCGTCCTTCAGATATAAAAGGGTTGGACGGAAACCAGGCGGCCGAGAAATCCTCACAAACTGACCGCGGCACGGAAACGGCTTATTTCACTTTATTTTATTGACGACTCGCTGAAACGGTCGATGATGAGTGTATTTTATGAAGAGACGGACTCACACAGGTGCTGCTGTAAAACCAGATACAGCTGCTCAGCCCTTAACTCGGACTTTTAAAGGATAATAATAATGTTTGTTTGTGTGATTTATTACTGTATTATTCAAGCTGCTTTCAAAGCCTATAATTCTGCACCGTGAGCAGCGAGAATCAACGCACAGATTTTGCTGTTATGTTATTATTTGATGCCTTTTCCTGCCTGTTATTCATTTAATTTTACATTTTTAAAAACGTATATTTGTTATTTCTCATTTTGATTTAATTGTGTTACTTTTTGTTTACTTACTTGTTGTTTTATCTAGTAAGAGGAGGTGTTGCTGCCAAGTGTTTCTTAGAAAAATACATGTAAACCCTCTGGACTTCAAGCAGTTTCTGGACATCTTTTACTCCTGTCACTCATTTTTACTCCCAAAAAATGTTCAAAATGACTCACAAATTGTCGAAAATTAGTTGAAACCAGGTAAAATGATTCAAACAGTGTCAAAAAAATACATAAAATGTCGACAATAATTCAGAATAAATCAAAAAATACTTTGAAATTTTCCAAGTTGTTTCAGAATAAATCCCAAATGACTCAAAATCTGTCATTTTAACTGCAGTGACTAGAAGTAGACAGAACAATTGTCCAGAATGACTCAAAACTAGTTCAAAATTAATTAAACATTTAAAAAAAATGTCTCAAAAACTCTCCGAAAAGACTTTATACTTGTTAAAATGGCTCAAAAATGTCAAAATTATTCAGAATCAATCCAAAAATACTCAAAAAACTTACCAAAATTACATTTAAATTGTCCGGAATATCTTAGAATTAATCCAAAATGACTTAAAACTTCATTTTTTTCACTGCAGTATAAAGTCCTGCACCTCTATGGAAACAGCACAACCATGACTAGAAGGAGAGAGGACTTAAACACGTATAAAATGACTCGAAACTTGTCCATAATTATTAAAACATTTTTCAAAATGACTCGCTTATTGTCCAAAATGACTCCAAACTTCTTAAAATGGCTCAAAAAATGTCAAAATTGTCCAAAATGATTCAGAAGTACTCCAAAAACTGACCAAAATGACTTTAAAAATTGTCTAAAATGTCTCATAATCCAACCGAAATGGCTCAAAACCTGATGTTTTTCACTGCAATGTAAAATCCTGCACCTCTATGGAATCTGGACAACCATGACTGGAAGTAGAGAGAAACGTCTTTGTGCAGTTTGACACAGTTATGATGTTGTAAATCATAAAAAAGAAACAGTGAAATTTGTTTGTTTTTATCACTTATTTTTCAAAAAATGCAACAAGGGAATCAACATGTACAACATTTTCCCCACTGCCCACAGGTGTAACATCCCAAAACTGGAAAAATGGTGACTCTACATACTGATATTTGGTGTTTTTCTCTCTACTCTGCACATAACTTCTGGAAAGATGTTTCCTCATGCTGAATGTATCTTCCAACAGCTTGCACCTCTGTTTACCATTTTAGAGCCATGATAGATTTATTTAAAGTGACTCTGTGTGTGGAAATAATAATGCGTGCAGCTTTAAATCAACCCAAAGAATTTACAAAAAAGGACTTGTTTTAGTCAAAGATGCATTAAATACAAACTCTTACACTTGTCGGATGATCAGTTTTGATGTTAAACCAGTGGAATCCAAACAGATGGATTCTGGGAGATGCAGTTAACGTCCACGTCTCCGGGTTTCAGACACTTGAGCGCTCGCCGTCTGTTGGCGGCTGCTGTATCCGAATGTTTCAGTGTTGTAGCTGTCAGAGAGACATTCAGCTCTAAAACTCCAGCTGCATACACTTAAACCTGATGTGTGTGTTAAGGCGGATAAACCACACACCGACACACACACACACACACTGTGCAGATCCGTCCTCCCTGTTTGGAAAAACCATCCAAACTCCTTCCAGACTCGGGGCTGTCAGTCAGAGCTGATGTGGTTTTGTGTCTGGGCTCTGTTTGAATGTACTGTGACAGTTTGAGCTCAGCACCTCGCTGTATTCACACTTTTACTGACCCGCTTCTGTATAAATAGCAGTTTGAGTTGGTTTGAGGCCGCTGGTGCTGCTGCTGCTCAGGTGTTTAGCGCCTAAACTGCTTCCTGATAGTTTGTCCCACGAGTTTAGACTTTTGCTGTCCCACAGTTGCCGTCTCTGACCTGATTTTAAAGCTACACCAGCCGCCTCGAGAGGCTGCGCTGCTCGTTACACTCCAGAAATAGGATGGACTGATGAAAAAAAAGTGGAAGAAACATATCTATTCTTAGTAGATTACCACTAACGGGGAAAAAAATGACAAGTTTACCCTGAGACTCCTGCTAAATATGAGGTTTTCCAGCTGGATTATGACCAGAAAGTCCCTTTTGTGCTCTGCTTCAGTTCATTTTTATATTTAATTGGTCCCATTTACTGTTTACGTGATCATTTTATTTTCTGTATCGTGTAAAAAGTACTCCTTGTTATTGCTGTGCAGATTCACAAATTTTAATATAATTGTGCTTTTAATTACTTACTTAAAACACCTTTTCATTTTTAAGCCCTAACGATAAGTGTAAAAAAGTAATACAACAACAAATATCTGCAAAATGAGGATAACTTAGGAGAATTTAATTAAAACAAAATTATGTAATTTCAGAGTGAAGAAACCTACAAATAACACAAATAATTCTGTGTTAAAATATGGGTGTTTTGCGTGCATATAATTCAGTTTTATTTACAAATGGAACATAATTTACCAAGGTTTTTATTGCAATTTAATGTACTTCTTTTTTAATTTGTGAAAACAGAAAATATCAGTACAATAATATTAACTCCTTGAAAAATTACAGTCACAAAATGTTGAATAATGTTCACTTTTTACTGTGTAGCCCTGAATCAATAACTTAAGGCGTCCCCCAGGGAAGCGTCCTGGGACCTTTATCCTTTTAATTATACAAGGTTTGGTTATAAAATAAACACAGCAACACTGTCATTTGTTAATTTTTTATTATATTATTAATGAAAGACCTTAGCACCAAAAGTAAGGACAGATTTTCTGTTTTTGTTTTTATTGATTAAGCCAGACGTTTCATCTTTTTTTCATATTAATCTGGTTTTCTTGTCCACTTTTGTTCTGTTATTTATTTTTTTATACAATCTATAAGCCAACTTTGTGATGAATAACATGTGAAGCAACAACACGGATCCCAAACAAACTATAAACTGTAGAATTTTACTGCAGTAAAATCAGTTTTTGATGCAGTAAATGTCTTAAGAGGCCTTTTGAGGGTTTCTTTTCCTTTAGCTAAGGAATAATTAGGCATCTTACTTAAGGAAAAACTTAAGGTGTTTGTGCAACCTGCTGAGTGACACACAAAGATGTTTTATATCGTAATTTATTCTCTTGTTTTCAGTGTCTTTGGTGCAGTTCCATTTGGTTGTGTTGATTTGTGCTGCTATTGAGCTACGAACTGTCTTTTTTCCGTCTTCTGACTTTAAATGTTTGAGCTGATGCTGAACTAATCTGTCTCTTTTTCTTTTTTCCATGTCCATGTCCCTGATCGTTCCCCCCCAACAGGTAAGTTCAACTACAATAAAACTCTTTTCATCTCTTTGATAGTGCTGAGCTGCTGTTTGACCTGCGAGTCGCTGCCTATAAAGCCCTTAATGCTGTTCATGCAGCGTTCTCGCTCTGTGGCGTTTGAATTGCGGATGAGATGAGTTGTGGCTTTGGTTCTGGTCCGGCACAGATCAGATTGATTAAAGGTGAGCTGAGTTCCAGGAGTTCTGGCAGGTTTTCCTCCATTGTTCCGTAGTGACATGTAAATTTATAACGTTTGGTCTTTGCACAGTGGAAAAAACTTATTGGTATTCATGGTTCTTCTCTGGTTTCATGGATTTACCCCATAAACTAAACATTAGTGGATCAACTTCAACCCTGTCTGGTTCAGTATTGGTACCTGTTGCTATGGAAAGCCACTTTGAGCTTTAGCAGTTTTTTTTTCACATGAGAGAATTGTTTTTGTCCATCTAAAGAGGTTTGAGTTAGTGTCAAAGGAAAAACTGAATCGCAAAATGAAGATAATTGAGAATAAAATACGTAATATTAAAAATAATCCAAAGCTGTCTCTGAAAAAAAAACAACTCTTGGGATCAAATCTGGCCAGAGTTAAAAAAAAGAATTTACAAAAAAGAGTCTTTCATGTCAAAGTGAAATCTGATTTTTATACAGTGATGCCAAATAATTTAGTTTATAAAATGTTTTTACCCACTTTAGAAATCATGATGTGCGCTGCTTGAAACCAACCCAAAGCTCTCTCTCAGCTCTTGTCTTTGGGAAGTGAATTTGACATTTTTAACCAAAAATCACACCAAAAAAAAAGACTCTTTAATGTCAAATTAAAAAATTATTTCTACATGGTAATGTCAAATAATTAAAAATATAAAACACTCTCCCAAACCAAAGCTTTCTCTATGAAAAAAACAACTTTGAGTAACAAATTTGACAGTTTTGACTATAATTTATAAAAAAAACTCTTTCATGTCAAAGTGAAAACTAATTTTTTACACAGAGATGCCAAATAATTTGGTATATGAAATGTTTTTACTCACTTTGGAAATCATAATATGTGCTGCTTGAAACCAACCCAAAGCTCTCTCTCAGCTCTTATTGTTGGGAAGTGAATGAATTAGACATTTTAACAAAAAATTACCCCATAAAAGACTCTTTAATGTCAAAGTGAAAATGGATTTTTGCATGGTAATGTCTAATAATTAAAAAAATATATAACATCTTCACCAAACCTAAAGCTGTTTCTCCAATAAACCAGCTTTGGGGAGAAAATTTGACTTTTTTAGTATACAAAAAAAAGACTCTTTCATTTCAAAGTGAAAACATATTTCTCCACAGTAATTTTAAAAATAAATATTCATCTGCTTTAAAATGACTCTGTGGAAATCATAATTTGTGTGCAGCTTTAAAGCTCTCTCTGTGAAAAAACTACTTTGGGGAGTGAATTCAACTTTCCTGACAAAAAAGACTCTTTACAGTCAAAGTGAAAACAGAAAGACAGACAGAAACAGATCTAGACAGTAATTTTAGATAATTTAAAATAGAAAATGTTTTCACAGACACTTCAAAGTGAAAACTGATTTTTACATAGTCTCTGTGATAAACCAACTCTCAACTCTTTTGACGCAAATGTTCTAAAAAGGCTCTTTCATGTCAAAGTGAAAATGGATTTCTACACAGTAATGTCAAATAATTACAAATATAAAGTGTTTTCACCCACTTTAAGGTGACTGTATCTGTGGAAATCATAATGAGTGCAGATTTCAACCAACCCCAAAAAAACAACTTTGGGGAGTGAATTAAAAACTTCTCCGTCTTTGTCCTCGCTCCTCCAAAACGTTAAGTCTGACAGCGGCGAGGCTGCCAGCGCCGCTTAACTTCACTTCACTGAGTTTTAACAGCTAATCTGCCAGATGGAGAGCTGCACCGGAGCCGAGATGGAGGAATTCCCAGGTTAACTTGTCTGAACACGGCCCAAGTCGGCGAGCCAGCAGACAGCACACACAGGTGGGAGGCTTTACTGCGTCCTCGCCTCAGACGCTGCCGACACAAAGCAGCCAGAAACCTCTTTGTTTCCTGGTTAAACAGTAAGAAATGATCAACTGCTCCCCCAAAAACCGCCTCCTCTGCGCCCGTTTAAAGTCTCAGGTATCTCCGCCCGTCTGCTTTACAGTCTCTCAAAGCCCTCGCCAGGCTGTAGGTGTGATTTTCTTCTTTTTAAAATAATCGAATGATCCCGACAGGATTAGACTCTCTCTCTCTTTTTTCTTTCTTGAACTTCATCAGTAGGCTTCATGTGCTCTGAAAGGATTCCACTCTTTCCCATCCAGGGAAAAGTGCTCCGATATCGATCTGTTCAGTTCAAATGAAGGATTTACAGTTAGAGCTTTTGAATTTTATCAGAGGAGACCCGCGGCGTTCGGGCCCATTGATCCGCTAGTGTGTCTGTTTGTGTTTGTAATTGCGTCGGCCACAGAGCTGATGGTTTGTCCTTCAGGTTTCTGACAGCCACACGTCTGCAGAGGGTGAACGATTTTTGTGAAATATAATGGATGTGTTTTCATCTCCTGTTCGGCTGAGGGGCTGCCGTGACCTTAAAGAAACGCTTTCTTTCTCTGTGTTCTCCAAATGTTGTCCAGGTGTGTTTAGCGTAGCTTAGCATCAGGCAAACCCAGATCGGAGACGCAGTTTTAACAAATCTGAAGCTAAACATTCATTATATCAACATAATCCAGTGTTTTTACAGCAGCTGTATGAGTAAGCTGCAGGTTGCATTTTTGTACCACTTATAATTAAAGGATATCAGACAGACGATGTGTCAAACAAGAGCAGCAAAGTAAAATGCATTATTTACATAAAGAGAGTTTGTATAAACCATTTCTGCTCCTTTGTTTAACCCTCTGAACCCCAAAACCTGCTAGTGAATTTGAAAGACATTATGAAAAAATCACCAAAACGACACCATTAATCTACCAGTAACTGTAAACACAGAATGAATGATTGGATTATCAAATTGCTGATGGTCCTTGAACTACTCATCTCTGATTTGTCATTGTACCGTTGAAAAAATGAACCAAGTCTGAGCTTAAAATTACGATATTTCATCAAAATCACTTTATTCTCTGTCTCTCATTTTAAAAAATCACCAAAAATAACCGTTTGCTATAATCAGATTCTGTGAAAAACAAAAAATTCTGCACTTCTCTGTGTAACATAGAAGACATTAATGACTTAGCCACAGCCAACAGTCACGTGACAAAAATTCAGAGACTTTTCGGTTGGACTGCAGGCAGTGTTTACACAGAACAGTAAGGAGACGGTAATTTAACTTTCATTTTTTTTCTTGTTTTATGGTTTGCGCCATTTCAACCATGTCATACTGCACGGAAAACATTTCTGAGTTCTCTCTCGTTCTAGTCATGGTTGTTCTGTTTCCATAAAGGTGCAGGACTTTATATTGGAGTGAAAAATGAACCCAGAGTGAGGAAAAATGTGACAGGAGCAAAAAATGCCTATCAACTCTTTGGGGTTCACAGGGCTTATATATAAAAATGTATATAATTATGATACTATGAGGGACGAACAAGTAATTACAATGATCTCTCGTCTATCGCAGGGGTTAGGTTCCAGAATCCCAATAGACGAAATCCACGAAGTAGCGACCTTATATTTATTTTATTATTTATATATATTATAAGGCTTTATAAACCCTCCCCACACTGTTATTAACCTTTCCCACACTCTTATAAACACTTCCTATGCTCTTAAACCTATCCTTTAAGAAAAGCTTCTACAGCCGTGTCCGATAATGGAACTAGCGACGCAGCGATCCATTTGAAACGGCCACTTCGGAAAAACTCTGCCGTATTTTAAACACACCGACACCGAGGACGTCCGGCTGCCTACCAGTAAACTGATGATGATGTTACAGGTAATCCTACAGACTGTCACCGGTTCTCTGACGGTCATTTCCAGTAAACACTCACCGTGTGGGACCAAAGGTTCTGGCTGGCTTCCATCACCGCCGATCAATCAGCGACCAACTAGCTCAAGGGGAAGTGGCCCTAGCTATGTTTTCCATACGTGCGTCTACTCATCTGCTGTACGCTACGTATGTTATATACAATTTAACAATCCGTGATACAGTATGACTGCGAAAAGTGAACCGTGATATGGCGAGGGATTTATCTATATTTTCGGAAGAACATGGCCTATTTCCATACTTGTCTCCTCTCTACTCTGTGTAAACACTGCTTGCAGTTCAGCCGAAAACCTGTTGAAGAAGGTGATTTTGATGAAATAAAACAATTTTACACTTGGATTTGATTTGATTAGTTCAAGGGGCGTCGGAAAGCCGAAAATTGGATGATTCTGTCTGTTTTTACAGTTTCTGGCTCCGGTAAATGGTGTAATTTTGGCAGCTTTTAAAAAACATAATAAGCCTTTCAAACCCCTTGGTGGATTTTGGGATTGAGTTGTAGGGGAAAAAATAGGTTTAAACCAAGTCTGCCAACAACAGCTAAATCCATGACATTAATGTCAATAGAAATATCAAATAGAGGTTCAGCGCCTTGAGATAAACGGTGTTACCATCAAAGAGTGGTGACCTGAAACGTTTTCTGTTGGTTTCATGCATTTTTTTAATACTGGTGAAAGAAAATGATTCTTCCAATTATGAAAAAATGATGACGGTCTGCTGAAATATCTAGACAGGCAGGTGAATGTGTAATATTAATGCACAGGTGAGTCTGCTTTTGTTGCTGTGTTTGAGGAAGTAATGATTTGAAAATGGATCAGGCTTTACTGAACGTCTCCATCTGATAACCGTTTATGGAGGTGATCCGTTCAGGGGCTCCCAGCGGCGCTCTAATCCCAGCGAGGGGAGGCCGAGAGCGGATTAAGCACCGGCGGAGAGCCCCTCTGTGGGTCCCGCTGCGTTGTCAGATCTCTGCAAATCTGATTTCCTGCAGGTTTAGGCTGAGCGTCGCCGTCTCATCTCTGTCTCATCCCTTCATCCTTTATCCCTCTTTCCATTCCTTTGCTCCTTCATCCCTCCCTTCCTCCCTCCCAATCTCACTTCCACCTACTTCCTTCCGGGTTCAGTCTCTCAGTTGCCACGGCAGCCACGGCATCCCAGCACGCTCGCTGTGAAGCCGAAGTGATGGTGGAGAGACGAGGCTTCAGATGTGGAGGATCAGATAGACAGAGGCAGGTCGGGGCTCGCTGGAGCTGCTGCAGGTTGGTTGTTGAGGTGAAGTGAGGAGTTCTGGCTGGAGGTGGAGGTTTGTGAGCTCCTGAGGCTGTAAACTGCTGTGAACTCTGGTGGGCAGATTTAGATTTGATAATTGATTGAGTGGCTCGGCGATTTGTTTCAACTCGTAAATATGTTTCAGCTGCACGATAAAATCTGACATTCAGATATTTTGTTTCCCTGCAATATGAAAAAACAGCTGACTAAATGCAATGTCAGGACAATGTCTGTTGACTCTCTTATGGAAGCCCCAAGTAGCCAACACTCATCACAACCCTGCTGCCATTTTCCACTTTTTTTTATCATCTAAAAAAGATGCAGACAGCCACTTTTTAGTTGTTGGTCTTTAATAAAGTGAGGTCAGACAGTCAGACTTATGCAGAGTTCCATTGTGTCCATTGTAGCTGCAGAATATTCCACTTGTGACAGCTTTGTTTTAGCTGTTTATAGTACAGAAGTGCATTTAAATCTGCAGCTGCACACATGCAGAAGCATTAAATTGGCTTTAACTCTTGTTTTTTAATTTAAAAAGAAGTTACACACAAGACCCTGAAAAGCAAAAATGACTGCCTTAAAGAGCTCCCATAAGAGGGGAATGAAATTAAAAACAAAATGAAACTGAAAAAAAGACACATACAGGATTTTAAGGACGAAAATGTTGGCATCAAAAAACGCCCATGAAATTATTATATAATAATATTACTTTCCACTTTCATTAAGTATATTGTTTTAACCAACATTTAACACATTTAACAACAGCATTATATTTTTTTGTGCAGCATCAGATTTAAATAAAAAGAACACTCAGGACTTTAAAGACAAAAATGTCTGCATTAGGAAACTGCCATAAAAATAATATGTATTTTCTACTTTAACCAACATCAGTCCTGATCGAATCACAACTAACAAAGATTAATTAATTTTTTGGAATTTAACCCTTTAAATACTAGTTTGTTTACATGGTGCCACCGTTTTCTTTAATGAAAAAAAATACAAAAGTATAATTATTTAACATGTGATAAAGGATAATGGGATTTTTTGATTAGAACAATCTGGAATACATCAACAGTCACAACATTTAACAACACTGATTCTGATGTGTTATATTTTTCGGTGCTCTCATGACCTTAAGGACCAAACACCATAAAAATATGATGTGTTTATTATTATTATTTTCCATTTTTCACTGACAGAATTATTTCTGGAACTCCTCCCTTTACCTGCTGGTTTGTTTACATGACTGGCATTTCCATTTTTAAATCATTAATGTGGTTACACTTAGGACCTTCATGACAAAATTGTCTGCATCAAAACCAGCCATAAAAATTTGACACAATAATATCATTTATTTGCTTTTGAGTCATTTTTTTTAAACGAACATTAGTCAGTCATTTTCATTATTTCTAGCCTTTACATGACAGCTTACATACACGATGCTACTGTTGTTTTGTAAAGTCAAAAACAACATAAATGCATTTTTTCTGTATACTTAATGCTAAGGGGACAATTTCTTTTGATTTTCACAGCCTGGGATTTGTCAGTGATTAGCAGCAACATTGAGTCTGATGCATTTTGTCTGTCTATCTGTCTATCTATCTGTATTATAACGGTTTTGTTTGAGTACATTATACCAGCGATGGTCCTCACAGACATAGAAATCCAGACATGTGTGTAGAGACAGTTTGGCAGGCGGCTGATTATTCCTGCTTTGTGCACAACTGCCTGCTCATGTGTGGCCTTTATTATGCTGGTGTGCAGATAGACAGCAGTACACACACCACACACACACACACACACACACACACACATACCCGTTTATCTCATACCGTGAGGTCCTCTGACATGCTGGTGTCTGATGGGATCCTCTCTTTCTGAGGGTCCTACAGCCCTAATTTTAACTTCTAAAATCATGAAAAATTTAAGACAACACAAAAATCACTTGAAACACTGAAAACCCACAAAAAAATTTCAAACCTGAATTTTGATCCTTCTGGGAACCAAACCGGAATTCTGGTTGCCCTTGGGGACCGCTACTGTTCTGCCTCTTTGCATGCAGTTAGAGCATTATTAAGACACTTTACAGCTCCTGTTGAACATCTACAATGAATCTGATCATCCAGACTATCACACTGATCAGATTTTCAATCCAAAGCATCAATAAGGCCAATATATGAGTTAATAGAGAGCTGATAAAGATGACTGATATACTGGTTCAACATGATCTCTCCCCCAATACACTGCTCCTTTATAATAAAATCACCCAGCGTCTCAATCCAACATGTATACTGCTTTCAATTGTCAAAAGGTGAGCAAGGTCATTTATGGGTTGATTTGAGATGTGTTGCCAATAAAGTTATTTTTAATTTAAAGTGTGGTTTGGTTTGTTAATAGATCATCATGTATTATCCATCAGGACACTCTTGTTCTATTATTACCTCAGCCTGGCCCTGGAACCTTGACTGTGACATCAAATACCTATTCAATCAAAGATAAACAAGATTCTGTACTGAACAATGGCTTTATTGCACGTCCATCTATAAAGTGTTAAAAGCTGAACAGATAGACTCCAAATGTACAACAGTTAAAGTGCATAAGAACAGTGTGGAGCAGGAACTGCTCTCTGTGCACGCTTCCATGAGGCAGTGACCCTTGATCAACACTTGAACATATTACTGCACTGTCAAAAACAAAACACACCTCTTCATGTTAGATTTCAGTGCTTTGAACTCTGTGTCTCATGCTAATAAACCCTGAAACACTATGAAAAAGGCCATACAATCCAGTCAAGAGTTGCATCCTGTGTAGTGATTGATCTGCCATTGATTTGGTGTCTCTGCCACACATGAAATGGAAACCTTTTAAAGTGCTTTACGTTTTAAGTAAAATATTTGTGCAATCTTTGAACATTGAGCAATTTGATTTTCAAACATATTTTTTAGCTCATCAAGTTTCATTTACTGGTACTAATGTTGTACTAACATGGTGTGATGAAATAAAACACAATTTTTAGCCAAACTTTTGAACTATCACATTTTTCTAGTTTTGTGATTATAAAAAAAACTGTTCAAGGAATATTCAAATCTCAAAACCCCCAAAACTCACAGAAACAAGACCAAACTGTTTTCAAAACAAAAGCCTAACAAAATCTTTAGTATCGTTTTGCACTTTCACGCTGAGCTGCTGTGATTCGGTTTTTAACATAATACTTAACAGCCTTCCAGGTTCTTGTCTTCAGCTCTTGTAGTGAGGCCTTGATACAATCCATACAGTCTGCCTTACCAGGAACTTTCCCAGAGTCTATGAAGTCCTTTAGAGTCTTTTCCACTGCACGAACTTCAACAGGTGACCACATCCTCTTCTTTGAGGTTTCTATGACAGGAAGACAGAAAAAAAAGAGTCAGATCCATAGACCCCATGGCTAGTCTCACTCAAAGTCAATCAGCAGATTCACATTCTCTTAACGTAAGATTTCAATGACCAACCAGCTTCATTAGTTAATTAGATGTATGATTCCATCAAGCAATGTCCTGAAAGCTAATATTTTGATAGAAAGTTGCTCAAAAACTAAAATGAATTACATCATCAGTTGTACTGGCTGATCTGGTACTGAACCAGATATGAATTTGTTTTGGCGTTTTTCCACAAATGCACCAATACAAGTTACTATTCAAAGTAATAAGCATAAGGCAGCTCCATCTGTTTAAACTGAGCCAGGCATAGATTATATAGTTGGAATTTTGATCATTTTAGCTGCAAAGGACTAAATGTTCACTCATGATTATCTTGTTTGCCATGTACAATCTTTCCTTTCTTTCTTTGCTTTTACATAAAAGCATCATACAAGATGAGAAATGTACCAGCCACAACTTGTTTTAATAATGCTAATAACAATGCCTGTTCAGTGGTTCTGTGTTGAAAAAGGTAATAGGTAAACAGTCCAGCTTGTGTCATACCTGTAGCAGAAGACTCTTCCTGCTGTGCTCTGTCATCTATTTGGGGTCCTAAGAAAGAATAAACAGTAAACCAGACAGAAATATTAAGCTGACCTCAGAAATAAGGTAGCTTAAAGCGGGTTTCCTGCTTCAGGCAGCAGCTCTACAATCCAGCTAAAAGAATCCCATCAGTTATAACCCAGGTAATGAAGTCCGTTCACAGATTTCTGATCAATTGCCTCATTAAAGACATTGTTATTTAGCAAATTTTGGAATTTTAACACATGATTATAATAATTAATCTACTTTTGTAAAAGAAAGTAACAAACAAGTAGCAAGAGGGACAGCAACATGGCAGTTGGCGTATGAAATACCTTCTTCATGATCATCAGTGATGGATGTCAAAGCCGGTCTCTTTGGTGTAGAAGGGCCCGCTGAAAATAATACAGAAAGGCAGCACTGTTATTTTGTGAATGCTAACTTAGTGCTGTGCTGCATACTACTGTCCATAGTATATAGTCGGCCCACTTCATGACGGTATGGATTTCCAGAACAGCGGTATACCATCGTGTCTCATATTATTTCCTTTCCACGTACTGTCATGCAGGCTATTTAGCTCCCGTTGCTCTCAGCATGCTCTGGTCGCACCGCCTGTTACACAGTTATGTGGCGGGGTCTCCTATTAACTGCGTACCCTCTTTACATTGTGTGTCATTAAAAAGAAATGTGTTAGATGTTCGTCCATCGTCTCTCTTCACTAAGGCACTTGACTCTTTGGTAAGTAACAGCAATAAATCTCCGTGAAAACTTTATTAATATCACTGTTGTTCCTGCCCAGACATGAATGTGAAAACGCGGTACTTGTTCTGCTCTCTTTGTCACAGCAGCTAGCTCCACAGCTAACAGCTGACTGTCACTCACAGATCAAATAACACAACTATAAGGTTCAAATCTGTCACTCTTGTTTACTGAGTGAGACACAGGCCCTCCCTCTATAGAGTGACAGACTGACAGCAGGAGAGGAGGACTGTGAACACCTTCACAGGTGTAACATGAATATGATTTATTTAATTGTCTTAAATTAACACAAGCCCTGAAAGATCTTAATGTGGAAAGTGATGGGCTGGGGGAGTGACTATTAAATTATTACCAAACTACTGGTTTAACCCAATAATGACAAAACATTTTTGATACACTGTGATACCATCACAATCTTAAAAATACTGTTATACATTTTTTACCCATACCATCCATCACTATGTTAAACTTTCTAAAGTTTCTGAAGTTATGATGATATTTAAACAGTAGCATGTACAGTATTTGAGTGTGAAATACCTTTCTCAGCATCATTATTGTCCAGCTGGACACACCACTGCCCTCTTGGTGTACAGGATGCTGTTAAAATGAACAATAATCAATCCTTGTGTTTTTCATTTTTCAGTGTACATAAACAAGGAAAGGATGGAATGTGTAGTTGATTTGTGGGATACCTGATGGTGTAGTGTCTTCACCAGATTCAGTGGAAGGCATTTTTCTTTTTCCTCTTGAAGATCCTTTAACAAATTAGCAGTTATTAAGTTATCAGTAATGTATTAATGGACTTAAACCACAGGTGTCTCCCTCCTTGCCCCTCCATAAAGACATACAGCACCATGTGCTGTACAAGGCACTCACCCAGAAGAAATACTTAAATGTAAAAATCACCTGTAGATGGACTGCTGAAAGATGAGTCCTTGTCTGTCTCCGTGTCTGAGACTTCACTGTCCACAGCTTCCAGGACTTTCTCTGAAAAACAGGGATCACAAAGTGAGAAAAAACAGACATCTACTCTAAGAGAAATATTAACGTAAACTGAATATATGTCATCACCGTTTGGATTGATCTGGATTTGGTCCAGGCTCATTCCCTTGAAGTCTGACAGGCATCCTTGTTCAAGTGCGCACAGCACTTTGCTGACTTTAGCCAACTCCAGAGTTCCTTCAGGTAGTCGATAATACTGTCTATGAACCCGAATGTCGTGGCCAAGAAAATTTGCAAGTATGTCCATCTCATGATCCTTCAGGTTCAGGACAGTGGACAGTGTGGAGATCTGCTTCCTCAGCTTGGTTGAAGAAAGAGTTTCAGGATGTTTGGCTCCACATTCCTTTGCAATCTGTCTGATGGCATCTGATCCTCTCAGGTGAGTCTCTGCTTCAGGTCTTGAGAAGAAGAAGGGATTTTCATCAGGAACACCACAGGTCCTCCGATGTGCAACCAAAGTTTCCATTGAAGAGAGCATGTCTGGTGTTAGAAGGATGGGAACTTTCCTGTTTCTCTTCCCCCTTATTTCAATGCGCTCAAAATGCTGACAAAGCTTTTGCTCCAGTGGGGAAAGTCCTTGTGCCAGATCAGAATGGACTTCTGAGGTGTCTCGAAGGGTAAAAGCACTCAATAGCATTTTTGACACCTCACCCTCTCTCCTGCGGTTGAACAAAATGACCTCACACAGAGTCAAAGCAGCAAGCTTGGACCAGTTTCTCTTATTTGGATCACCTGTAAGCATTGTTTTGTATTCTCCCCTACACTTTTCAATATACATGTGCATCGTCTTCACATCTTCAGTGAAGGGGAGGAGATGAGGAGTGTTCCATTTAGCCTCATGGAGAGTTTGTAGGGCTCGTGATGAAATACTCACATCCCACTTTTTGTCATACAAACTGCGGCTCTTCTGCACAGTCTTCAGAAATCCCTCACCATCAGACCCAGCCATCTGCGCCTCACACTCGAGCATATCTGAAATCTTCTTCAGACTATGACCAAGCTTCAAAGCTAATGAAGGAGTTCTGTAGGTGTTTTTGTCCTCGTCAAAGCCAGCAACTCCTTTTACTGCTTCA
Source organism: Dascyllus trimaculatus (assembly GCA_024666655.1). NCBI lineage: Eukaryota > Metazoa > Chordata > Actinopteri > Pomacentridae > Dascyllus > Dascyllus trimaculatus. The sequence goes on from CM045461.1 coordinate 8,079,098, forward strand.
ACCACAGAGTTGAAGTTGGAGGGTACAAAAAAGTCCTCCATTTTTTTAAGTTTGCCAGATTTTCTTGAGTGGCATATTAGTCTGCCTATTTCTCGCATTTTCTGTCTAATGTACTCATGTTTGGTTTTGTCATGTCCATGCTTTGCATACAAATGTTCTCCAAATCTCAAGATACATTTGTCCTGTTTGATGATGGCTGCAACTTCATCTTGGTGCATAGCATTCACCAGCTCCCAAATCTTTCTGCTGACTCCTTCTGGGACTGGCTGCGCAAAGGCACAGAGTGACTGGATCCGGCTTCTACCAGGCTTTTTTGTTGCACACTTTTGTGCAAGCTTGCACCTGGACATGTGTCTCCATAATGACTTTCTTTTAAGCAAAGCTGAACAGTTGATGCAGTGCATATAATCACTAGCTTCCACATGATCCCCTGATTGCTGTCTTGGTATCAGTGTTCCAGAACCATCCCTCAGAACCTCATTATTATGTGCACGGTTTCCTTGGTTTCTGATCAGGTCCAAATGCAATTTCCGTTCTTTGGAGTTCAATGGAAAACTTTTTGCTTGTGCCACAGCTTGTTCATGGCTGTGTTTGCGCATCAAGTGTCGTGCCATTTTCTTGCACTGCACAGGACAGTACAGGCAATAGTGTTTTTTATTGTAAACTCGACCACCATCTTTCTTTTTCTGGAGCTTCAAAACAGACACATTTCCAGAGCTTGTTTCACTTGAGAATCCACTCTCTGCTCTCCTATCATCCTTAGCCGACAACTTGCTGGATACAGTCTTTTTACTGTAGGTCCTATTTGGCATGTTTTTTCTCTTCAGTTTCAGTGGTGGAATTTTAATTTTAAGATCATCTGATCCGTCTGAACTGCTTTCCTTTGTTGAGCGTTTTGATGGATGGTATTCATCTCCACTACTCTCAATGTAGCTTAAAGAGGTGTCCGAATTAACAGGTGCCGTGGAGGTTGATTCCAGAAATTCTTGAGTATACTGAAAATATAAATACATGCTAAATTTTCTGCCAAAATAGTAGCGACTCATAAATCATTATGAATAATCGTTATGATAAAAAACTGTCTATAAGCCCACTGCCAAACTTGACAGTCAAACTTTAAGTGTCAGTGTTAAGCATTACTGTCAGAGTATTGACAGCAAAGAGGTTAAATAGAGGATAATGAATACAAAACTTTCGGTATGCAAACTTGGAAATATGCAGTCAGTTCTTACTGGTGTTGGAGGTTCTGGGTCAGCACTGATAGCAGACCATAAGCTTTCAGGACTGAATGCCTCTGTACTGCTTTCACCATTGAAGCTTGTTTCCTTTGTTGGAAAAATAGTAATACAATGCAGTCAGAAGTGATCACCATAATACACAGAAAGGTGATATTACATTCAATTAGTAACTTTAAGAGCATTATGAAAAAAATCTGAAGACTAGCAGATCCTTTGGTTAACATACTGTTATAGTTTCAAAAGCAAGAGGTTTTCTTATTAGTGTCAAATTAAATGCCAGGGGCTGCAGTCAGCCACACCCAGTTTAATGACAGTCTGAGGGCCTGGCTATACTGACCTAAGGATGTACACAAAGCAGACATCTGATTATTCTATTAGAATCAACAAAACTAGACAGGCATGACAGCACAGCATTTTTAGGACAATGTGTTCAAGACCCCTTCACACAACTGAGGCATAAGTGTCTATATTCATATAAACGCAGCTGCACGTTCACTGTGCTACGATATATAGTATTCTCTAATTTCCTAGTGGGTTGCTGCTGATTTATAACAATAACTGTTGAATACTTACCAAACTGTTGGAAGGTGCCAGAGGGTCAGGAGAAGGTTCTGATGCGACCTCCTCCTCTGCCTCCTCCTCTTCATGAGACTTCATCATAAAGGGTAAAAAAGGTAGAGCACACAGGAGTTAGTACTGCTACAGTTTCTGATGTTGTTGTGTTGCACATGATTAGAAGAACATCGGCTTGCTGTCTGTGCACACACAGTGAGATGGCATCGTGGTGGAATGGTTTGGTTTTATAATGAACTAGGCCTGAACATTAGGATGTGGTGCAGAGAGCAAGATGACAGAGTCACTGTCACAGTAAAAACCACTTGATTCAAATTCCACTTCTGCAACGTAAATCAAGGAAATCTTGACAGACTGTATTGATTAGTTTCTTAAACACATGGTCATTGTACTTGTACAATGACCATGTGTACTTGTGTGTATAATGTGCAGGGTTGGGAGGGTTATTTTAAAAATATATTCCGATACATTCCGTTACTAGTTACCTGTTAAAAAAGTAATCAGTAACACAATCCAAGTACCATAATATTAAACTAATGTAACTTTATTACTTTCATTTACTTTGGATTTCTTCAACACAAAATATGCTGATAAAAACAAAAGAAACTGAATATCAATAAATAAAACGACTACCTTTTGTGTATCTGTAAGACAGCTGAACAATGTGAGCTTGTGACTATAGGCAGTAGCTTATAGTCCTGCAATGAATGTGGTCAAGTCTTGACCACATTGCTCAGTTTATTAAGCAAAAATAAAATGGTTCTTTCACATGGCAGACACAATATGCTCAGTTTTAGTTCACACTATGGAGTAAGAGCACCCATAATACTGTTTTAAACACACCAGTGTTCACCTGCCACATTTTCAACAAAAAATGCCAAACAAATGAAAGATAATGAAAACCATGATTCAGACAGTGAGTTTATTCCCAAAGAAGCTACGAGGCAACAGTGGTAGAAATGTGTGACATGGTTAGCATTGGTTTGTATTTGGCACAGGAACGATACATAAATGTACATTTTTATGTACACAAGTAAAACCTTGTCAGTGGCAGGTGTGGGATTTTCACATTGATGTGAATGCACAGGCACTGACTTTAACTACAGGCAAACCACAGCTACTGTTTAACCAAACAATCCCTCTCAACCCCACATACCATATCAGCATCACAGGTCATGGTACGGTGAGTCTCCTGAAGTGCAGTAGTACTAAGCCTGCATTTCTCTCTCCTTCTCTCCTGCTTTAATTGAAAAAATATATAATATCATAAAATGCATTAAAATTGTTATCCTGTAAAATAATCCCATTTTTTACTAAATGTAACTGTCATCTGATTACAAGTTTTTTTTCTGTGACTGTAGCAGAATATGGTTATATCCTAATTATGTAACGCTGTTACATGTATTCCGTTACTCCCCAAGCCTGATCATGCAATATGTGTGTGGAGTGGACTTTCTTAAGCTTACCAAGCTGCTGGAGGCTGGGAGGAATTCGGATGTCATATCCTGTGGTGACGTACTCTCTCCTTCTTGGTACGACAGTCCTGAAGACTAAAACATATACACCTCTATTACCACAAAAAAAACAACAAACAACTAAAACATATTGTGTAAGAGGCCCTTTGAAATAAGTTAGTCATTATACAGTATCAAGCTTTCAAATACTTGCATGAACAATTTCCCCCTATGTTCACTCTCTACTGCAGATAGATCAGTGCACAAGGAATTACACAGTTATGCAATTTCCACCATAATATAAATGACCTCAAAAAATGCATGGCTAGTGACATTTTTAATTTTCTTTTTTGGCAACAACTGAGTACGGTATGCTTGCATTCTTGCCTACATGTGACAGCAATATTATATCAAATGTAAATAACAAAGACCAATCATCTTTACCTTGGTTTGCTGATTCTGATACTCCATGTACTTGGATAAGCATTTAACATGATGATCCCTCAATCGCTGCAAGCGTGCAGACCGTCTGCAGGACATAAAAACCACAAAAAAGTAGGTCTGAACAATAGCCAAATATTCAGCCAGGTAATAATTTCAAATATTCGTGCACATCACCCAAGGCCGCCGCCGTGGCCGTTGCACTGCCATGAAGTATTGGTATATCTCAGTCACTTGCTGTGTTAAATAAAGAAATAAATACTTTTTTATATGACCCCCCCCCCCCCCCGACGTCGCACGAGCCGCCGCGGCATGAGCCGAATATTCACACATTTTTCTATTAATTTTAACCACATATCCAGGGCACAGAAACTGGTATTCAGACCAGCCCTATGAAACAGTCAGAGCAGTGTCCAGTGTGTAGCAGCGCAGGTACGCTTTTACGGGAGTTGTGTCACTGGTCTGATGCTGCTTTGTTTACATCACGTGCACATTAGCTCGCATATTAATATACCGTGCAGACTAAAGGATTCTGCTGTTAGCTACACACATAGGCTGCCTATAGAAAATTTATATGTATCTATTTTTTAAGTCTATGACTACACATGGCCGGACTCTGCATGTAAACGGCCAAAATGCACCAAATGCATTTCCGGTCCTGCTCCGGTCCGTCTAACTTGGTTTTAATTAAACTCGACGTGTCAACTCACATGGGATCCGCTCCGTCACTGTTCGGATGCCGGAGCAGTGACGCGTCAATATTACAAAAAGCTGATCGAGTGGTACAGGAAGTTGTGCACGGAAAACACCGAAAAACGCCCTGTAACTTTCAAAATAAAACAAACCGTGTCCAAACCAGATCGTATTCAACTTGACTGTAGCAACAAACCGTGTGACGGTGATAAAAGTGACAATTACGTGACCTGCATATATCAGTGTCCTGACACTGGTTAACTTAATAAAAGCCAGGTTTTAAAATGTCCTCAAAGCATCTGAAACATAAGTGCACGTCTCTAATTTGTCAGAAATATTGGCCAAACGTTGTCTAATGAAAAGCTAGCACGTGTTGACATCGGACTTTCTAGCTAACATTAAAACGAGTAAGCTCATAGCAGCTAACCCGCCAGCCACAATGCTAATCCTAATTAATAATTTAGGTGATAAAAACTGTAAACTTACCGAGCTTTCCCGTGTTTTAATGTTTTCCCCTCTCTGCGGCCTCCGTCTGTCTCCATCCTCCCTCCAGCGTGACTGACGTCCTCCTCACTTTCCCTGACCGTGAGTGAGTGAGCGGGGGATGGGCGTAGGTAAGGTGGGGACCGCACATGTCAGGAAAGGTGTGTCCATCTCCCCGCCCCTCTCAACCCCGCTCACTGCATCATTAAACCAAATCAGAAATAAAATATTACACATAATCACCCCACACTATAACTTAATTAAGCTTTCTTGATGTCATTATTCTGTTTCGAAATTGACAATATGATCCTGTCTGTTTTACAAACCCACAGTGTCACTCTTAGTGTGGGATGGGCATAGGTGAGGTGGGGACCGCACATGTCAGGAAAAGTGTGTGTCCCCCCTCAGCTTCTGTCATTTTATCATTAAACCAAACTAGAAATACATTATTTCACATAATCACCCCACACTAAACATTAATTAAGCTGTGCTGATGTGATCATCCTGTTTAGAAATTAATAATATGATCCTGTCTGTTTTACAAACCCACAGTGTCACTCTGAATGGGGGATGGGCATAGGTGAGGTGGGGACCGCACATGTCAGGAAAAGTGTGTTGATTCAACACTGCTTTACTGCATCACTGAACTGGCTGGAATGAGATGTTTTAAATATTTCACACCATTATCCCTCAATCTAAAGCCAATTAAGCTATGCTGATGTTATTAAAATTATTTTGTGTATTGTAACCATTCTGTCTTTTGTAATGTTGCCTCAGTCAGTATCAGGCCTCTACCACGTTTAGCCTCACAATGCTCATATTAGGCCACCACTAACTTTTTTCCCCTTAAAATTCATATCAGGCTACTGTTAACTGTAAGCTTCAGTTTTTTAGGATCTACTTTTAGATAACCATTTTACAATTAGTAGCCCACTGCAACTTTGATCCTATCAGGACACAACTCACTGACTAGTCTTAAAATGTTCATGTCAGACAACTGTACTAATTGCACTAACCTCTGATTGTTCATATCAGGCTACTTCTAACTATACTAGCCTCTGATTGTTTATATCAGGTTGCTAACTGTTCTAACTTCTAATTGTTCATGTCAGGCTACTGCTAACTGTACTAGCCTCTGATTGTT
>CM045461.1:8784836-8886232 GCA_024666655.1 Dascyllus trimaculatus
CTTCACTCTAAAATTTGATGATTTATGCTTTTCTCGCCTTCAAAAGGAAGTCGAGTTTCCAAAATGTGACTGCAAACAGATGCATGTCCCCACAAGATGAGTAATACACTGAAATAAAAAAATAAAAAGTGTGAAAGAAGGTCAAATGTGGAAGAAAAGCTGCTAAAATAAGGTGTGTTAGAATACTGTAACATTAAAAAAATAATGATAGCAAATAAATAAGTACTGAAAAGCTGATCTGGCACTTCTTGGTTGATTTATGTGCAATAAAATGCTGTGATTTTTAGAGTTAAACACTGTAAAATGAGGAATTACTATCTAGAGGAGTACTGATGAGCATTATTTTATTTTTATGTGTATTACATTATGTTTTTATCATTGTTTTGATTATCGTCGGACAATTATCATGCAAATTTACACCTTTATTTCTGTGATTTTACTAGTTATTATCTGTAATTTGACCAAACAGGGAAGATATGTTTAAAAACTTAAGTAAATTGTTTAAAAAATGACAAACAATTTTAATATTTGCTCATATTTTTACAGTGTAGTAAAAATCCCTTTAAATGTTGACTGTATCTAACACTTTTTAACAATGTTTGACTTTGAAATGACACTTATTTTTACTGTATATAATCAGCTAAAATCGAATTATTTCACAGATATTTGCTGTTATTTTTACAATATTATCATCGTTGACATCGTTTTTTTCACAGTTTGTTTGTTGTTGTTTTTTACAGCGTACTAATAACGTACACACACACACACACACACACACACACACAGTGGTTTGTTCACGCTGCTGGACTGAGATAAAGAGGAGTAATCGCACAGGGTCAGAAACTTGAACCCTGTCCTCGCGGTTTTCAGAGAGCAGCTCTTCTCTCATCTCCTTGTGTTTTTTTTTTTTTTTTCCTGTGATGTGAGAAGCCGGGCGGACATCTTTGTTTCCAGCTCGCTGCTCGTTAACTATCAGGAGACGGGAAGAAGCCAGAACACACGAGAGGAGCGTCGGAGGCTTAAATCATTATCATCCATTAACATTAAAGCAATGCAGGGACTCCATGAGGTCTTCCTCGCTAAGACGTTGTGTTTAAAGGGCAGCGGGTTGCGAGAATCATCTCAGATTCCTGAAGTGAAATAAAAGCCCGAGTTATTCCCAGCAGTCTAGCAGGAATTTGCCCTGTTTACACATGAAGCGCTAAAGGTCAGGGCAGCTCGGCTTTGTAATTCCTTAGACTCTAGAAAATCTCAAGCACTTTAAACAATGTTTGCGCAACAGAAAACCCTGTAAGCACAGAAGTGGTCTAAATATATAGGATGACCCTGATTATGAGTGAACTCCTCCAACAACTGTCGACTGGCAGAGGACAGAAAGCTGTTTATCCTGTAGGGACCTGAGATCTCATTAAGCCTCTGAACCCTAAAGGTCACTGGTGGGTTTGAAAGGCATGTTGTCCTTTAAAAAATCACCAAAATGACACTGTCTTTACAGCCAGAGACTATAAAAACAGAGAGGACTGTCAGATTTTCAGCTCTCTGATGATTCTTTAACTCCTCATCGGTGACATCAGTCAGAGAAATGACCCAAATGTAAGCTTAGAATCAATCCAGATTCTATAAAAAATAATTTAAAAAAAACCCTGTTCTCCTCAGTGCAACCATGAACGTTATGGTGACAAAAATTAGTGGGACTTTTCGGTTGAACTGCAGGCTGTGCACACACAGAGCAGACAGAAAAGCATGGAAACAAATTAAAAACTCAAGTAGTACTACGGATGCATGATAACGCCAATTTCAACCGATTCCGATAACTGATAATTTTATACTTCTTGCAGCTGATAACCGATAATGTCAACCGATTATGCAACGGAGCGTGACACCGGAGTTGGCAAGTCTTCTACTACAACCACCGCAGCCTTCCAGAGCCTCAGCAGCGTACTGGAGCTCTGGCGACGCTTGGCTGCACCCGGCGGCGCACCGGAACGTGACACCGGAGTTGTCAGGTCCCCTACTGCAACCACCGCGGCGTTCTAGAGCATCAGCAACGTACTAGAGCCTTGGCGACGCTCGGCTGTACCCAGCGGCGTACTACAGCCTCGGCAACGCTTGGTGACGACTTTTTGAGTATCAAAATTATCATCCGAATACCCCCACAACGAACAAATATTCGGATATTTCAATATTCGAGAGCAGTCCTAGTGAAACGACTTCTTCTATTACAATAAAGAAAGTTTAAACTGGTCAGTGCCACACCATGATGCTTGTTTTTCTCTGCTGGCACAGTCTTATGACATCACACACATAGGACAGTACCATCAGGGAGGGGAGGGCTTGAGGAGCCAGGCATGAGGACAAGCCACAACACACAGACCAACGGCAAAAACCAAGACTCCAAGTCTTTATTATTATCGGGCTGTTTTATTGGCTGATTTTTTAATTATTGGAATTATCGGACGCCGATATTATCGTGCATCCCTTAGTAGTACAGTATCTATGGTATGTAAAACAGCCCCATGTCCAGATATTGGTAAAACCAATGAGCATATGCCAAGATTCTTAGTCATCCAGGTCGTGGTTATCCTCATAGTTTCAACTGTAGCATCTGGACTTAGCTTGAGTTTCTCGAAGACGTTCCACCTCTCATCCAAGAGGCTTCATCAGTCCTAAAGTGACTGGTTGGGAGTTCCAGATTTTTATAATCCTCAGGAGTCATTAGCACTATTGTAGCTATTGTAACAGAATAGGTTCTGTTCAGAAAAAGGGCCCTAACGAACCCCATTATGAGAGGGAAGGACCTACTGACTCCCAGTAATGAGGAAGGGGCATCACACACCCAGCAGACTGAAGCTTCAATGGTGTTAATGGCTCCTGAAGAGTATAAAAGTCTGGAACTCCCAGCCAGTCAGTTTAGACCTGATGAAGCCTCTTGGATGGGGGTGAAACATCTTCGAGAAACTCAAGCAAGTCCAGATGTAACAATTGAAACTTTGAGGATTGCTTATGAGCACACCTTTGTGTTAATTTCTATTTTTGCAAAACAAATAATCAAAGTAATTCCCCTTTAGGTTTGTCTGTTTCATAATTTATGATATTATAACTGTGTCACTCTACACAGGAGACATTATTTTTAATTCTCTCTAATTCTAGCCATGGTTGTGTTCAGACAGTTATTCCAAGAACAGCCATCCTGCTCATAAAATGCTGTAACATGTAAATCCTCCTTTCTTGTATCTTGTCTATTAGTCACACGAGTCATTCCATGCCAACTCACCTAGAGCCTTCCAGTTGAGCTCATGGCTTTTCTTGAAATAAATCAGCCAAAAACTTCGACCTAAACCACAGAACCTAGCAAAACCCCACAGCTCTACTCTGAATACTTTTTGAGTTACGAATTTTGGAAAATCTGCCCTCGGTGTTAAATTTTATAGCTTCAGTGATTCTTTTAAAGCATCTTTAAAGCCTCACCAATTTCTTATATTTCACTGAAGACATTCCCTTCAAAGACGTCTAAAGAAATCAAAACAATCCTTCTTGGGAAAAAAAATCTGTTAAAATGTCCTAAAAAGTGGATTTTCCAGCTCTGAAGCTGATTTTATGATGACCTGTGGCAGTCAGTTTTTGATGTAGCACCAAATGACATTTCAAAATGATAAAACTAAAGTTGTTTCTACCCACAACACACATTAGGTTGGAACTGAGTGAATATTTGTGGAGATATGAATTTTTAAAAGTAAAGATTTTTCATTTTGATGACAAATTCAATATTTTTATTAAATGTATTAAATTTCTGTAAAAAAAAAATTAAAAAAAATCAGCGTAATCTAAAGACATGATTACAAGCTCCAATGTTTTCTTGAGGTTTCTGGATATTCAGTAGAAAATCAGCCAAATCCTGAGAAAAATAAACAGCTGGTGAGGCTTTAAAAATGCTTTAACAGAATCGCTGAAGTGATCAAGTTTAACACCGAGGGCCGATTTTCAAAAATTCATAACTCAAAAAGCATTTGGAGTAGAGCTTTGGGGTTTTGCAAGGTCCCATGGTTTCGATAGATGTTATTGCAAGACTTTGCTCTGAATAGTTTTCAGTTTTCAATTTACTTTATTATTGATTTTACAGTTTTGGATGTTACTATCCTGTTCAACAGTCAATACCGTGGTGAATCATTCCCATACATATGGGTCGGTATAGGACTTCCTCCACCTTCTGGTAGATTAGAGCCGTTATCCACTCATTTGATGGCAGTGGAGATGCAATTTTGCACTTACGAAAAGGAACAAAAGTCCATATTTTGATGTCTTACTTTCAAAAAATAACATGAACTAACAGACCAGTTTTTCAAGTACCCACAGGTGTTACTGATACTAGAAAACGGTGGCTCTACATCCCATAGATATTTTACCACCTAAAATTTTCATTTGTTACTGTAAGTCAAATTCACATGCGCTCTGCGCAGACACTGCCTGCAGTTCAGCCAAAAAGTCACTGAATTTTTGCCACATGATTGTTGGTCTCAGCCGAGTCACTCATGGCTTCACAGTTATGGCAAGTAGCACAGAATTTTTTGTTTTTCGCAGAATTTGGTTCACATGAATGTAGAATAAAATGATCTTAATGAGCTATCACAACTTTGAGTTTAGATTTGGCCCATTTTGATGATGGAACTGCGCATCACATCGGACTTGTTTTGAGGAACCTTCGGACAAACTTTCTATTTCTGACTAATAAATGGTGTCACTGGCATTCTTTAAAAAGAAAACTTGTAAGCCAGAGGGTACCTTGAAATTCTGTGACGCCGATATGAAAAGTTACCAAACAGAGATTCCTACAATCCGCCCCAAACTACCTGCTCCAGAAAAAAGTAGTTTTTAAAGGTGTCTTAATAATGTTTGTAAAATTAAACACAATCACTTCTCACTTTTCCTCCATTTTTACTGTGTAACATCTAACTTGTGCTCCATTTGTTCGTCTTACGTTTGGTCTCGCCATGTTTTTGGTCCTCAAACCCAAATTCAGTATCAAATGCTGCTGTTTGCAGGTTTTTTTTTAGCCTGGTTGCGAAACACCGTCGCTCCCGTTGAGCTGCCCGCCGGTACACAAACGTCATCTTGTATTTATGAATCGAGGCTGCATGGAAGGAGTCGCACACCGCCACGCTGTGTGTTTTGTTCGGGACTTAACCTGACGATAAAGCTCCTTTCATGGAGGCAAAAGAAGCTCTGCACACTGATTTCTATTTCACCCCTGGAGGCAGTGTATCTTCACTAAAAATTGAAAGCGGGTTTTCTTGTCACTTCCCACCTCTGAGCTCGGCGTAGTTGACATTATTTGATATGAGTGTGTAAGTCCGGACTCTGGAGGCCGCGGGTTTGTCGACAGATTCAATGAGACAAGACAAAGAGGAGAATAAAAACAACAAATTGCTCCGTTGGCGTGCGGCTGGAACCGCGGCGCCGCTGCAATCCTCTGGTGGCCGGTGTCCTTTCAAAGGCAAACAAGACGCCTCCACACTCGCATTATCGAGCGTATACCTGAGTGAGTTCATGTTTGTTTGTTTTTTTTTTTTACGGGACATATTGATTTTTTTTTCGACCCTGATGACATAAAATTTTGTTTAGGTGGAGAGCTGTGATGTGGCGGGAAAATAGGTCCCTGAAGAACTCCGCTGCTGCTCTTGCTGCCGAAGAAAAGGAAGTAAAGGAAGAGGTCAGGGATCCGTTTTCTCCTCTCCTTTGTGCTGCCCTGCTATGAGTTCACATTAAACTCCCTCCACTGTTAAACATCTCATTAATTAGTGGATAAAAGGAATGGACTGTAATGAATCATTTTAATGCACGCAGCTGCAACAAGCGTGACTTCCTCCATTGGCGACTCTTTCCTGAGTTCAAGACATCCACAATGTCTTTCCAACTGACTGCAACCTATTTTAAGATCTCTAAAAGTAAAAAAAAAATACATCTTTAACTAGAATTATGACTAGTTAGACTGAAATTGTATATTTGTATAATTTCCTGTGGGGTAGGCCAGTGATATTTGGGATTTCCATTTGCATGAGGGGTGCTTGTTGTGGGACGATGCTGGTTTGGGTGTCTAAGTCTTGTCAACATGGAGCCCAGAATCCAAGGTTTTCCATCAGAACAGCACATAGTACCAATATGACCAATGTGATTCACTTCACCTGTCAGGGGTCATGATATTGTGGCTGATCGGTGTATATATTACTGAGTTTGAATAGAAGTTGATAGTAGAACTGAGGATTTGTAATTTCTACTAGTATGAAAAGAATCACTAATAGAAATAAAATAAATGTTTTCACCCATAAGTGATGAATTGTAAATATTGTTAATTAGAATGGCAACTAGTCTAAATTCAGTTATGGATAATGTGGGACAACTCGGATTCTAACAACAACAAATTTTGATTTCTCCGGTTGCTTCTACCGGCACTGATTAAATGTTCAAAGGGTTGTTTTAAATCTTGCTGATGAATTACAGTTTCTGAGGAAAAGTGCTGAGATTTTTCCCAAACAAGAAAATTAGAGACACAAGCCTGGAGTTGCGTTTTAAGAGTCATTTAGCAGAGATGCTTCGCGTAAGTTGAGCCGCGGGGCTGCTTGTAAAAAATCCTTCAGTGTAAAAGCTTCAGGCTAACGGAGGATTTGTTTACTTCTCCGGTTGTGTTTTTTCTTCCCTCTCCGCTCCAGCTCTGAGTCTTTTCTTCCTGCTGCTTATTTTTACCTTATTATTTTCTTTACTTTTTTGGTGTGTACGCCTTGTACATTTTCTGACCTTTGTGCTCGTTGAAGCCGCCGGTTCAATGCCACCGTTCGGACACAAGGAAGAAAGTTTCCTTTCGCTATGAACTTCATATTCAGTTACCTCCAAAATGAGACGTTCGGCTTCTGAAATAAAAACCGACACGTTAACTTGTGAAATAACTGCTGCCCAAACTGTGAAAAATGTACTCCAGGTTCATTTTTAAAGGATAAATCTCACAGCAGTCGCGCAGTGACAAACTACCTTTTACACAGCAGCTCCTCTGTAGTTTAGAGATATTTAATGATGAACATAAGCTAATGATTCCTTCAGAATGACTGATAGCAGCGGCCGAAATAATTCATGGCAGTTTTTAGCAGCAGCTGAAGGACACTGATGCTGCTGAATTGTTAAAACCCTTCGCTGCAACATTTATGCCCCAGACTTGATTTTTCATGCTGCCAGAGGAGGAAGTATCCACATAATGATGTCACTTAAAGATTTATTTCAGTCCTCTTTTGATTTTTAACACTGGAAGTCGCCATTTTTTACATCAGGGTGGACACAATAACATGAACAGATGTGCAATCTAATGCAATCCAGAGCGGGGGGCCTTAATGAGGAGCCGCTGATTAAAAGGCATCCTGTGGAGTTTGGCAACTTTTGCAGATGACTGTTGCTTTGTTATTACTTGTGGGTGATGATACACATTCCTGCCAAGTCTTTCACGGACAACAAATGCAGACAGAAACAAGACAACATATTTTGTAGTGCTGGACTTCTGGGATATTTATTTGTTGTGTCGGTATCTGGTATCCAATTTTGGGATTCGGATATTGGTGTTTTTAGCTAACTGGAGGCAATCAGTGAAGGCGAACTGCAAAATACCTTTTGTTGGCTCAATCTTGTACCATAAGAAGTGCTATCAAAAAGTTTTAAGACTGTCACACATGAGCAAACATGTGCCAGCAGTAAGGATGTTGTGTGACACTCTGCTATCAAGGTCAGGACCCAAATTACAGACGTTTTTGTGGCCATCAGTAGGTGAACATTTGTGATTTCGCCATGGAACTGAAACTGGATCAGAGAGGAAGCATCACATTTTATCACTCAGCAGCCCAATGATCCAACCTTCGTGTGGTTTAGTGCATAAATATGTGCAAAACTGTAAAAAATATGGATTTTAAAATGGAAAAGCATGAATAAACTAAGCATTCATGCACAAAACTGCTACAAACCGGCATATTTTCCCACTAAACTGTCAAAATCCAGGTTAACACAGAAAAGCATCAATAACCTGGACACTAATGCACAAAACTGTAAAAACCTTGCGTATTTACAAAAGAAAACTGTAGTAAACTTGCATATTTACCCATGAAACACTTAAAAAACCTTAATTTTAACAGAAAAAAATCATCAATAAACTAGGCATTCATGCAGAAACCTATTACCAACCTGCATATTTACTCACAAACTGTCAAAAACCTGGATATAAACACAGAAAAGCATCAATAAACTCTGCATTCATGCGCAAAACTACTACAAACCTGCATATTTTCCCACAAAGCTGTTAAAAACCTGGACTTTAACACAGAAAAGCTGCAATAAACTAGGCATTCATGCACAAAACTGTTAGAAACCTGCATTTTTACACACAGGACTGTCGAAAACCTGCTTATTTACATATAGAACTGTCAAAACCTGGATATAAACACAGAAAAGTGTCCATAATCGTAACACTAATGAACAAAAGGGTCAGTCTTAATGCGGAGGATCATCCCTGGTGATGAGTTGAGGGTCTGCAGCTACCACCAGGAGACTAAACAACATGTCCAAACCCAAAGGAGGAGTCAAGAGCTCCATGAAAATGCCTGTTTTGAAAATGTTTTCTTCAACTTTCACACAATGACACTGTAAAGGCAGAGCTCGACTGAAATGTTCTGAGATGTCTGAGGGAGAACATTTGTGTTGCGATGCCATGCGAGAGTTGCCAGATCCATGTGCCAGCAATCAGTGCTGTTATTACATGTGGGTCTTTGGCCACAACCATACGCTTGTCGCTCTTCTCCCGATCCTGTTTACCGAATCTGGCTCCTTCTTCCTCTTAAAATAAAATTCAAGTTCAGTGGTTGCTGTTTTGATAGAATTTAGGAGATTCAGTGCTCGTTGCAGATGCTGCACCATGCAGGTCTACAGAAGAGTACTCCCAGAAAGCATTAGAAGCGCTGCAGGAGCACTGGGAGCTGTGTTTCGCTGCGCAAGGTGACTTTTGATTGCGATGTTGGCCAACTTTAAATCAGGCTCTCAGTCTAGGAGCTTTGATTTTTATGCTTTTTAACCGCACTCCATCTTACTAGCAGTGAACTTCACCTCACCTCAGCGGGCAAAGTGAAGACAAAATGCAGAAGATGTCAGCGGTGTGGGAACTCTTTATACTGAGCGATGACATGCAAGTCCAAATATGCAAATTTGAGACTGGCTTACCAGGGTGGAACAAGGATAAAGCATCGCCTGAATGCAGTAAGAAGCAGCCTCTGTAAAAACCATTCTAGCTGGCACACTCAGCCTAACTATGTCATGATGAAGCTCATCTTATCTCTAAACAGAGGTAGCAACATGATAAAAACAACTTAGAACACAGCAGCCCCGTCTAATAATAATAATGTGTCCATAGGTGCAACCTCAGGCATCACAGCCGACAACATCCTCCATCATGCTTACAACTACACAGCAGCCCCAAAAACCGATAACAAGAAAAGAAATAGAGTTAAGAGACTCCGCCGTCCCCAAATGCTCCAGTGTTTCACAATATTTCACACACTCCGTCTCTGAAATACAGCGAGTCCCGATTTTAACTCTCCCGCCGTAGCTTCAAATATTCACTGTTGTCGGCTACCCAAGCTCTGGAGCCCTAATTTCTAGTAAATACGACGCAGGAAAAAGCACGAATACAGTCTTGTTAGGGCTCGAGCGGATCAGCACTGAGTTCTGGTGAGCAATAATGAGTGTAAACAAGAGAAACTCTACACGGTAGCTTTAAGGTCTTCGTCCCAGTCAACATTAAACGGACTTGTTTGTTTGCTTCCTGCACATTAAGAGACTTCGCAGATTTCGTGGAACTTTTTTTCGGAGCTGTGCCGTTTCTTGACCCGCGAATACAAAACAGGGCCGTAATAATTGGCCCCGTTTGTAGATTCCGACGTCCCGCCAACAGCCCATCAAACGAAGACCATCTGAGCTGTGTGATTGCGTGCGCAGGCGTGGCGGCTCGGTCGGAGACCTGCAGCAGCACGAATGCAAAGTTCCTCTAATTGCGGGCGCCCGCTCTGATCTCATCTGGGTCGTCTCCCAGCGGGACCGCGAACCTGCTCGCGTGTGATTGATAATTGGAGTGGAGTCGTTCGCGTCGTTTGATTGGCGTTCAGGGGACGCGCTGCGGCTAATTGCTTCTTTCGGAGGTTTCGTTTCCTCAGACGACACCGAAGACGCGTTATTCCTGAGATGTTAATCGTGTAAATGTGACGGTTTGTTATTGTGTCTTTGGTTGTTTCTAGCAAAAAAAAAGGCAACTGCTGAGCTCCAGCCGCGTTTTAATAATAATCACAGTATGACGTTTCCATTGATATCAGATCCCATATTGTGTATACATGGAGCAAATGGAAGGCATCCTTTTACATCTGTACACAAGGTGAACACAGTAACAGGAGCAGCTGTGCAATTTAAAGCAATCAGCATGACATGGCGCTAATTTAAAGGCTCCCTGTGGAGTTCTAGAGGTATGGAGTGATGCTTTACACAGAGCGACCGCACTGTTTGTAATTGCGTGTCATTAAACTAATTCTTTACAATAAAGAAGGCAACATTTGTAAGTAGAGCCGGACCCGATATTCAGTTTCCAATTTGGGGATTTAGATCTTTGTGGGGTTTTTTTGCTAAATGTAGGTTATCGATAAAAGTGAACTGCAAAGTATATTATGTCAGCACACTGTCGTAACAATACAAGACTGTTTGTGTTGCACGGAACTCATCGTGGTCATGCAATTTGCAACCTGTGCGAGTAGCAGCAGTCATGCAAACGTCAGGATATGTGTTTTTGCGACAGAAAACAACTGGTTAAAGACAAAAGCGTCAATCATCAAGTATTTGTGTGAACTACTGGCATGTGAGGGCATAAATAAAGCCACTTTTAGACGTGCACTCCTTCCTCAATAATCTCACGGCATGTCTGGAATGGGCACCCTGGTGGTACTCTGAGTTGTGGGAACTAATCTGGGGAAGACGTTTTCTGCATTTCAGCACCTATTCTAGTCCAAAAACATCCCAGAGAGCAAGTTTGCTGGAGGGTATGTCTGAATGAAGTAGTCTGACTGACCGCATGTAGACTGCGGGTATAAACCTGCCATTGGCCGAGCATTTCACATGGATATGTGAAATGCCACTGGCCTCACCACCTCCCATCCCCACCCCGACCTCTCCTGCTATCCCTCACCTCCCTCCTCTTCCCCACTTCCAACCCAACTGGTCGAGGCAGATGGCCGCCCTCCCTGAGCCTGGTTCTGTCGGAGGTTTTTTTTCCCCCTTCCCTACCGTAGGGGGTTTTTGGTTCCTTCCCACTGTTGCTGATTGCTTGCTCATAGGGAATCCAAAAGCAACTTTGGATTGTTGGGTTTTCTGTTTCCTGTTCTTTCTTATAGTGTTTAGCGCTATGTGACGACTTATGTTGTAAATATGCGCTATATAAATAAAATTGAATTGAATAAAATTGAAATTGAATTGATATCGTTTCCAAAGTCCACTTTGCTACTGGAGACAACAACTTCCTGGATAGCAAACCACGCTACAGAATTCCAAGGTTCCACCAGAACAATTCCCTTGTCGCTATTTGAACAGCAAAGTCGCATCCTTTGCTAGGCTCTGCCCACAACAACTGCGAGCACTTTGAAGAAAGACAAACAAGCCAGAGTGTTTCTTTCCTCCTACAGAGGAATGATAATGAAGTGCTGGATTTCTGCCTGGCGGAGTGAGACTAATGTAAAAGTGACTCACTAACAGAATGGCAATACTTCAGCAGGTTGGTGAAGCAGCAATGTTGTGTACCCCACGTCTGGAAAGGGCTGTAATAAACAGGACATGATTAAATAAGCCTATGAATTAAATAAAAGTAAAATACAAGACAACTGTGATAGTAAAATAAAATAATAAATAAATAAATACAAAACAGGAACAGAGAGGAAAAAATCTTCATAAAAATAAATGGAGAATAAATAAACAGAAAAGGGAAAAAAAATAATTTGGAAAATTTAAAATAAAATAAAGAACAAATAAATAAGTAAGGAAGAAAATTAAGATAAAGAATAAATAAGTAGCAAAAAGGTAATAAGAGAAAGTAATATTTATAAAACTAAAACCAAATTAATAGAGATAAAAAAATAATCAGAATGAATGAATTAAAAACTGGATTCAAAATTAAATTAACTATAAAGAGAACAAAATTTAAATAAAAAAAATAATCCAGTTAGAAAAAAGATATAAAGACAAATAATTAAAAATAAATAAACAGTAATAAATAAATTAGGGGAAAAATGAAAAACATTTTAAAATGAATTTATATGAATAAAATATAATAAGAAACATAGAGAGAGAAGAAAAACTGCATGAACCAATTTTAAGAAAAGCATTTTTCTCAGATTTAATCAGACTGGCAGATGTAGACCAGCTTTGGCAGCTGCACGAGCATAAACTTCTTTTAAAAATGACAATGATTTGGAGCCACTTCAAAGCTGCCGATCTGCATCAGTGACAAAATCAATCTGCTCCTAATTTGGAAGCCGCTGACGGAAACAAGTTTGACAAATGTGCCAGTGTTTCGGCAACACAACATCAGCGTGGGCGGCTTGTTTGAACGCCTAAAACCAACTGTGGATGCGTTTAAAAGTGGCGTCTTAAAGCAGCAGCAGCGGCGGCGGCGGCGGCAGTGCGATGTTTCAATCTTCAGGTTCCAGTCTGATTTAAACAAAACGCTTGTCAGATTATAAAACATGCCTCAAACTACTTAGTCTCTTCTCATGCAAACACAAAGACCCTCAGTTTGTACAATGACTGAACGAACGTGGACACTGCTTCTGGTGCAGCCTGCCAGAATAATAACACTCAGTCTGTTAAATAGGTGGACGCCCAGAACAACCAATATTTTACTTCAAGGTTACACCTCTCTTATTTCTTCATGCCCTCTAAATAAAATATCAGCCACAGACATCGCACTGAACTCCTCCAGTTTATGTGCAGAAAAATGGCGTCTGGATGTTTCTGTGACCCGAGGAGGAGCATTTGCGCATGTGGAGTAATAAGAATGATACAGAGGTTCGCGGCTATTTCTTTCCTGCTTTTTATTCCGACCGTTTGCAGCATCTGCAGAGATCTGAATAACTGCACGCCTCCGGATGATTGCCCGACGCTCGGTCTCCTGACACAGCAGCGGCTACATCTGGCCCCCGAGAATCCATCACAGGACCAAACTGAGGCGGCGTTTTGACTGCTGGCAGTTTCCCATCACGACCGCGGCCCTTGAATCGCGAGGAAAAAAAAAAAAAAACACTTTCACACAGTCCTTTTTATTTCCCAGCCACTGAATCATGAACCCTGAAAATTTGGTTATGGCTGAGTGTGTGCCGGAGTGGAACTAAATTAGATTTTACAGCACCTGAAGAGAGAAATGCAGCTAAAAGGAAACAGTCATGCACCTGAACCGAAATGAATTTTCGGTTGAATTTAAACAAAACACAGACAGTCGGGAGTGTTGATTTGCTCGTTTTGAGGTCGGCCGCTTTTGCAGTCACCTGAAGTGCTTCGCTGAGAGGCAGCGTTAAGGAGGGAGAGGAGCCGGCTTCGGATATACATTTATATTTAAGGGATTCAAACCAGCAACTTTCCAGCCACATCTGCTCAAGTTTATTCCAGCGTTAACTTGGTCACTATGATGAAAAATATGCGCTGATGAGCTATTTTTCATGATAAAAACTAAACTAAAAACTAAAACAAATGGTAAATGGCTGTGGCTCAGCAGGTTGTCCACTGATTCTGAGGTTGGCAGTTCAGTCCCTCTACATACCAAAGTGTCCTTGGGCAGGACACTGAACCTTAAGTTGCTCCCAATGGCAGGCAGGCAGGCATGGGACCTTGCATGGAAGACTGTCGCCATCAGTGTGTGAATAGGTGAATGCAAAAAAAACACTGTAAAGCGCTTTGAGTACCACAAAGGCGCAATGTAAGTAAAATAGTAAATGGTCTGCATTTATATAGCAGCTTTCTACCATAGTGGTACTCAGAGCGCTTTACAATGTTTTTTCGCATTCAGCCATTCACACACCAATGGCGACAGTCTACTATGCAAGGTCCCATGCCTGCCTGCCATTGGGAGCAATTTAAGGTTCAGTGTCTTGCCCAAGGACACTTTGGTATGTGGAGGGACCGGGGATCGATCTTGTAACAACCCGCTCTAACAACACGCTCTACCACCTGAGCCGCGTAATGATAATGGTCAAGATGGAACTAATCACTGTTTTAACTGCAGATCCTGATCATGGTTTCCTCCACCGGCCACCATTTCTGTAGTTCAGTAGATTTATCAGTTCGACCTGATCGACTGCTGTTAATTCATTCAGGAAGGCGGTAGTAATATCTGATGGTCCTTTGGAAGTAATCTGACTTTAACTACACAAAGTCATCTACACACTACAACAAGAAGCAACAACAAAGCAGCTGAGACAAACTATGAACATACAGTTTATAAGAAGTTAGCTAACGTTAATCTAATGCTAATCTAACGCAGGTGATGTGGATATAACGTTAGCTTTACATTCAGTCAGTATCTCTAATGCGGCTGTTGGAAGGAATGAGTCAGGTCCTCAATGACGGTGTTGAAGCTGCATCATCCTGTTTATATAAGGCTGCTTTTATCTGGATCAGTCATAAAGAAATGATCTCTTTTGCAGTCATCTATATGTCTCCGCATTATGCTGCCTGCCGATCCGGTTCTTTATACCACTTGAAACAGCTCTAAAAGGGCGGATTCAGCTCACAGCGCAGATTTCCACTTGATAAAAGTGACTGCGGCCTCGACACTGTGGCTGAAAGATGATTTAATTCCATTCACGAGGGTTATATTGTGAACAGTACAGACCATAGGATAACCGTGAAAGAGATCATTCCGTTCAATATGTGAAGTGTAATTTCGAAATTTAAGCAGGAACATCAGACGTACTGAACACATAAAGGCTAAACATCAGAAAAAATGCTGTAACACTGCCTGCAAACACGCTGTTCCTTTGCAAAAACCTTTGCGATCACCGCAGACAACTGTCAGGTATGGAAACTGGCCTAAAATGTTGTTAGTTTTTGTTAAATACAACTAAATTTGACTAAAAATAATACAAATGTTGACAAAAAACTACAACTAAATTTTAAATTAAGTGTAGAATTAACATTGGTTTATTCACTGACAATCCAGTGCAGAACCACATTGAGGAAAAACACGATTTTAAACCATCTCTAAAGCAATGCTCTCCTAATTTGCCAAACCTCTGTTAACAGCACAATACCATGTTCATGGTTGAAACTGAAGACGCCACTAATACCATTAAATGTATATCCATGAGTTAGTTAATCCATGACCATGACTGTATGGTACATTGAATGCACAAATCAAAAGATTTCATTGTTCAGCCGTCTAAATCCTAAAACCCGCCGCAGGGTTGGAAAGGCATATTGTCTTTATAGAATTGCCAGAATGACACAATTTATCAGAGCCAGAAACTGTAGAACCAGAGAGAATCATCTGTGTCGTGCTGTACAGTGAGAAAATCAACGAAATCCAATTTTAGAATTGGGATACTTCGACCAAAATTAATTTATTCTACACGTCTCGTTGAAAAATAGACTATTAGCTCTAACCAGATTCTGTAAAAAACAAAAAATTCTGTGCTCTTTGGTGCAACATGGGAGCTGTTTGGGATTCAGGTGCAACCGGCAGTTACAGATCAAAAATTAAAGGAGTCTTCAGCTGAACTGAAGGCTTTGCTTACACAGAGCAGAGAGTAGCAGAATGCATGGACACACATGGATTTTTTTTCTTATTTTTTTATGATTTGTGAAATTCTAACTACATCATACGGCACAAAAGGCATTTATGATTTCTCCCTCCTTCTATTCATTGTTGTTCTGTTTCCATAGAGGTGCATGGCTTTATACTGCAGTGAAAAATGAGTCCACAGTGAGTGAAAATGTGACAGGAGCCAAAAAAAAAACAACCAAAAAATCACCCATTTCAGAGACTTCAGCAATTTTTACATAGATTATAATTCCAAATGAAGAATCCTCCCAGCTCTGTGATCAAGTTATGTCATGTCTTTTGACCAGTGTGTTGCGTAAGTGTGAGATATTTCTAAGATAAATCAGAAACGATGGAACACAACGATGCTATCCCCTCCCCCCTCATCCCCACTCTCGCCCCGACCGGTCGAGGCAGATGGCCGCCCTACCTGAGCCTGGTTCTGTCGGAGGTTTTTCTCCCCTCCCTATCTTAGGGTTTTTTTTTTGGTTTCTTCCCACCATCACTGACTGCTTGCTCATAGGACATCCAAAGGCAACTTGAGATTGTTGGGTTTTCTGTTC
The DNA here is from genome assembly GCA_024666655.1 of Dascyllus trimaculatus. Lineage (NCBI taxonomy): Eukaryota > Metazoa > Chordata > Actinopteri > Pomacentridae > Dascyllus > Dascyllus trimaculatus. Next base: position 8,801,262 of record CM045461.1, read on the forward strand.
TCTGTTTATAATAAAGATCTGTACCTTACTAAGCTAAGCTCTGTGAGATGACATATGTTGTGAATTTGCGCTATATAAATACAACTGAACTGAATAAAAAAGATTGCTAGTTTAGATCTGATTTTCAATTTAACTCTTTAAATTCTTATTTTTGCTGTTTTCCCCTCAGTGAGAGTCGTGCCTTGCTGCAGTTTTCCTGCTTCATTCTCCATTATATCACATCTGAAGGTCGGAATGTGACTTTGACTATTTTCTGCAGACCTCCACTTATCTGGCACGAAGGAAACGACATGAAAGAAACATATATCTCATTGTGTGTGATTGAGTGTGTGTGTGTGTGTGTGTCAGCCGTAAGTGTGTGCATGTGCAGCAGTCAGGTATTATTAATGGAGGAGTGAAAGGTGAGCCATTACACATCACCAGGTGACCCAGTTGCCATGGCAGCGTACACATAAGTGCCCCGCGAGATAAAGGCAACAGGGATTTGAACTGGGGAACATGTGAGCTGATAGATGAACGGGTAAAAAAAAAAAAAACCTTATCTGCTGCAAGGAAGGAGCTGAACTTTTACTTCCAGTGTTAAGTCTCTGCTTTTATTGGAGTTAATCTTTCTCCGCGGGACGAGAACCGAGAGCGGCTGATAGCAGAGCGGCGCTCGGGCCTCGCCGCGAATCAGGAAGGGAAGTCACGGATCCAGTTTGGAGTTTATTTGTTGCTTACAAATGATCCGACCTGGGACGCAAACAAAAACGAGGAGGGGAGGAAGAAGAAGAAGAAGAAAAAGTGCGGAGCGAGCGAGCGGAGACAAAGCGGAGCCTCGAGGGGCTCGTAAGAAGACAAACAAAGCAAAGAGATAGTGTGAGAGGAATCAAGATGGCAAACAGAGACGGCGGTGGGTGGTGAGAGGAGAAACAAAACGGCGAGAGGAGGGCGATGCGAAAGCGGCAAATCGGAGGGGTAATGAGCGCAGGAGGAGTGTTTAAAAATAGAGGTGGTGTGTGTTTTTAGCAGTTAACAAACAGGAGAGAGAGACAGGAGAGGCCTAATGCAGAGAATACAAAGCAGAGGAGTGTGTTTTAATCCCTAAAGCCAGAGAGATCCTGGGTAGATAGTGACACATTCAAACTGAAACTGCCACACGACTCCAGAAAAGGAAGCCCCGATATGTCAGTGCCAAAAATACCAGGATGTCCTACTACATTCAGTCACATTTTGCACACCGCTGTGCTTTCCTGGCCATTCTGACCCACAATCCCGTGCACTGGAAGATACATCATGGTGCCTGGCGTGAGTATAAACTAGCTTAAGCCGCTGAGAAATTTTGCACTGCGGACTGTGATGGATATACGAGTAAGACAGCCAGAGCTTAAGGCGCAATATTATTAACTATCAGCAACATTACATACATTGTAAAGCGCCAGATTCGATCATTACCAGCCCATTAATCCCCAAAAGTCCTGTTCCTGTCACATCTTTGCTCACCGGGGGCTCGTTTTTCACTGCGACATAAAGTCCTGCACCTCAATGGAAACAGAACAGCCATGACTAGAAGTAGAGAGAACTCACTTTTACAACCTCTACAAACTCAGCGTTCCTCGCTCTACTCTGCACATCAAATCTACAAAGATGTTTCACCATGCTGAATGTATCTTCCAACAAGTTCCTCCTCGTTGCACTATGTTTTAAGCATGTTGCATTTATATTGATCTAATAGCCTGCAGCTCACCTGAAAACTCCCTACATTTTTTTGCTATACGACTGTTTCTTGTAGTCGAGTCACTTACGACTTCTTAGTTGCACCAAGGAGCACAGAATTTTATTTTATTTTTGTACAGAATCTGGTGCCAACACTGTATTTTTGGCAAATTTTTAAAGTTTTTTTATGCAATATGTTGATTTTAAGCTTAGTTTTTGTGATATTTGTCAAAGAAACCGTAAGTCACACGTGATACGTTCAAGGACTGTTGGAAAGTTTTTAAAAAATCTGATCACACCTTCTGTTTTTATAGTTTCTAGCTCCAATAAAGGGTACTATATTGGTGATTTTGCAAGTTTCGGAAATTCAGGGGTTTAACTCAAGAATTGAGATCAGGAATTCCTTGATATGAACCTTTCCGAATGTATTTCAGATGAAAATCACAAGCTTGTTGTGAGTGTAAAGTGCTTCTGCATCCACAACAGTCAATGAAAGAGCAACTTGGAGTTCAAACCGGGCCAACAGCTCTGAAAGTGTTAGGTGTTGGTTTGTCCTGCACAAGGACAGACAGACATTGTGGAGTCCCACTGTTGGTACTCACCCATTCGGACGGCTGAGAGGGTGTTGGCCTGGCTGAAGGAGAGAGGCGCCATAGTCAGCAGCAGGACGACGACGTAAATCGACAGCAGCAGTGCTGGCAGAGCCGGCATCTTCCACTGCTCCTCATGGAGAATGGTCTGCTGGCTGCCTGTACCGCCACCTGCAGGACAGGAGGAGCAAGAGGCGTCATCACTACTGGTGATCGTGCATCAATTTTACTCCTTCACCCACTGAATTCACACATGTTCAACAGGGTAATTTACTACCGAGGCAGACTGTAGCATTCAGACCAACAGTCACACTCTGAATGCACAATCTGACACAAGCATGACTCACAGCGCTCTTTATGAGCTCCGCAGCATGTTGTCATTTTATTTATTAGCCGCAGCAGAAGGCAGGGACGGCAACCTTATCAGCGCTGAGGAGTTTAAGGGGGAAATCTCGCTCTTTATCTGATGAATTAGATTTGTAAGCACAGACTCCCTGGGTCCACGCTGTCAACATAAGACACATGCAGCAGATAAAACTACACATCATCCACACAAAGCCAGCACTTCCCTCTCTACACACACAAAACAGAAGATGTTGGGTCCCTTTACAGGCATATCCTCACATGCTGTATGCCACCTACAAAATGAAAACCTCCTTTGGAAGTTTTTCTTCCTTTATTGCTTTTCAATGTCGAAACATGGCGCAGTTCATTTGGCTTTTTTACTCTTTCATGTCCAAGTGAAAACAGATTTCAACAAAGTGATGTCAAATAATTAAAAATATAAATTGTAAAATATGTGATTGCATAAGTATTCCGACCCTTCAAGTCAGTGTTAAGTAGATACACCTTTTGGCTGAAATTATAGCATTGAGCCTGTCTGAGGAAGTCTCAATCAATCTTGCTCATGTGGACACTGAAATTTCACCCCATTCTTCTTTGCAAATTTGCGTAAGGTCTGTCAAGTTGCACAGAAATCAAGATTAAACAGCCCCTTTTTCAAGTCCAGCCATATATTCTTAATTAGATTACAGTTTGGATTCTGACTCAGCCACTCCCTAACTTTCCCCTTGTTGCCTTTAAATCTTTTTTATGTAGTTTTGGCTGTGTGCGTCCAGCCATTGTCTCGCTGGAAACAAATCTTCTCCTAAGTCACAGTTGTCCTCCAGGATTTCTCTATACTCTGCTGTATTTATTTTACCCTCTACCTTTATAAACCTTCAGTGGCCTACTGCCGAGAAGCGTCCTTACATGATGCTGCCACCACCATGCTTCACGTCATAATGCTGCCCCCACAGTTCTTCACATCATGATGCTGCCACCACCATGCTTCACATCATGATGCTGCCACCACCATGCTTCACATCATGATGCCACCACCACCGTTCTTCACATCATGATGCTGCCACCACCATGCTTCACATCATGATGCTGCCACCACCATGCTTCACATCATGATGCTGCCACCACCATGCTTCACATTATATTGCTGCCACCACCATGCTTCACATCATGATGCTGCCACCACCATGCTTCACATCATGTTGCTGCCACCACCATTCTTCACATCATGATGCTGCCACCACCGTGCTTCACATCATAATGCTGCCACCACCGTGCTTCACATCATAATGCTGCCACCACTCTTCTTCACATCATGATGCTGCCATCGCCGTGCTTCACATCATGATGCTGCCACCACCATGCTTCACATCATGATGCTGCCACCACCATGCTTCACAACATGATGCTGCCACCACCATACTTCACAATGGGGATGGTGTGTTTGTGATGATGTGCAGTGTTTGGTGTAAACGCAGCATAGCATCTAGTCTGATGGCCACAAAGCTCACATTGAGATTCATTAAGACCCCTTTAAAAGAAGTCAGAGGTCTCTTGGTGGCCTTTGTCACTCAGGTTTTGGGGACGGCCTGGTCTAGGCAGATTTACCGATGTGTTATATTCCTTATATTTCTTGATGATAGATTCATATTTTTGATTAATTGGCATTACTATGTAGAAATCTGTTTCCACTTTAACATAAAAGAGAATTTTTTTTGTAATTTATCGTCAAAACAGCCAAATGATGTGCTGAAAAGAATGGTTCCATAGTCACTGTACATGCAAACATCACAAAACTTGTTCTGATTTTGAGCAACTTGGGGATTCAGCTGCTGTGATAGAATTTACATATCAGATTTATGTCTTTCCTACACTGCTCACATCGATTTATCCCATTTTAGGAGTAAATACAAGAAGTCCATCCCCATTTTTTTGCCCTTACATAAAACTTAAGAAAGTAATAATAACAAAAGAAGCAAAAGAAAATCCTTTAAAAATGACAGTTGCTGTCCGGTTTGTCTGTTAACCCTCTGAACTCTCATCTGTCACAGGTTTCAAAATTCAGTGTGGACACTTGAGAAAAAGCAAGGGGCAGAAAGTCTGAGTAAAATATGAGAGAAGACTGAAGAAAGCCAGACAGAGAAATTGGAGAGATCAAGAGACGATCATATGTTGCAGACAGAGAGACAGAGACAGACATTTAAAATGGCTGAGCAAGGGAGCATGACGAAACAAGTCCAAATCTTCAAAGCAGATTAGAGCCACTGATTTTTTTTCATTAGGAGATGTGTGTGTGTGTTTTACATGTTTGCTTTTGACTTGCCAGAACAACAACACAGCCCAACACTTTCCCATCCCACCATGCAGCCGCTTGATCTTTTCATGTTGTGCGTGGACACTCCGCAGCATGTTGCTGATTTGTTTAACCCTCCTCGCTCTAAATGTTTATCGCCGACCCGCCAATGAGGCGTCCCGCATGAATTTAAATGAGATTCCCAAATGGAATTTAAATTGGCTCGAGTCGATCGGGGCGAGGCTCGCTCTCCGCCGCCGAGACGCAAACCCAGAGATGAGGAGCGAGAGATAAAACTGAAAGAAGGGGGAGAGAGAGAGACTTCCTGCTACGAGTGATACAGATGATGGTGATGATAATGATGATGTAATTGTTTTCAATCAGTCACCCTGACAGATAGTTATAGTTCGTAGCGATCATTATCTGTTGTGTTGCAGCGTTTCGACTCCTCGGAGTGTAAATGTGTGAACTGATTGTTGGCAAACAGCAGTCTGACGCTACAGAAATGTGTCAGCGAGTCAATGTTTTTCCAAGCATCGACTAAATGATTGGATTTACTCCAAAACGGCTTTGCACTTGATTGTGTTCACACAGCAGGACTCAGTGCGGGACTGTTTACATCTGCACTGCAGCTGATCGGCATGGGCGGATGGTAAAAATGGAGCTCCATCCGGGTTTTCATCGGTTTTCTGGAGTTTCCTTTCAACCTGGCCATCCCAGAAAACCTTCAAAAGCCATGTTTCGCCAAAAAATCACCCATCTAATGGGGCTGTGGTGAACTAAAGGAAAACTTCAGCTGTTGGAACAAAATGCAGCCACTCCGATGACTTCTTGGTAACGTGAGTTTGAAGCTGACTGGTTCTGTTTCTCTGGTTGATTTGCTTCGTCAATCTTTGTCACTGTTTTGTGGTTACTGGTATTTGTTTTGCTTGTCTTTATGGTCATTTTAATAATAGTAATAATAATGCATTGGTTTTATATAGCGCTTTTCTCGACACTCATAGATGCTTTACATTGCATTGTTCATTCACTCCATACTCGATGGTGGTAAGCTACGTATGTAGCCACAGCTGCCCTGGGGTAGACTGACGGAGGTGAGGCTGCCAGTCTGCTCCATCGGCCCCTCCGACCACCACCAACCACTCACTCTCAAGCTGCAATCACCCAGGCTTCCAGGTGTTCCCTCACAGTCTCCCATCCAGGTACTAACCAGGCCCAACCCCGCTTAGCTTCCAAGATCTGACAGGATCGGGCATCCACAAGGCAGTAAGGCCTTGAAATTCATTTGTGTTGATTTTGCATCTCATTTTCTTGGTTTGTGTCTCTTCGTGTCTCTTTGCAGCCGTTGTTCACATGGTTGTGGCCCTTTTGTGTGTCCAACAGGAGGCTTGATCTGTATTTGAAGTCACTTTATTTAACCATTTGTGTTCATTTTACATCTCTTTTTATTTGGTTCGGTCTCTCTGCGGGCCAGTTTGCATGTCTTTCTGGTATTTCGTCGTCTTTATGGTGGTTTTTTTGGTTAATTTTGTGTAATTTTGTGTCTCTTTTTGCTGTTGTTCCATCTGTTTGACATGGTGTGTCAGTCTGAGGCCAACTCAGACGTTCAGTAAACATTAAATAACTAGCAGTCTTCATGAGGTTGGGCCAGTCTGCTCCTCTTGCTGCCAAAAATAATAATCCTGGAGGGCTGTTGATGTGGTGCTTCTCTCCTTATGAAATTGTCCAATCAATGAGAATTCGGCATATTGATCAACCAGTCGACGCCCACCTCCAGTACTAGCATATGTATGAAATGATGTGTCTCTGATTATAAATATTTGAAATGGCTCACATGTGCTTTTCTGAAATTGCATCTGTTGCTTCGCCAGCAGCCTCGAAACTCAAAGCACTCAGTTCATCAGGAAATCTTTAGGATTTTCAAGCCTGAGCCAACATACACAGAAATAAAGTCACTCCGGCGGCACACTCCAGCCTCCGCAGTGAGAAACCTGTCAGGGCAGCCGGCGTTTCCTGCGTTTCATCTCCACAGACGCTCCTCCAGAGGTTTGCTTCTCGTCTCTGTTGGTGTTAGCCTGCAGAGGAGCTCCAGCTACGGAGGATGCTGAACCTCGTAGGTGTGATCGATCCCTCAGGAGACGAGCCTTCTGTTCATTACCCGGCTCTTCCTCTTCTCATCTTCCTCCTCACTCTCCGTCTGAGTGTTACTTCTCAGCATGCAATCCGTTTGCGATTCACTCTGCAAACGTTAAATAAGTTAGACCCGGCAGTCTCCATGAGGTTGGGGCGGTTAAAAGTTGGAAGAACACAGGGGTGTCCACAGGTATTCCGCTCGTCCTGCTGCCAAAAATAATGGATTAATCCTGGAAGGCTGTTAAAATAAAGCTTTTCTCCTAATGGAAGTAACACCGGGGATCGTCCAACCAATGAGAATTGGGTCGAACGAGAGCAAACTGACCCACTAATCGACCCGTCCACTGGGACACATTAGCTCCCATATCCCTAAGCTGCAGCCTCTGTTTTGAAAGAAAGATATTTTCTCCCGGAAAGGAAAGTGCTCCAATTTCAAAATAGCCACAAAGTCTGCGATAAAAGGTTGGACACAGGAATCTATGTTGAACCTTTATTCTCAGACTTTTCACTCAGTGTTTGATTAGGTTTAGAAAAAAACTTCACATTAAAAAGCGCCATTACACAACATTGGAAGCTCTTCCAGTGACGAGTTTTGTCATAAACAAATGTAACCTGGAGAAAACACCTTTTCCTTTAAGCATAAGCAAATACCAAAAACACCCAGGTAAGGTCTTGTTAAATGTAAATCATGGAGGTTTGGACTACTAGGGGCACTATGGAGCACGCTTTAGAACAACTGGTTCCCCATTTTCTTTTTATTGTTGAAGTGCATGCAACAAAATATGCAACAACACAACTACCCATCCTGTTATTTCACAAATGCGACAGGAAATATGATGCGCCAACAGATTCACAAAGACGCAGACGACCAGAACGCATGATGTACATTAAACCCGACTCGGCAGCGGAACATTTCTATGTGACTGACTATAAAGTTCAGCAACTTGTAAACAAAACACAGCATATTGCCTGACTCACCAAAACTTGCTGTTTTCTGACACATAAGGGTCTGTTCCGAGGCTCCACTTTCTCTCCAGGTTTGGTTCTTTTGTTGAGCGGGAAATGATGAGTTTGCGTTTCTGCAATTTTTTTTTCCCCCAGACCTCTGCACTGTGTCCCCTGTTCCCATGTTTTTGATATTTCAGCCACAATAGCTGTTGTGATGGCGGAGCGCAGAAACAAGCTCTCAAACAAGGAATTTTAACAAGGTAAATTTGCTTTCATACCCTTCGTAGGCTGCCGGGAAACGTCCTCCCACACAGATGTGCCTAGTTCGGCTTTTCCTCTGCAGCAGCCCAGTTTAATTTCACTGGGGACGGGTTTTAAAATATAGAAACCGACAGACCCCCCCCCATGCACATATCAGTCATTTACATCAATGGATACAGATTGTTCAGCATCTGCCGAAATGCAAAAAACAACACACTAGGCGACAGATCTGGGAAAATGTCAAATCCCACAAGAACACGTTTCTGCATTCTGTCAACCAGAAACAGACATTTGTCAGAAATACAATTCCTTGCAAATTATTCCTGAAAATAAAAGAACAGGAATGAAATGCTAGAGTGTCAGAGAAGAGCTTGATTTTGCTTTGTGCTAAAAGTGAGTGCATCCCAAATTACCAGCTAAAACAATGATTTAACCCCTTAACACCAGTTGTCGCAAATTTGCAACGTACCGCTGCAGCCGAGATAGCGTATGCATTCCCCTAATGCTGGTTCGTGCGTATTCAATACACACCTAGGAACCTTTTGCAAGCACTGGTTTCTCTTTGGACCAATTTGTATGGCATTTGCGGCATCAATAAAAAAAAATTTTACCCTTAATGCCTGTTGCATTACACCTTTATATCTACTATATGTGCTATAGACAAATTAACAATCTCCACTTAATTTAACATCAACTTGAAATCAAAAACATAAAATTATTGTTTTTATATAATTGTAAAAAAAATTCAGGCCCCAAGGGGCTATCAGTTTGTGACCCTCTGAACTGGCTGCTGTCTCAGTTTTACTCTCTGTAAGCTCATTTTTCACCACAAGTCCTATAACAACAAACAGGTTTTGAAAGTCCAGACTTGAATGCATTTCCAATGAACGCTGTGATGAAACTTTGGTTTATGTATTTGGTAAGTTGATGGTCTACTGTGAGTCAGGCGTTTTGCGTCCCCACCATCAACCCCAAACACCTCCTACTGAGTCAGTTTCTGGCTGTCACATTGTTCCTCACTGTGGGCTCATTCTTCACTGCAACATAAAGTCCTGCACATCTGTGGAAACAGCAGAACCACGCTAGAAGCAGACAGAACTCAGAAATGTCTTCTGTGCAGTATTACAGTCACAATGCCCAACTTTACTGGAAATGACCGTCAGAGAACCGGTGACAGTCTGTAGGATTACCCGTAAAATCATCATCAGTTTCCCGGTAGACAGTCAGATGTCCTTGGTGTGTTTAAAATACGGCAAAGTTTTTCCAAAGTGGGTGTTTCAAGTGGATCGCTGCGCCGCCAGTCCCGTTGTCGGACACGGCTGTAGAAGCTCCTCTTGATGGAAGGTTTAAGAGTGTAGAAAGTGTTGAAGGGCATAGGAAGTGTTTATAAGAGTGCGGGAGAGGTTAATAACAGTGTGGGGAGGGTTTATAAAGCCTTATAATACATATAAATAACAAAATAAACATAAGGTCGCTACTTCACAGATTTTGTCTATCGCAGGGGGGTTCTGGAACCTAACCCCAGCGATAGACGAGGGACCACTGTATCCAGGTTGTAAGGCTAGTTTGGTTAATTTTCCTCAGTTTGTCACAAATCCAAGGATTCTTTCTGGTTTTACAGTTTCTGGCTTTGATAAATAGTGTTAATTGGGTGATTTAAAAAGAAAAGATAGTATGCCGGTAGGGTTTTAGGTCTAGAGAGTTAATGAAGCTTTTACCCCTGGATCAACAGTCGAAGGGGGGTTAAATGTCTCCTCAGAAACTCCAGTATTTTTGATTCACTGTTGATCCAGCTTGCGAGCCAACTCACCCGCACTCAAAAGTAATATCTCATTTTTCAGAAACCAACTTCGACTGTTCTTTCTCGGCGTCCTGCTGAGAAGCCAGAATGAACCTGCGGTTTGCCAACAAAGTGAACAGATTCGACTGAGAAAGAAAGAGGTTAAGAGCAACAGATGAAATGAGACGGAAAGGATGAAAAAGAGGCCGAGAGAGCGACAGGGTTGCGGAGAGGAAGGCGGGAGGAAACAACAAAGTGACAGACGGGGGAAAAAAGACAAGGAGAGAATATGAAGGCAGCAATGTGAGTGACAGGAAATTGGGCAGAAAGAGACGTGATGGTGAGCTGAGGCAGGAAATGAGAAACGGCTGCAGGCAGAAATAAACAAAGATGATAACAATTAATTAGGGTCTTTCCTGCAGGAAGTGCTATCATGTCAGCGAGCAAACAGAGCCAGCGGGACCCGGCTGATACAAACAGCCACCGCAGTTCACTGCAGCAGCTCCGAGGCTAATCACAGCCGCAACTCTATTAGCTGCCTTCAATCCCATCTCATTTTACATCGGAGGCATTTAACTGACACACATTCGCAGCGAGCGCAGCAGAGCAGGAGGCTTTAGAGTCCTGCTTCATCAGCCTCACAAGTGAAGATGGCTCGCGTCAGAGCGGCGGCAACCCGCACGCCAAACAAATATTCCTGAGGACGTGTGAGACGATATTTGTGGATGATGGAGAGACTGAAGGGAAGAAGGCTGAATGGTGTTTGATGCTGTGAACGCAGCAGCAAAGCGACTGAGTGTCAGAGATTACGACAAGAAATGTCAGGGAATCTGAAAACATCTACTGGAAAGATGAGGGAATTTTACTGAGTTAAAGGTCCCCATACGGTGAAAATCCATTTTTATTGTGTATTGTATTTCTTAAAAACTTGAAGGTGCAAAAAAAAGCAGTGAGAAGATGAAGAGGCTCACTACTGCCAGTGTTTCTCACCCATCTTCAACTAGATGGCTTCCCGGATTTAAAAGCCAGGTAAAGGCAAAGTTTGTTTGTCTGCAAGTAGGAACTCAGAAACCAATAGTTGTTGAGCTAAAATTAGTATTAACCTGCCCCCACTTCCCCCTCTGGTACCAGGTGAGCCACCTCGTTAATTACTTTCTAGATCTTCTAACTCAAGCCAGGAGAATCCTTAGTTATAGCATGTTGTGCAGCTAATGAGGCTAACATTAGCATTGGCTTAGATGGCAAGTCCACAAGTCAGAGCTCTGGAAACTGTAACGCTAAGGGACATTCAGAGATGGAGGAAACTTTAATTTGAAATCAATAATAAGACTGTTGTGCTCTATTACAACCTAAACTCAGTCTGTTTACATGTGTGAGCTTCTCTCCTGCTCTCTGTGCTCACGTGCTCACATATTCTGTATTTAAACACAGCTTTTGAGCCAAATTAAGCTCTTTTGATTCACATATTTTTCAGTTTCTGTTGTCAAACAACAGAGTGAGTATAAAAAAGTGACTGAAATGCAGTCCATTAACACTAAATGTTAGCCAGGAGTCACTTCCATTCTGCTGCCCTCCTCCGATAAACTACAGTTTTTATAAGGTCAGCTGACAAACTCACCAAACACATGAGTAAAAACAACTGCTATGTTGTGAATTCAATTATATTCCCATGTGAAATGATCACTCAGGGAGAAAGTTACAAGTGATAGTTTCTCTCTACATTGTCAATCACAGACTCGGAGAGAGTTTCCTTCCTGAAGGGGGCGTGGAAAACAGCCGCTCAACTGCATTTAAAGCTACAGACACTGAAACTGTTACAGAGTGGGATACAGTCACAGTGAAATGAACCATCTTTGTGGTATTTTGAGCTGAGAAATTGAAAAACACATTGTGGGAACATGTGAGACTCTTATTAACTTGCTGAAGAGAGACTTGTGCCTTTATGCAGCACAGTGCAAATGATGTTTGTTACTCTTAAAGGGACTGAAATGAAAATGAGATGCACAATACTCTCCTTTGTGAAACCTTACCCAATTACTGCTGCTTCTAGCATTGTCAGTTAAACATAATAATATTCAAATTTGAGCTGCAACCATTAATCAAATGATAGATGAATCAATTAGATGTCAACTTTTAATTTAATTGTCAAATTTCTGATCATCGGTTAATCAGTTTGATAATTAAACTCTAAAGACAAGTCTAATTTCTCTGATTCAAGCTTCTTAAATGTGAATATTTGCTGGTTTCCTTCTACCTCTGTGACAGTAAACCGAATATCTTTGGGTCCTGGACAAAACAAGGAACATGAAGATGTCTTCTTGGGCTTTGATCAACATTTTTGAACTTTTCCTGACATTTTAAACTAAAGATCAGTTCATCAAGAAAATAACTGACGATGAAACTAATCATTAGTTGCAACCATGGTACAAATATGACCACATTATTAACTCACATTATGTGTCCTTTGTTTCAGTAGGTGAAGAACCCAGTAGTTAGCTTTTAAATTAAATACATAAGGAATCAAAAGAATAGAGTCACAGGGTTGTAAGCAGCAGGAGCAGCAAATAAAACACCTACCACCACAAGCTATTTAAGAAAAGGCGATAATGCGGTTCATTTATAAAAACCCTGACATGAACCTGGGAGTGCAGCGTTGATTGGACCACCACAGCCTTCCCTTCCCACACAAACAAACGCTCCGTTCGGGCTCTTGCTGCTCTCCAGTCAACAGGAATCCCCGAAAAAAGAAACAGCTTTAGAGATTTAGCTCAGCGGGACAAAAGGGTCTGCAGCATTTTAAACCCGACTGAAGCCGCTTCCATCAACATGAATACATTTTCCCACACAAAAGGTTAGAAAACACGCCTTTTAATCAACAGAAAGCCAAACTCTCCCTCCCTCTCCCGTCTGCTGCTTCGCCGTCGCAGCAGTGCCTTAAAGGTTATATCGTAAATTTGACTTTCCTGACGCACGCCTGACCCGCCGTTAGCTCATCATGTACAGCTGGAAACATGGAAATGTAAGTGCTGGCTGCGCAGACGTGTCTGAGAAATCACATTTCTCTGTCGCTGTGTTTGACGGCAACTTTAATTTTCTTTTTTAGCGAAGGAAGCATCACAGGTTGAACCCTCTGGCAGCTTTTGAAAAGCATGTAGTCTGAGAAAACTTGCCAAAATGGCACCAAAGCAAAAGGAATAATCAACTTTCCAACGGCCAGTGAACTACTCATGTGGGATTTTGCAATTCAGTCAGGAAAATGTATCAAATTTAAGCTTAAAATTGGGATATTTCACCAAAAATCTGTCATTTAAATGTTTTTTTCCACCTTAATTTCAAAAAACAGGTTGTCATCAAGTTGTTGGAGGATACATTCAGCATGGTGAAACAACTTTTAGACTTGATGTGCAGAGCCGTGTGAGTAATAGTTTGTAGCGGTCCATTTTTTAAAAAATTTCTGCAAATAATAATAATAATCAAGGAAATTCATATTTTTCTTGCCATTACGCTCGTGTCATACTGCACAGGAGACACCTTTGAGTTATCTCTACTTCTAAACATGGCTATGTTTCCATAGAGGTGCAGGACTTTCTATTGCAGTGAAAAATGAACCCACAGTGAGGAAAAATGTGAAAATCAGAGACTAGTTAAGCTTTAGATCAAAGACACCCAGTAGGAGGTGTTTGGGGTGAATGGTGGGCGCACAAAATGCATAATTCGTCATAATTAAATAGTTCTCACTGTGTTCAAGGTAAATTTAATTAAATTTTTGTTATATTCTCTATAAAAAACACCATTTTTAAAATACAAATACAGTTTCTATGGCTCGCTGTGAGCTTTCCTGATGTTTCTTTCCGATGCAATAAAAGGCCCCCGCCCAACAAAAGAGGGGAGCTCTGAATAAAGCACTTTGTCTGTCGGGTAATGGCCCTTAATGCTCACCTAAATATAGCATATTAGCTTTCTCTCCCTTCGGGGGATAAGGAGATTTTGTTTGTGCAGCAGTGGCATCATGAAGCGCAGAGTGTTGCTGACTCAAACCACTATAATGACATGGTAATCCGCTCATTTAGCCGCTGACACACGACACATTTCTGCCACCGAAAAAAGACAGCGGGGCGGCAGGAGGGAGGTTCGATTCCTGCAGAAAACGTCGGCCCTCTTTAGAAAATTAAACAAACAGGCTGTGCGGCAGGAGACGGCGCAGTGCAGAGCAGGAGTGGCGCGGTGAATGGATTTCTAATTTGTAATGAAATCTTGCAACAGTTTGAAGCCTGTGGTATTTTATTTTTGCCATTTTCGAACAATTGACCCCTTACCTTTCTTGTAAAATTGGATTAAAATGCCTATTCAGGGCAAAATAAACTGAAGGCTGTTGCTGAACCATTTGAAATGCATGTAAGGTCTTAGTTTCTTTTGCAAAGAAACTCTAAAGCTCATCCACAAGAGTCACAGCAAGTGCAACTGGCATTGAGTAGAAGAAGTTCAGGTTATTAATTCCGCCTGGATGTTGATTTTTTGGCAAACAGATGTCTGCACATGACTATAGTTGGGACCAATTACCTGGAAAAACACAATGAAGCCACAGCATGAAGCAGTCCATGTTCAAATTCCACAACAATACTACAGGAAATGATTATTCTACACGTTTTTTCCGATGGTATTTGTTCCAGAAAAGGCCACCAGGACCATCGAAGAGTAGAAACAAGTGTTTTGTTAATGTTCTGAAGGCCAGTGGTTAAGATTAATCACCAAGAAGTTTATAAAAGAAGAGTATAGAGAAGATGATGTGAAGGATAAATCTTTCAAGGTGTTCTTTATTGCACCAAAGCCAAGGCCAAGTTTCACCCATTGCTATTCTGTATTTAACAGAGCTGAATGTTTTAAAGTTTGTAAAAGCATTTGTTTCATTCAGCGGCTTGGATTCATTTAATGTTCTAGAATGTCTTAAATAACACAGTGTGTGTGGAAAAAAAAAAACCCTTTAGGAGTCGTTACATAAGCCTTTCAGCTCGGCGTCGACCCCCGTGTCAAAACTTCTGCCGCGTTTTCATCTTTTGTCGCAAGCGGAACAACGAACAACAAAACCGAACGGGAAGCTGTTGTTGGTGAAGGTGAGTTTTATTTAATTTCTATGACTGTTTTCCACTCGCTGGGTTTGAGTTTGAATTAGATAGATTTGTAAAAGTCCACGTGCGCCTGCTGGTCTGCTTTGTTCAGACGTGAAGGAAGATTCATACGATCTACAGAGAAGTCAGAAACAAGTGCTCCTCTGTTTATATCAATAATAGACATACAACCTTGAGCATTAGCGACATGTTTATCTCTGCAGAGCTTCCATCGTTTATACGATATTACAAGCAGATTCTTTCTTAACCTTTAGATCAAGGGAAAAAGTATTTTGTATAATAAAATCGTGATGTCTTTACATGCATTTCACTGTAAAAAGCAGCCAGTAGAGATGTTTTATTAGAACTGTAGTGGGGAGAATCGGACAATATCAGAACCATTACGGTGGGAAAATGTAGGCCTTAGAAACATATGTACTAAGAGAAGTAAAGGTCCTTATTTTATTGACTTATTTCATCAAAAATAATTAAATAAATGTATTTTTTATGCACACAGGTACTGTTGATATACGTCTACAATGTAATACAGTTACTGACAAATACCTGAAAAAGAAACATTAGTTCTATGATTTTATATGCATGACAGCTCTGTCGCCATTGGTGTGTGAATGTGTGTGTGAATGGGTGAATATGAAAACACATTGTAAAGTGCTTTGGATACATCTATCTATCTATTTATCTATCTATCTATCTATCTATCTATCTATCTATCTATCTATCTATCTATCTATCTATTTACCTATTGTTATTATTATTATTATCATTATTATTATTATAGTTTATAGGGTTTCATTGTTTTTCCACATGTAAATATCCTTTATTACACGTTTTAAACACTTAAAAGCCAAAAAAGAACAAATTATCTCATGTAAAATTAAGGCTCCAAACTGTATTTTAATTATTTGCATTTTTTCTTACATGGTTATTTTTCATTATTTTAAAGTATTTTAACACCTCCTCTGCCAGAATATTATCTTAATTTTATGGTTTATTTTGTTGTTTGTTAGGTTTTTTGTTGTTGTTGTCGTTTACAGTGTACAGTAGTCAGTATAACCCGTTTATTCCGCTGTAAAGCTTCCTTGGTCTCTGTAATCCAAGTTTTAAAAAAAAATAACGCTGCAATCTGGTGTTTTCTCAACTCATGTACCAGAATGTTTTACTCATTTCATGCTTAAAAATCTACATTCAGTGCAGCTCAATTCCAAGACTCAGCGAGAAAACAGAAACTACTCCGGTGTGTGTGCAGTAAAAAAAAGTGCAGCGAGCTCCTGTTGACCCTGCAGTCTGTGAGTATTAGCTGTCAAAAAAATCCCCTCCAGTGTCACCAGAACTGGCGTATTTATTCAACCTGCAGGATTAATTAAATCTCACTCTGATTATCCTGCTGAACTGTGAGCTGGGCTACAATGCTCACACGTAATTAGTCATTTAGACTTACATTTGCATTAAATTAGCTCAGCGTGCATCCATATGCTCACAGTTCATTCATACTTATGAATAAAACAAGAGTGGATACGGGACTGACGGGGAGGCTGTGTGCACACGTCTCTGATCTGAGGCATAATTGGCTGAGTTTTACAGACGTCTGCTGAGGGGCTGACGATGGAGGGATGGGTGAAGGATTTGAGGAAAGAGAAGCGGAGGCCGCTGGGAAGAAGAGCAACGACGAGTTCAGCTTCCCGCAGTGTGACGGTATTTATCCGTTTTCGGAGAGAAAATACGTTATCTAAAGCTCATTGCTCAGTGGCTCAAGGAAACAAAGAGGAATCCGTCTTGGTGGCACCGTCACTGAGAGACTTATCGACAACCTAAAGAGTTTCACGGCACATTATTCATCAGATAATTTAGAGAGCACGGTGGGAGGTATCGACCGAGCAGCACGAGAAAAACAACAAGTGAGGACGAGGCGGAAAATGCTCGGAGCCGAGAGCCTCGGCAAGTTCGCAGCTCGTCGGCGCTCATGCAGGAGCTCATTAGAAGGTGTTCTGTTGTGCACTCTGCCTCCCGCTCTTTGATTGGTCAGAGTGGCTTCATGACTCAGCCTGTCGGTGTCTACACAGATGGCTCCTGCAAAACACCAGCAACCCCGCCCACCCCACCCCCGCTGAAACAGGACGAATAAGGTGCTGCAAAACAAAACCAGGAACGTCTTTCTGCATTCGGTTAATTGTGAAAATTAAATGGACACGACGCGTTCGTTGATCAATGAATCCTTAATTTAATCAGGGGCCACAATCTGTTAATCTGCATTGTTTGTGTCGGGCGAAAATGTAAAACAACTAACGAATGAATGCATTTATCACCTGGCACCTAATTGGACTTAATGGCTGCTTAAATTCTCAGAATGATTTACAGTTTTGATGTTCATTCACTCCAATGAATGGCATTGTAGTGCAACAACAAATACTTTGAATGAACCTGATCACATGAATAATGCATTGTGCTCTAATATAGTCCACACTCACGCAGTGACATTCGATAATTGGATCTGTGTGGGTTCTCCTCCTCCTCTGTTTGCTTTCTTGTTTAGATTGTAGAAGATGTGACAAATCATTGTCATTGCTGGGAATGCTGTCACGTATTATCCCTTATATGGGGAAGTCTCACACAGCGGCTTTAAGACACAACAGTGGAAACCGTCGTAAGACTTGATTCGCACGTTATCAGCCTATTGAAAGGCCATCATTGCGGCCTATCATTTCTATACATATACACAGAAAGTGACCCCGGTGCCTCTACTGGTCGAAAGAGGAAGCGCACGTAACAAATTGGGTGAGGTTTATTCTCAGCGTAAAGTCAAACATGTTTCTGATGGATGTTTGATTCCACCAGTGTCTCCGATCCTAAGAAAAGTGTTCAGTTTGGGAACGTCAGAGCTGCATTTGTCCTTTTCGTAGATGATGTGGTTCTGCTGGGGAAATTTGCAGCTGAAGCAGTTGGGACGAGAGTCACCACCTCGAAGTCTGAGGCTGCGGTTCTCTGCTGGAAACTAGCGGATTGTTCCCTCTGGGTAGGGCTGAGTTGCTGCCTTAAGCAGGGAGTTTAAGTATTTCGGGATCTTGTTGACGAATGATGCTAAAATGGATCGTGAGACTGAGAATTGGATTGGTGTAGCGTCTGGAGTAAAGCTAATGTTGTACTGGACTGTTATGGTGAAGAGGGAGCTGAGCCAAATAGTCCATGATTTACTGTCAATCTGTGTTAAAACTCTCACTTATAGTCATGAGCTCAGAAGAGGAACCAAAAGATTGAGATGGTAGATGCAAGCAGCCATCATATGTATCCTTAGAAGTAGGGGTGAGGAGCTCGCACATTCATAAAGTTGCTGCTCCTTTGTGTTTAAAGAAGTCAGCTGAAGTCGTTCAGGCATCTGATTGAGACTGACAGACTTCATTTGTAGGTTTTCCAGCTAACTGGGAAGAGACTTCAGGACAGACCCAGAACTTTCTGGACGGATTGCATATCTAATCTGGCCTAGGAACGGCTCCAGATCTCCCAGTTCCTCAGATTTCAGGAACTGAAAACATTGCTGGGGAAGGAGCATTTGCAATGACCTGCTTAACCTACTGCCACCGTGACCCAACCACGGATAAATGGTAGCAGATGGATGGATGGATGGATGGATGGATGGATGGATGCATGGATGGATGGAAAATTGAGTTTTGTATGTGGCAAATGCAGGCAACAAGGCATATTTTAGCCTAAACCATAATCAAGTGTCTTTGGTGACTAAACTTGGCCAAATACCAGCTAAAAATGCAAATAAGGAGCAAGTGAAAAAGACTAAATCAATGGTTAAAGATGGACTTTGAACTTAAGTCTCCTGGCTAAAAGTCTGCTAATTTATCCCTCCGCCCACTCTGCCAGCCTTTTGTTGATCTTTGTAAGAGCAAAATTGCAACTCCACTGCTATTAAGTGAGGAGATAATGGTCTACTGACACTACTAGAACATGGATGAGGTCCTGATCAAAACAGGTGGATGTAAATAGCCAAGTTATTTAAGCCTCATGCTGGCTATCCTGCACTGGTTTCCCAGCTGTGGCGCAGTTGCTACAAGCACAAGGGCAACATTATTTGTCTACTCTTGCAAGCTGTTCTTCGTTGCTTCATGGGAATTAACCTGAAAAGGGAAACAAAGGGCAGCCGGGGGAAATGTAGTGTCTGAGAAGACAAGCAGGCTCCCTTGTTGTTTGAACCGCTCTCGCTGTAATGAAAGATAAAACAGTCGCTGCTTTGATAACCTTTCCAGAGTAGTAAAATCAAACCTTTTCTGCGGAGCTTCGTGCCTCAACAGCTTGCAGAAGCATGCAGCGTGCCAGCACCAATGCAGCCCCCTGCAGAGCTTCACCAAAAGGCCTGTGTTCGGTCTGAGCCGCTGCTAAAAGCTGCTGCTAAGTCGCTTCATGTAGGTGGTTTTACAATGGAAAAACTACCAAGAATTTGCAGGGATTATGTCCTCTAGACTGGTGGGAGGCTTTAAATGTGGGATTCATTAACAGCAGCCAGACTTAACAGCACAAAGGGAAGACTGGTCAGTATTAATTAATGAGGGAATAAAGTATTTTTAGATCAGCCGTTCACTTAAACAGCCAATTAAAACAGGAGGAAATCAGAAAATAACAAGGATTATTACTTAATTATGATCAAGTACAATTATGGAAATTGGAAATTAAAGGCCGTGTAGGGTAATAAACATCCTCTTCATTGTATTTTTCTCCACAAATAGATGAGAGGTAAAAAAAAAAGAAAAGATCTCAAATGTCAAGGGCGATCGCTTCAACTCAGCAGGACAAAAATGCTGACTGCACGTTTGTTCTCGGTGCTCCGTAACTTTGCGTCCATTCCCACAGTACAGAGTGTTATCACATTAAACCCAGCTCGCTCTCCCCTGTCTAACGTCACATCCAATAATCTGCAGTCGCCACCGGGAGAGACACACACACACACACACAGCGAGAACACTCACTTTAAATGTCAAGTGGAATAAACCTGCTGACATTTGTCTCGGCGCGACTCGATCTGTAACTGAGCCCCGACGCAACAAACTCAAACGCAGGCAGGACTGAAGGATCTGAAGAGTCCTCCCGCACGACCACCGCCGTGTCGTCAGGAAACCACACGTGTTCATGCAGAAATGGATTCAAGGTGGTGTGACAGAGGGGAAATGACTGTCAGGTAATTTACGAAGAAGCAGGACCACCGTGCGAGGAACCTGGACAATGCTTGTGACGGTGCTGATGAATGAAAAGGCGGAGAAGAGGGCGAAGAACAGGGAGCAGAGAGTCGGTCGGAGGTGTTTAATTTGAAGGTTTTCTCATCTGAAAAATTAGGTTAAGGTTAGATAAAGATCCAAGTGAGGTAAATGTGTCACTTATAACAAATTACACTCACTGCCAGTTTTCTTATCTCAGATTTTCCTGAAGAGGGGAATTTTTGCCATCCTCAAAAGAGCCGGTGTCAAAGGAAAATCACCAGGGCGATGTTTTTTTAAAGCTCTTGTCACATTTTTTACTCACTCTAGGCTCATTTTTCCCTGCAATATAAAGTCCTTTACCTCTATGGAGACAGCACAACCATGACTAGAAGTAGAGAGGACTCAAAAATGCCTTCTGTGCAGTATCATACAGTTATGATGCCTTAAATCATTACAAAACAGAAAAAAAGCTGAATTTCTTTGATTACCGATTATACAAAAGTGTAATCCTGGAATCAACATGTTTACATTTTTCAAGTGAAAATAACTGAAAACTGGTGACTCTACATACTATATACAGTTTATTAACATGTTTACTTTATTTCAGTACATGTCTCCTATCTGCTCTGTGTAAACACAGCCTGCAGTTCAGCCCGGTTTAACCGAGACATCCCAGAGTTTTTGTCACGTGACTACTGGTCAAAACTGAGTCACCATCAGTTTCATGGTTGTGCCAAACAGCAACAGAATCTCAGAATGTGGTTAGAAAAGATGGTGTATTTTTCAGCATTTTAAAAAAGTAAAAATGTGAAGTGATTTTGCTTAGATTTGATTAAGTTTCCCAATGAAAAGGTAGTTAAAGGTTTGTCAGAAAGTTTAAAAATCCAACAAATGTCAGTTAAAGCATTTGTGGTTTCCCAGGTAAGCTTTTTGTTTATTATACACTCATCAGGCATAACATCATGACCTCCTGCCTAATATTGTGTTGGTCCCTCTTATGTGGTCAAAAATGCTCTGAACCATTGGACATGGGCTAGAGGACCTCCCAGGATGTCCTATAGGGTCTGGAACCAGGACGTTGGCACTGGATCCTTTGGGTAATCTGGCTTGTGCAGTGGGGCCTCTGTCAATCAAACTTGTTCCACTGCATCCTGTTGATGCTTGATCAGAATGGGGTGTAGGAAGTTTGGAGGTCAAATCAACATGTTGGGCCATTGTCATGTTCCTCAACATGTTCCTGATTGTTTGATGTTGTTTCCATGTGGTGGGGTTCATTTTCCTGCAGGGGTAGACCAGTGACATTTGGGATTTCCATTTGCATGAAGGAGTGTGCTTGTTGTTGGACAATGTTTATTTGGGTGTCTAAGTCTCATCAACATGGATGTTAAAATCCAAGGTTTTCCAGCAGAACAGCACATAGTACCAATATGATCAATGTTATTCACTTCACCTGTCAGTGGTCAGAATGTTGTGGCTGATCGGTGTATCATCACTGCAGGAAATTATCCATAAGCAGATAATCCACTTTCAAAGCATTATTTGTATTACTACTATACGCAGATGACAGTCAGATTTACATTGCTATAGATACTGATGACCTTGGGTGTCTTTACCTGCTAGAAAACAGCATCTATGATGTTTTGTTTATTGAGTACCTCATCTAAACCAAGCAAAAACAAAAAGACAAACTGTTCCTAAATCACAGACACTAAACTTCACCAGGAAAGATTGGAAGGAAATAAAATTGAGTTGCGAAAATGCGCGTAAACACCTGAGATCAAAATTTATTTTTCATCAAACATCATTTTGACATTAAATGAATACTTGAGACTAAACACTGAAGCAATGCCATAAAAAATAATCCAAAGAAAAATCAATGGGTGTTTGAAATTCCTCAACCTTGAAATGAATCACCAGATGGACTCATCGGAAACATCTCTATCATTTCAGCTCAACGCTTTCAAATTTTAACCAGACACTTTGCAAAGAGCTGCAGGTAAGTACTTGAAATGTGAGATCCTTTTTTGCACGTGGCGTTTTGTTCCAGATGACAAAGGATTGCAGGGAAACGCAGAGGGATGAGGACAGATGGACGGACGAGTGGAGGGAGGCTGCAGCAGTGTGAAGGTGACCGATTGACCCTCGGGTCTCCTCTGCACCCAGGAGAGTCGGACCGGCAGGGTGAAAGCTCCGGAGGCGAGCCAGCGGGGAAAACAACAAACTCCACCGTCAGCAAATATAGAGGAGTAAAGGAGATGGGAGGATGGACGGGGGGGAGGAAAAAACGAGGGAGAGAGGGTGAATTTAGTGTCAATTAGAGCGAGGGAGAGGGATGTGTGGACAGATTTATTCTAAGTGAGAGAGGAGGGTGAGACCGGTGAGGACGAAATGAGTGTAAATGAGAGAGGAAGGTGAGAGCAGAGTAATGAGAAGAAGAAAGAGAGGTGAGGAGGGGGAGGAAAACGGGAGAGAGGGGAGAGGACAGAAGAACGAAGGACGTAAAATGACTGAATGAATTTAGCTGTAAACTCCTTTCATTTAATAACAGTAGCAGAGCAGCAGATATTACAGCAGCATTCATCTGAGTGTAAAATTTAATAAGAGCAGAGATGAGCTTTAAAACCTGAGCAGACGCCAAACGTCTGAAAGGGGAAAAGTTTAGAGCAGCTTGGATCCAGCTTTAGTACGTTTCAAAATCTTTAATGATCATGAATGAATGTTTCCACTCAGAAGAGCTGCATTTGCAAACAGGGATATTTCAGATATACACTGATAAAAAAGGTGCAGCATTTAGTCACTAGTTCAGTTCATGTTTTTGGAGTTTGCAGCACTAAACACTGATTTCGACAACAACTACTATTCCTAGCAGCTGCCAGTCATTTTAGTTGTTTTTACCCACTGTTTTTTACTTGCTGTTTCTAGTTGCTACTTTCAGATCACTTATAAGTTGTTTTCAGTCATTGTGTCACCGTTTTCAGATGTTTTCTGTCGTTCTAAGTTGCTATTTGCGCTCATTTTAAGTGCGTTTCCAGATGATGTTTTCAGTTGTTTTTAGTCGCTGTTTTCAGTTGCTTTTACCAGTTGTTGTCAGTAATTTTGAGCCACTGTTTTCTGTTGTTTTTAGTCGCTGTTTTCAGTTGCTTTTACCAGTTGCTGTCAGTCATTTTGAGCCACTGTTACCAGTTGTTTTTAGTTGCTGTTTTCAGTTATTTTAGTGTTTTTGGTTTCTGTTTCCACTCACTGTTTTCAGTTGTTTTCCTGAATTGTGTCACCGTTTTCAGATGTTTGCTGTTGTTGTTGTTGAGTTGTTGTTTTCGCTCATTTTCAGTGCATTTCCAGATGCTGCTTTCGGTTGTTTTCACTCACTGCTCTCAGTTGTTTTTGGCTGCTGTTTTCAGTTGTTTATAGTTGCTGTTTTCAGTTATTTTAGTTCCTGTTGTTGATTTCTGTTTTCACTCACTGTTTTCATTTGTTTTCAGTCATTGTGTTACTGTTTTTAGATGTTTGCTGCTGTTTTGAGTCGCTGCTTGCGCTCATTTGTCGACAACATGTGTCCTGCTTTTTCAATGTCTTTATCTCTTTACTGTATACATGCACATAGATAAATGAACAACATATGTTGGGCGTATCAACCAATCAACTGACCAGTGAACCTGGACACTACAGAACCACTTTTAACTTCTTAACAACCTCTATTTTTTCCCTAATTTAAAAGTTACCAAAGCACCTGTCATATCATAAATTGGGTTTTCAACTGCTGATCTATGGCATATACTGTATCTTGCTGATGGTGTGATAGAGGGACAAACCACCTACATGGTCATGTAGAGTGGAGGGTTTGTTTTGGTCCAGTGTGGTATTATACTGACCCAAACTAGCAATGTATTGGTGCATCTCTCATTCATTTACTTCTATTTACCCAATCATAAGAGACTTTGTTGTATATCAAATGACCAAAAATATGAGGAACATGAATGGATATCTGTTATGTAATAGAATGCAAAGTTACTGCCATTACTGCACTTTATAGTCACCCCCAAAGCTCCATTCTGAAAACCCTAATTTAATGGATCCAAAAAAGGCCTTAAACGTTTGTAGTTTTTTTAACAAATGTCACTTGGACAGAAGTAAAGAGTACATCTGTTGGGGACTATTTACAGTATTCCACATTGGTGCTCCAGAGAGTGTTTAGGGCAGCAGGCCGGCGAAGATAAACTGTAGGCAGATGAAGATGCCACCCAGTGCAACAGTGTGCTCCATTGATTATGTGATACACACACAATACTTGTTAGCGGGATCAATACGTTGCTGGTTTTCATGGGGTTTGTTCACAGCGAGATGAGAAATAAACACAGCATCTGTAATCTGATCTGAGTTTCAGCTTCACAGCGGAGAGAAGAGGCTCATTCATGAACGGATTTGGAATTAAATTCTTACATAATTCTGTCTTGTTCAAGCACTGCGGACAGAGAGGGAGGGGGGTGAAAAAAGAAAAGAAGCAAATCTCTGTTCCCTGCTTTCATTTTGTGGAGCGCACATGCTCCAATGTCAAAGACTGACCTTCAGCAAACAATGTAAAGAGACAGAAGAGACAGATAATGGGAGGACGACAGGAAAGACAATAGAGCAAGAGATAGAAAGGAGAGTGACACGCAAAGAGAAAAAAGAGATGGGGTTCCTCCGGTGCCAAGAGAGTCGAGTGGATGGGGCGAATGATGAAGCGGAGATACGATTTCATCCTCTTGATATAAACAACAGACAATGTGAAGACGCAGCTCAGAGTGATTGAGCTCAGAACAAAGCCGGTATTATCGCCACAACAGCTGTGTTTGTGGCGTCGTCTCTGAACAAGCTACGAGGAGCGAGAGGCAAAGTGAGTGGTTTGAAGTGAGGCGTGCATTGTTTTCGCAAATCCTCGACGACAATTGCGGATATGAGATGCAAGACAACGGCATTAAAGAGGATGATGCTTGTTTTCAAAACACTCCTGCACACCTGCAGCAGGAATGTACATTTACATATACTCCATACTGCAGCAGTAAAAAGCTCCACTCATCAATTTGCCTGTCAGTGGACAAGAGCTGCTCACAGCAATAGCATAAATATGGCCACCTTTATGACTTATTTTAGCCTCTTTTAGCTCAAAATTTTGGATGTGCAATAAAATTAGAGACTCGCTGTTTCAGAAAATGGTGCATTTCGCAGCAGGAGGTGGACCTTTTTCTAAAACAGAGCGAAAAGGAGAGTGAATGTCAAACACCTTGACGCAAATATGACTCTAGATGGGCGATCGTGTTGTTAACAGAGATGCAAAAATACAATCAAGAATCAATTAATCAGAGAAATAAACTAACTACAGTAGATGTTTTTCCATATGCTGATGAAACTGTTATTTAAATCAGTGACAGCAGCAACAGAAAATCAGCTCAGATATATTGGAAAGAACAGAAAAAATAAAAATAAATTTAAAAAAAATAATAATAACTTCATTGAAAGTCACCCTGTGTGTAGGTGTATAAAATGGAGCTATGTCTCATGTGATAAACCTAGTGACGGGGTGTCTTTTCAAGTCCTAAACACGTGATTTTTATGGGTTAATGACTAAAAATAAACACAGATCATGTGAAAAACTAAAGTCAAAATGAGACTTAAGTGGACAAATAAAACTATAATAACACCATACGTTGTATATAAAAGATGAATGAGTCTAAAAAGTGAAGCCAATTCCGGAAAGCCTTAAAGTTGTATTTTTTTCTCATGTCCAGCAGGGGGCGACTCCTCTGACTGCAAGAAGAAGTTGGATTGCATTGAAGTCGATGAGAAAATGGACACAGTTTTCACTTCACCTGGTACCTCAGTAAACGTTTTCTTAATGGGATTCAGGTCTAAGTTACTAGTTTTCCAAGGCTCCTTCAATACAGCATGATGTTCACTTTGTAAATTAGGGTCTCATTTAGAGGGAAACAGATGATGAAGCAGTGTATTCCTTACGTATCATGGAGTGTAGTGGCTTCCAAAAGCACAAAGGATTGATGGCCACATTTCAAACTAAAGGGTTCATAACAGCAGATCATGATACATGTGATACATGTGAAAACTGTTGCATCCATCTTTTATATACAGTCTGTCTGATACAGGATTCTAACTCAAGTTTTCTGAATGAAAGGAACCTCCAAATGCTACCTTTGCAGCTCTTTGTAAGTCCCCAGTTATGACTCTGTTGCCATTAAGTAAATGGATATTGGCTCTAGAGAGCTTTTCAGAAGGTGGAGGTCCATATATGTGGACCACGATCCAGGTGGTTAACAATTATTGGATTGATTGCCATGAAATTTGGTTGACACATTCATGTTCGCCTCAAGATGAACTGCAATATCTCAGCTCATCAAGCATCTTAACAATAAAATACACATAAGAGCTTACACAGTTAGCATTATTGTCATGATTACAGTTACACGATGAGACAGATTTTCTGAATTGCTGCAGATGTTCCAGATTTTTGTCAGTGATTTAAACTTGGCTTGACAGGTGTTTCCAGAGCTTTGCAGGTGGGATTTGGTATCGAGTCGCCACCTTCTTGTGTTACCGGCAGAAAAATTTCTTAGATCGATGCAACATATGTTTCTAGGCACCACATTCAACAGAAGCTTTGCGTTGGGTGAAATACCATCACTCACCAACCCTAAATCAGCTGCTATGAACATAATGTGACACTGAATAATGAAATGTAAATGATTTCCAGGCTGCTGCAGTTCTTGGATAAATATACTTGGTAAGTTTCCATCGGGTTGGCAGAGGACAGAAATGAATGGAAAACGCATTAAATGCAGGAAAATGAAACAGACGGTTGGAGAGTGAGGAGGAAGATGAGAAGAGGAAAAGCCAGGTAATGAACAGAAGGTTTCGTCTCCTGAGGGATCGAATACACCTACGAGGTTCAGCATCCGCCGTGGCTGGAGCTCCTCTGCAGGCTAACACCAACAGAGACGAGAAGCAAACCTCTGGAGGAGCGTCTGTGGAGATGAAACGCAGGAAACACCGGCCGCCCCGACAGGTTTCTCACTGTGGAGGCTGGAGTGTGCCGCCGGAGTGACTATATTTCTATATATGTTGGTTCAGGCTTTAAAAAACTGAGGATTTCCTGATAAACTGAGTACTTTGCAATTTCAACACATCGCTGGCAGTTCCAGTATCACCTAGCAGCCATTTTATTACTAAGAGCAAGCATTGTGATTTGTCACAAGAAAAAAAATGCAGAAAAAGCATGTTCATAATCTAAACACCACTTCATGCATATATACTGATCAGCCACAACATTCTGACCACTGCCAGGTGAAGTGAATAACATTGATCATATTGGTTCTATGTGGTGTTCTGCTGGAAAACATTGGATTTTAACATCCATGTTGATGAGACTTAGACACCAAAATAAACACTGTCCCACAACAAACACACTCCCTCATGTAAATGGAAATCCCAAATGTCACTGCCTACCCCTGCAGGAAAATGCACCTGATCACATGGAAACAACATCAACCAATCAGGAACATGTTGAGGAACATGACAATGGTCCAACACGTTGATTAGACCTCCAAACTTCCTACACCCCATTCTGATCAAGCATCAACAGGATGCAGTGGAACAAGTTTGATTGACAGAGGCCCCACTGCACAAGCCAGAGTAGCCAAAGGATCCAGTGCCAACGTCCTGGTTCCAGACCCCATAGGACACCCTGAGAGGTCCTCTTATCCATGCCCAATGGTTCAGAGTATTTTAGACCACATAAGGGGGACCAACTCAATATTAGACAGGTGGTCATAATGTTATGCCTGATCAGTGTATTTGGGCTGCAGTGTCCAGGTGGGTAACTGGTTGATCAGTGTGCTTTCAATGAACCAAATTGTCATTGGTTGGACAATTCCATAAGTGGAAAAGCGCCACATCAACAGCTTCCCAGGATTAATCCTTTATTTTTGGTAGAAGGAGGAACAGACTACCTGTGAACACTCCTGTGTTTCACAACTTTGAACTTGGCCCCGTCTTATGGAGACTGCTTAGCTGAACACGAAAAGAAGCAAAAGAAGAAGAGTATTCATGTTTTTCTTTAGTTCAGTCCAGCCCTATATTCCGCAAGACCCCAGGTTGTGTTCAGTGACAAGATTTTTCAAGTATATTGAACGGTTAAGATCAGGAAAATATGTGTAAATATGCGAGTCTAGGTTCAAATGATATTACACCGTACCATCACAATGATGACATTTAAAGAGATTCTGAGCTGAATAAATTCTAAAAACGTCCATGAAATGTGAGAAAACATCTATAAAAGGAATGGTTTTTTATTCCATTTGACATTTTATGGAACGTCTGTAAGGTAAAATCATTTCATTCATCTGTCTTAATTTTTTTAAAAAGCCGGAAAAGCAGAATTTTACTGTATTTTTTAAAAAAATCTTCTGCCCAGACACATTCCAGAGTGCATTTCAACTGGAGATCAAGAAAAACAGCATTTAAACTCCTTTAAAACCTCCATATGAAACGCCAATAATTGGCTGCGATCATATTTCACTGTCTGCTGGTGATTCATCATCAACATGAAACTGTAATTAACTGCTTGAGAGATTCCTTCAGAAACATAAATCAATGAACCACTGCAGCGTATTGTAGCCTCCATATGAAAGCGTTTCGTCTTATAAACTGGAATGAACTCGCAGTTGTTCCAGTTCTCCAGTAAAACAAACACGCTGATCTGAGCCGGTTGTTGCTGCTTGATCAGCTACTGTATCACATAAAGCACGTGCGGATAAAAACAACTCGGACATATGCTCCGCTGCCTTCAGCGCAACCGACGAGGCTTTTATTCCAGCAGGGATCCAGATGATTCGGCTGCCAACATGTTCGCTGGTGACTGGGTGTAACGCCAAGCTGCTTTTATTTGTTTCAGATGGTGTTTGGACTGAAACGCAGAACAAAGCAGATTGATGAGAAAAGATTCTGTGGTGAGAGGACTGGTTTTTTTGGCTTTTTTCATTGTTTTCCCTGGAAGCCCTGTGATTTGGACGAGTAATTTGGATCACAGAGAGTCTGATACAGCAGAGCGACGCTTTGAATAATGGCTTTATCTGACAAATGAAACGGGCCCGTTAGCCGCATTCTGACTGATGCTGAGCTATAAACGATGTTGATAAGAAAATTAATGTCTTTGACGCCAGTAGAAAATGATAGATGTGATAAGAGCTAACATTACCAGAACCATCACTGCCGCTCAGATGGCAGAACATCCAGCCTCTAAACTCTGCCATGATCTCACACCATCCAACTGTCAGAATAATGGTCGCTACTCGGGTGCTGCAACCTCTCCGAAAATCAAAACCGGCGGCAGATCTCATGGAAAATCTTAAATGAATCAGGGTTAAAATACAGTTTGAAAGTGTGGATTAACATCAAAAGGTAAAGTACCAATCAATTCAAAAGGACTAAAAGGTAGCAAACAGTCAATCAGTGTTGGCATGTTTCGGATGGAGGCGCCTCAAAGCACAGCAGTGGTGTTATAATGTTAAATGACGAACTGGTCCCTTTGTGATGAGAGGGGTTTGCATTTTAGGTGCCATGCATGAATGACTGTTATAACTGGGACTTCTATTTGTGCTCCAGTAGTTCCAGCAAATATTCAGAAGTTCTGGAGTTTGTTTTATGTGACTTGGGGACTGCTAGCTAGCTGTAAATATTGAAAAATGACAAGTGTTACACGTTGAGTGAGGTGGTGCCACAATGACTGAAAGAAACAACAGACTTCTCGCAGCAGGGATGTTATGAGCGTTGACCTCAACTATCGTCTCAGTGTTATCCCCATACAACCTGCACCAGTGAAGTTGTAAGGTTCAAATCATGCCTTTTGATTCAATGCGTGCAGCTTTGCGAAGAACTGCTGCTCCCTCGTCATGAAAAAAGGAGTCCAGCTGAGATGAGGTGAATATCTGCTCTGGATGCCTCTGGAGTCTTTACTTTAAAGGTTTTCCAACTGGGAGGGGTTCCAGTTCCAGAGGTTCCTGCAGGAGAAGCTGGAGAAGCAGTAGGTCTGCTGTCACCGTCACCTGAACTCAGACTGAGAACAGACGGGAGAATGCATAATTTCCTCCACATGTTTGGGTGCAGCTCGTGTCTCAGACTGCTGCAGAGACTCACTGTAGCATTGAAATGCTGATTGTGTCCTGGCAGATTCATTAGCCGCCTCATAAATATTGATTTACTGTCTATTAAGCATTTATAACCCCCTAAATAAATATTGAATTAATGTAAGGTTAAACAAGACACCATATCAGCATGCATCATCTTCCATCCATCCATCCATCCCTCGGCCTCCTCTCCCTGCCCTGCAGGAGCGTCACCATTCTTCTCTCGGCCTCCATCTTCCCTTTTTTAACCCAGAAATGATAAAGTGATTGACAGATTGCCTTCCTCTGCCCTCCGGCCTGTCTGACCTCCGCCGGCCCGTCACCAGGACGAGGCTCGCAGTCGTAGAAAAGGCCAATGAGCTGGGCAGAGTGTTAATCAGGCTGGTGCTAAAATTAAAACCTGCCTGCCTCCCCCCTCTGCTGCTGACATGATGGTGTTCGTCTCTCTGGGAGGTGTTGAGCGCCGGGAGGAGCCCGAACGGCTGAAACCTTTCGTTGCTGTCTGTCACTGTCGTTCTCCCTCACTGTCGGAGCTGCTGTTTATCTGCCTATGAGGCTTGTTTCTCTCTTTGTGCTCCTTCCTATTGATCTGACCCGGCTCTTTGTTCGTCCTCCTCCAAAAAAAAAATCTGCTCCTTCTGACAGTTACGTGAGGGGAAACGGTTCTCTGCGCCCAAACCTGGAGCTTGAACGCCTGAACTTTGAAGGCTGGAGCACGCAGGGAAACGTTAGCGTGATGGTGCATCTCAGCTTCCACCCTGCTGTCAGGAAGCTTCTCCGAGCCTCCTCCTCCTCCTGCACTGCTTTGTTTCCGTGGCAACACATCCCCGACACTGGGTGGATGTGACTGTCGGCCGGCGTTGAGGGATGTGCGGGGCTTTCCGGTTTGGAGCTGGAACTTGAGGATGTTAACATTTGATAAAGTGTAGACAGACACGGGTCAGTCATGTGATTTCTGAAGATAGAAACCAAACAGATGTGAAAGAAGTCTTTGTTGATTCTAGCTGCTTTCCCGGGACGCGGGATTTGGATTTAACCAACTTACAGCAGAGGCTCATTTGGGCAAACAGTCGGTCTTTATCCCCTCTCAGACATGAAACTCCTCTGTGTTAATCTGACACCATCTGAACGTGTCAGAACGTGCTTCATTGTCGTGTAGGTCTTCATGTACGTGGAATTTGAGGCGGCGTTTTGGGGCGTAACAGTAAACACTGACAAGTAGAGCATTTTTAACGGACAAGTGTAACAAATCCAAGGAATTATTAAAGTAATGGAAAGAATTAGAAATATTTTTACTCTGCCAGAATGTGCAAATGGTTTTGCCGAAGGATTATTCCTCGTCGTGTCTAAACAAACTTCCTTGCCGTTTCTCCGTTAAAGTCGTGATGGCAGTCTTACTAAATCGGATCTCCAAACATTTCACTCTCGAGAATGCACAAGTTTGTAAAGCATGCAGTCACGATACATTAACATTGATGTATCTGCGAGTGTCAAAATCATCCCTTTCATTTACTTTGTTCTACAGTTTTACTCTGTTACAAACCGAAATGTCCCGAAAAATACAACTTTACTGCAATGAAGACAGAAACCCGCGAACAATGCATGTAACCAGGTTTTGGCGAACAAGTTCAGTTTGTTGCCCCCAGCTGTTTAGGACTAATTCCTCTGAGTTTAATAAATACCTGCAGCATCAAACAGCAGCAGGGTCTATATGATCGAGTTTTGTAAAATGTACTCAGATAACTACATGATAGACTCTCCAGCTCAATAGGAGGTTAAAAAGAAGAACCTATGACAAAAGAAAATGTGTCTTCTCTCTTAATATTTTGAAATGGGAGCGTGCCTACGTTCCAACAGCCCTCCGTTCCCACAGCCCTATCTTCTCACAGCCCTACGTTCCCACAGCCCTATGTTCCCACAGCCCTATGTTCCCACAGCCCTATCTTCTCACAGTCCTATGTTCCTACATTCCTATGTTCTCACATTTCGAAGATTTTTTTTTTCTAAATTAGGCCCTATGTTCCCAGCGTTCCCGCATTTCCACCCCTGGTAGTTAGGGGTTCGCCATTCAATCCCACGGCTGGTGATTTGAAGTAGAGAGCTAGCTTCCAAACTCTCTGGAGCTCAACACGACTACTCCAACATGGGGTTGCTGTGGAGCGAAGAACCGTGTGGAAATATCTGCGTTTTCCCTTCGGGTAAATGTGGTCTTAGAAATGTGAGACATGGGGGAAGTTCGGGCTGTGGGAACATAGGACTGTGGGACCATTGGTGTGTGGGAACATAGGGCTGACCCCCAACAACCGCTCTTCATAATACTACCCCATCAGACTCCATTCCATAAAAAAGTGATTTGTTTAAATTGGACTGGGAGGTTGGGGTTTATTTTCTGCATTCAAAAAAGTTATTTTCCTTTTTTATTTTTTAAAATCATAGTCTAATTTTGTACACGCTGAAACACGAAAAACTAAAAGTGAGAGGAAGACGTTATGCAGCAAAGGTTCTTGAGCAGAACAACCACAAATGCAGTCGTTGCGGTTCTACACAATGGAAGCCACTCTACCATGACACACCTTGGAGTTTAATTTCATTTTGTTCACTCACAAATGAATAATCATGAAAACACGGGGATGTTCAATCTCTAGAAACAGGATAGAATTGTGGAGAACCACTTATCTAAAAACCAGGATTACAACTGGAACACGTAGTGTTGTGCAGCAAAGCCTTCCAAGACAATAATTCAGTAGAAAGCCTGCAGGGGAAATTACTGTAAATCATTGCATTAGGTGCATCGTGTTCATTTTTTTCCAGCCGTGCTGGATGTGTGCAGACAGCAGACTGTATGTTTGATTGTACAGTGGGCATGTTGTAGTTAATAGTGTTGTCTATCATGCAGAGGTTTTCTAGAAGATAGTTGTATGTGTTTTCTGCATCCCGGGGATCTTGGCAAGACTACAAAGATGGTGGATGTACTGCAGCGGCTGCAATGAAGTCGAACAGTGAAATGAATTTTAGTCAAGGTCATTAACCCTGTAAATGCCTGTAAATTTTTTCCTCACTCTCATTTTTTACCATAATATAAATTCCTGCACCTCTATGGAAGCAGAACAGTAGAAGTAGAGAGAACTCAAAAATGTCTTCTGTGCAGTAGAATGCCTTGAATCATAAATAACGACAAAATTAAAGCTGAATTTCTTTGATTATTAATTTTGGAAAAAGGGAAACAACCATATCCAACATCTTTCTAAGTGCTCACTGGTGTTATTCATACTAGAAACAGTTAATGTTTTTGACTTATATTTTTGATTTTCCACCATACTTGTCTCCTATCTGCTAAACACAGCCTGCAGTTCAACTGAAAAGTTGCCCAATTATTGGTATGTGACTGTTGGTTACAGCTGAGTTAAAAATGGCTTTGTGGTTTCGCTCAGCTGTGCAGAATCTTTAGTTTTTTTTTACAGAATCTGGAAAAAGCAAAAGCTTAATTTGTTATGGATTTTTAAATTTGACATTTGGAATATGGTGATTTGATGAAATATAACAATTTTAAGCTCAGAATTGCTTTTTCTGACGGAACAGCACATGACACATGATTAGGTTATGACCACCAGAAAGTAGAAAATCAGACGGTTCTTTCTGTTGTTACAGTTTCTGGCTGTGATAAATGGAGCAATTTTGGCAATTTTTCCAAACCTTTCAAACCTTACCGGTGGGTTTTTGGGGTTTCAAAAGAAAGCGTGCTGGATTTGTGACAGCAGACAAAATACTGTCTGAGTGTTTGTTTATACGGTAAACATTCTTCAGTTAATAACCAGGCAGAGGTTTTTTGAGGATAGCATTTGGGTAATCCTGACAAGACTACAAAGATGGTGGAGTAAAGCCGCTCGCTGTGGGATAAATATCAGCAAAGGTCACTAAAGGTTCAGAGCTGAATGTAAAAGGTATATTTAGGATGATAAGACAGGAATCGCAGCCCAGTGTGGCTTTGAAAACATGCAGCTACATCACAAACACCTTCCTCTTATCTTCCTCCTCCTTGTATTTCATTCCCTGTCTAGTTAACTCAGCTGAAGCAGGAATATTAAGATGGATGGACGGGCCGGAAAGAAAGAAGCAGATACATATGGGGTGGGGTGGGGGGACCTTAAAATGAAAAACGATGAAGGAGTGGACGGTGTCATTTCTGCAAAGTCAAATTCAAATCAGTCGTCTTACAAAAAAAAAAAAGTTAAAAGAAAGTCTTTCCAGAGTCTGTCAGATTAATCGACCAAACTGACATGCAGATTGACTAAATGACAAATAGCGGAAATTTTAAAACGGATGGCGGTCGTTTTGGAGGTGCAGCAGGTAACAGGTGTCACCGGATGATGAATTTCTTTAACGATGAAAGATGAGAAGTGAAGAATCTGCTGCTGCTGAACTTCACAAGAGTTGAGTGATGAAGTCGAGGTGATTAATTTTTATCACTTGTGATGAAGATAAATTGACGAAATCAAAGTGTTGCTGCTGACAAAGAGCGACTCTTAGATGTTGTGAACGTAACACCACGCCGGCGGAGAGGCCCACAAACTTTAGCTTTTAGATCTTTGCTCGTAATTTGAGTCTCCCGGGGCCGTAATTTATAGAGTGCTGTTGTATTTCTTGTGATTTGTGTGTGTCGGTGAGTGTCTGTGTAGATCTGCTGTGGCAGGAAGCTTTTGGCAGCAGCCAGACAATCTCTCTGATCTACAGTGTGAAGTGGACACTTAATTCAGCTTCACCTGCAGTCACTGAGAAAGACACAAAGAGACACGAAATGACCACAGAGACACTTAAAAAGACAAATAAATACAAAGAGACACAAAATACCTGCAGAGAGACTGATTGAACACAAATAGACTATAAAGGGATGAAAAACACCCACAAAGAGACACAAAATGAATGCAAAGAAAGACAAAACAACCACGAGGAAACACAAAAAAGCAACAAACTCAGACAAAACAACTACAAAGAGTCACGATATGACCATAAATATGCACAAAAAGACCACAAAGAGTAAAAAAAAACAACTACAGAGACACAAAATTACTACAAAGACAGATAAAACAACTACTATGAGAAAAAATTACCACAGACAGAAATACAACAAAGAGACACAACATGGTTACAAAGAAAAAACAAGTACCACACCAGCAAATAGTTGCTAAAAACGACACAAAATGATCATAAAGAAATACATAACAACCGCAAAGAGACACGAAGCAACCACAGTGACAAAACAACCAAACAGAGGCACAAAACCACT
This sequence comes from Dascyllus trimaculatus, assembly GCA_024666655.1. Taxonomy (NCBI): domain Eukaryota; kingdom Metazoa; phylum Chordata; class Actinopteri; family Pomacentridae; genus Dascyllus; species Dascyllus trimaculatus. The sequence continues at coordinate 8,837,081 of CM045461.1, forward strand.
CCAAAAAAACACACCAAAAGACTACAAAGAGAAAACTATTACAAAACAACAACAAAGACAAAGAAACTACTGCTTCATTGTCAACCAGTAACTAAAAAGGGCCGTAAAATGGCCAGAAAGACAAACAAAACAACCACCAAGACAAAACAATTACAAAGAGACCAGAAATAATCTGAGACTCAAAACAACTACAAAGAGACCTAGAAATACACACAAAACAACTACAAAGAGACACAAAACAACCACTGAGACAAAACAACAACAAAGAGACCAGAAATATATACAAAGCAACTACAAAGAGACACAAAACAACTACAAAGAGACCTAGAAATACACACAAAACAACGACAAAGAGACACAAAACAACCACCGAGACAAAACAATTACAAAGAGACCAGAAATAATCTGAGACTCAAAACAACTACAAAGAGACCTAGAAATACACACAAAACAACGACAAAGAGACACAAAACAACCACCGAGACAAAACAATTACAAAGAGACCAGAAATAATCTGAGACTCAAAACAACTACAAAGAGACCTAGAAATACACACAAAACAACTACAAAGAGACACAAAACAACCACCGAGACAAAACAACTACAAAGAGACCAGAAATATACACAAAACAACTACAAATAGAAAAAGAATACTATTAAGAGACACAGAATAACCCTAAAAAGAGACGGAACAACTACAAAGATACACCATGTGGCTACAGAAAGATGCAAAACAAGATGGTGCCATAACACCATTTGTCGTTGCTGGGTGTCTTGTTGTCGTGTATCAGGACTGGTTCCGTCATCATCCACTTCTGCCTAGTGCGGAGTCAGAAACATTAAAAACAAACTGGAGTGTCGGGCGGAAACAAGCAGAGTTTTGTCGAAGCAAACGGAGCTGCGTGATGCTCTGATCACGCCGTGTTAGCAAGTTGTAGTAGCATCCTCTGCTGCTCCGCCGTCAGACATTAAATATTTACAGGCAGTGCTAATTAGAGGAGGTACAGTGGATCAACACGCGCACACACAGGAAACCCAAAACCTTCATTCATACTCTACTTTTAGGACTGGACCTGTTGAGGAGCTGTGGATGGAAAATCCTCCTAATTACTGACACACACTTGTGCTCTGCCCACTGAGGCTCTGAATTATTCCTGTTTGATGAGCGCAGCAGACAGCACCTGAACTTTACCGCTGCTGGTGAAATAGTCGATTAACGCTGGCAATATTTTTGAATCAGCAAACAGCAAAGCATATCAACTATCACAGCTCCTCTGGAACACGCAGTCGCTTTGAGCAGGTCTGATTTGTCCTCACACAGCTGTTGAGTGTGGTGCTGTGGGACGCTGTTGGCCCGTAATGCAGCTATTAGAGATATGAGCAAAGAGGGGTTTCCTCAGCATCACTTGATGGCTGGACTGAATGTTTCTAAAGGGGCCATGCAGATATCTGCAGCTGAATCATGACTTGTCGTAGTTCCTGTTTCAGATATCTACAGTTCCATTCTGATTAGTTAATTCTTGTTCAAGATACACCGATCAGGCACAACATTATGACCACCTAATATTGAGTTGGTCCCCATTATGTGCTCAAAAATGCTCTGAACCAGTGGACATGGACAAGACGACCTTTCATGGGGGTCTGGAACCAGGATGCTGGCAGTGGATCCTTTGGCTACTCTGGCTTGTGCAGTGGGGCCTCTGTCAATCAAACTTGTTCCACTGCATCCTGTTGATGCTTGATCAGAATGGGGTGTAGGAAGTTTGGAGGTCAAATCAACATGTTGGGCCATTGTCATGTTCCTCAACATGTTCCTGATTGTTTGATGTTTTTGCCATGCAGTGGGGTGCATCTTCCTTTGGGGGTAGGCCAGTAACATTTGGGATTTCCATTAGCATGAAGGAGTGTGCTTGTTCTGGGACAATTTTTGTTTGGGTGCTCATCAACATGGATGTCAAAATCCAAGGTTTTCCATCAGAACACCACAAAGTACCAATATGATCATTGTTATTCATGTCACCTGTCAGTGCTCTTAATGTGGCTGATTGGTGCATCTTTAACCCTATAAATCTCTGGATATTAAAGACATATCTTTTTTTTAAAATGCCAAACTTACACCATGTATCAGAACTAGAAACTATCATAATAGAATTGTTGGATTTGCAACTTTTAGACGAATCTTGAGCTACCTTACCATCAAGAAACGTAATTAAATCTAAGCTTAAATTCATATTGCATCAGAGTCGCTTTATTTTCCTGGTTTCAATTTAAAAACTGTAATTAAAAACACACCATTTGCTCTAATCAGATTCTGTAAGAAAAAAAGCACACCACAGTGCAACAATGAAACTCCGCTGTGAACAACAGTCACATAAAAAAATATGTGACTTTTTCAGCTGAACCAGGCTGAACTGCAGGCAGTGTAAACACAGTAGGAGAAAAGGTATGGACACAAATTCAAAATCTAAATAGTGGGTAAAATACCTATCGTATGTACAGTCACCATTTCTTCCAGTACTGGCAACAACTGTGGACACTTTGGGAAAAAAATAGTAATGATTTATGGAATCGTTGCTGTGTTAAACTGGAGAGAAGACATTTTTGAGTTCTCTCTCCTTCTAGTCACGGTTGTGTTGTTTCCACAGAGGTATACAGGACTTTGTACTGCAGTAAAAATGAATCCACAGTGAGTAAAAATGTGACAGGAGCCAAAAATGCTCAGCAATTTCTTTAAGCTCAGAGGGTTAATATCCCTTAACTCCAGATATTTACAGTGTGCTGTTTAAACTGGAACTCTCTCTGATCCAGATTTAATTACAGATGCCTTAAATTAGAGTTTGGACTGGGTGTGATGGTGTTGCAGATATTCGTGGTTACGTCGGAAGCATTTCTTTCTACCGTGATATTGTTAAAATGTTTTCCATAAACTCCTTGCTGATGAGTTCTTTTTTTATTTCAAACCATTTTCTACAATCTTTTCCACCACAGCAGCCGCCATTCCTTCTGGTATTCAAATGTTTTGCTGGACTGAAATCCATTCTGAGGCACAGCAACTCTAACTCATCTGAATTAATGACGTCTGAGATGTCTGCATGTATCGGTTTGATTAGTCCAAACTGTATTACGGAGCTCTCTTGCTGTTGTCTGTTGTTTCGATATGATGACACTGTAGATACCTGGAACTAAAATTCGGTCTATTCACAGTGTAGTCACAATGACGTTCTCGTTATCTATACCTTTAATTCTGGTTCGCCAAACTCAGCCATTAAATGATGGCCCCAAACACATCCCAAAACTTTGACTTGAAGACCAAAGTAGACCAAGGAGTGCTGACTGTCGTGAACTTTCTTCCAGAGTTAACTGACTGAAATGACTGCAGGCTGTTTGGAACTTTGTAAACTTGAACTGTTCAGCTGGAATTCTCATTTGTCCTGACAGCTACTGCATTACATTCAAAACAAATGCCAAATAGAAGCTTTTTCCAGTCCTCAGACTTTTGAACCTTCACTGTACATCTAATATGACTTCATTACAGGTTTAAAGATTTAGGGATAATTAAATCAAGCCTCTGTCTCTCATGTTGGAAAGCGGCTGCTGGGATGTACAGTGCTGTGTAAAACTATTTGCCCAATGACTTTGTTTCACTTCTGTTCTTGAATCCCTTTAGAACATCGCATCATGTGCTGCTTTTTGAGACCCTTTAGCTACTTCACAATGCCAGACAGATTCTATTTAGTGATGTTTAGATTCAACAAGCCTGGCAGTAATCATATGTGAGTGTGGCTGGTGAGATTGAACCCAACTGTCAAATGAATTTAGTCATTTGGTAGATCGGTAGCTGAGGGGGGAAATACTTTTTCACATAGGGCAAGATGGGCCGGACGGCATTTTTCCTTCAATAAATGATATCATCATTTAAAAAATGCATTTTGTCCTTTCGTGGGTTATCTTAGTCTTACATTAAAATTAGTCTGATGATCTGAAACATTTGGTGTGAGAAATGTTTAAAAAAAATAGAAAGATTTCTGTACTTTTGCACAGCACTGTACACCGATCAGGCATAATATCATGACCACCTGCCTAGTATTGTGTTGGTCCCCTTATGTGCTCAAAAATGCTCTGAACCATTGGGCATGGACAAGAGGACCTCTCAGGGTGTCCTATGGGGTCTGGAACCAGGACGCTGGCAGTGGATCCTTTGGGTGCTCTGTCTTGTGCAGTGGAGCCTCTGTCAATCAGACTTGTTCCACTGCATCCTGTTGATGCTTGATCAGAATGGAGTGTAAGAAGTCTGGAGGTCAAATCAACATGTTGGACCATTGTCATGTTCCTCAACATGTTCCTGATTGGTTGATGTTGTTTCCATGTGGTGGGGTGCATTTTCCTGCAGGAGTAGACCAGTGACATTTGGGATTTCCATTTGCATGAGGGAGTGTGTTTGTTGTGGGACAATGTTTATTTGGGTGTCTAAGTCTCATCAACATGGATGTTAAAATCAAAGGTTTTCCAGCAGAACAGCACATAGTACCAAAATAATCAGTGTTATTCACTTCACCTGTCAGTGGTTTTAATGTTGTGTATATTCTTTTCATTGCTGCAGATTTTTGTGCAACAGATAACAGAAAGCCTCCCATCAGAGAACCACTTCATCCCAATTGTTGACAGCCTAGATTGTTACAAATCTATCAAGAACACTTGTTTCACTGATTTCTGTCTTCTGTTCTCAATTTCTACATAAAGGCACATTTCTCTTCTTTGTCGTTGCATTTTATCACTCAAATGGAGGTTAATTTGCATCCATTGACTCTGCATGAGACCCCCTTCAAGCTCCCATTTCTGCAAGAAACTTGCAGTTTATCCCATTTAGCAGCATGCGGTTAGAGGTCCTTTTCCATCCGGATGCAGACAACAATTCCTGCCAATTATGGTAAAAGAAACCGACAGAAAATAGATTTCAGGAAGAGCTTTACAATAAAGTGTATGCAGTGTATTCAGCGTATAGAAAAGGTTACAGTCATTATCTACTCAGGAGTTATAATTCCCCAAGCTGTCAGCACATTTACAGTGAAACAGAAGAGCACAGAGGGGGGAGGACTTGTCATCCAAAAGTGGCGGCGCTAACACTAATGCTCGGAGACGGCAAAGAGGCAGAAAAAACAGACATGTCAATTGGTAGGCATCCTCCGTTAATCACATGTGTCAGTGAGGAGGAGGGCTGCCATTTTTTCCGACTGCTCTGCAGTGGGTAGATTGTAACCACAAGCAGCAGCTCCGATGGGAACGTGGTGATTACTGTTCTCTGTTTGATTGCCACTCGCTCCGAATCGGCCGGTAATGAAGAGTCCGGCTCTTATCCGCTAACGGGCGCAGGGTAACCCGTTAATTAACCCCTAATGAATGAACCCTAAAGTCACAAACAGCAGGAATTCTTAATCCACATGTTACTGTCTCAGTTTTCTGTTGCTGAACTGTGTCTGAACTTTAAACTAAATCAGGGATGAAAGTGTCTTAGACTTTCTGTTGCTGCCATCGCTGAAGAGGAACTGCTGGAAGAGGGAAACAAGTACATTTATTTAAGTAAAATGTCTGCTACTTATACTTTACTCGCCAATTCATACTTCTACTCCATTACAGCTAAGAGGGAAATACTAGATTTTCTACTCCACTATTCCCCCATACTTTTCTTGTTTTCTTTTTACACTCTACCTTTACAAGCCTTCCATTGCCTGCTGCAGAGAAGCATCGCCACATCATGATGCTGCCACCACCATGCTTCACGTTGGGGATGTCTTGTCCGCCCAAACATAGTGTCTAGTCTGACAGCCGAAAAGTTCAATTTTGAGCTTTGGCAGTTTTTTGTTTCTCTTTGAAAACAAAAGGTAGGCTAGCCAAGTCTGGGTAGCTTCCACTCTGCAACCAATGTCCACTTGACCCGACTTGTTTTGTTAACACCGGCAGAGCTGTGCATCTGCTGCATCTCTGCATTTCATGGGTCCATATGTGGTGACGGCAAATAACTGTGAAAGCTTTACAGCAACTTTTAGACTTTCATGTCTCATTCTGTGATCCAAACGAGATGGCTGCATTGGGGACTTTGCTATGATATGTCTTTTCAGCATCACTACAGGAATGTACACATAGACAATCATAACTACAGCAAACTAACTTAAACACATCACGCTAAAACTTTTTTGCTGTATTTTCCATGACTAGTCTACAGGAGCAGTCCGTCCCCCATCATTTACTCCAATTTAAGGGGATTTTAAACTGTAATTAAAAGGCAGAAAGTGTGTTGATGTGCAGGCTCCACATCAAAATGAGCAAAAACAATGAAAAGGAAGATTTTGTGGCAAAAAGAAATCAGTTTTATGGAAATACTTCGGGATGATGCCTGATTTGAGACCGCTGTCTTACAAGTTTGACAATTTAAATCAGCACCACAAAGCTTTTCATGACGTGACAGAGCCAGATCTAAATGCAATCCAAAAGCAAAAACATCATTTCAAATTACTTTGCCAGTGTTGCACCATGTGAGAAAGAATCCTTTTATTAAAAAGTAAATGTATTTCCCAATTTAACTGCTCCAATTATTCCTAAATGATGAATCCTTTCGAAATAGAGTCATTCAAGTAGTATGAAGTATAGCTATATTGCAGAAATTCAAATTATGCAAAGCAATTTTTTCCAGTATCACACTGCCCTCCAAGATGGTCTATATAAACATATGAAATATAGACTTTTGCACACAAGAGCAACAGCTTCTTATGAATGCAGCTGTAATTTCCAGACGGCAGAGGAGACAACAATCAATAGAACTCTATATTGTGCAGCCAGGAAATCCCGTTTATACAAAGTCATGGTTGAATTTCCTGCAATGTCTGTTGGAATAAGAAACACAAATCAAACTACAAAACCAACACTGTGAGTCTAAACCAAAGGATCGCAACGATTTATCACCTAATCAGTCAAAACCATCAGGATATACAGTGATCCTTCGTCTATAGCTGGGATTAAGTTACAAACCCCCCGCGATAAATGAAATCTGCGAAGTAGCGACCTTATATTTATCATTTATATATACTTTAGGGCTTGATAAACCCTCCCCACACTTCCTATGCTCTTAAACCCTTCCTACACTCTTAAACCTATCCATCAAGAGAAGCTTCTACAGCCGTGTCTGATAATGGAACGAGAGTGCACCGAAAAGTGAGCCGTGATATGGCGCGAGATTATTGTACTGACTGTTTTTAAGGAAAAAATGTTAATGTTGTTGCCAAAGTCACATTTAAGAGCAATAAACTCATTTCAATGCAACAAATCTGCATCACATTGTAAAACTATTGCTCTTAAACTCTGCTGCAGTGCCTTTGAATGCTGGTTCCACCTATATTACTGGATAATGTGAAGATGCATAATGTGTGATTATGGAAGTCTTTATCTGGATTTCTATTTAATATCTTTGGCTGCTTTAAACGTTCGTGAGTGACACTGCAAATGGATGACTCAATCCAAATTCTCCGTGGAGCAGAACTAATTTAGACATATTGGATTTTCATATCGGCATGAAGATGAAGAATTATCCCAAAACCGACTTTTCCATCTGCTTGTTTTATCCACAAACAGATTTCCGCTTAGATTTCTTGGCAATTTTGCAGCGACCATAACATTATAGTTTCTCATGGTCCCAGTTTTTAAACTCAATAAGGTTTGGGAATCAAATTACCAATAACTTTTACTTAAGCAAGAAAAATGCACTAAAACCCTGTCAGTTTTCAACAGATTCTGTATTTTTCTTGCAGTTTTTTTGTTTGTTTTTGTTGTTTTTCTTTGACATTGCACAGCTTCTATCCCTGAGACAACTTTTCGGCGAAGATAACGGACCTATAAATACTCTCCTCCTCACCTCTCCTCTCTCTGCTAATCTTCCCCCTCGCTGCAGTTCAGACATTAATAACTTTGGAATAAAAAATTACCGAGGTGAACTGGCAAACGCTTAAGTGGAGAGGCGAAAAGGAAAAGAAAAAAAAAAAATTTAAAAAGCCCAAAATGCTCCCGACTCCCCCGCATGCTGATAAAGTCCTGGCTTCTGCTTTCTCTCCTGGTGTAATTATCCGAACCAGTCAGATATCACGCCACTAAATGCCAACTCCCTTATTAATCACCCATACACACATCATTTAGTCACACGCGCGCACACACACACACACACACACACACACACACACACACACACACTGTTGCCTCATAATGAGACGCTTGCAGAAGCCAAATTTGGTTTTAACGTTAAAAAAAAATCCCCCAAAGACACTGTTTTTTCTTCTGATTTTCACATCCCTCAGCCTTCTCCTCCTCCTGCTCCAGTTTTTTTTCACTTCAACAGCGAGATTTTCCATTTATGTTGTCATAGTAACAGAAAAAAACAACTAAATTGGAATTGTGCAAACATGACATACAGTATCTCCACATGTCTTTGCCTTCTCTCCCCCCTTTCCCCTTTCTCTCTCTCTCTCTCCCTGTCAATCCCAACCTCCACTCCATTTCCCTCCATTATGAAATGACCCATTAAGACGAATCAATCTCTTTGATGTTGTTTGCCTCGCCGCGAAGCTGCGACGCCGGCCCGAGCGGGAACACCTGAGAGGACGGTCATTAAAGGGATTATGGGTACAACACGAGGCTGCCAGGCGACACTCAAAGAGCCATAATGACGGAGCGGGCCGTCCCCGAGGGCGTCGTGACTTCAGCGCTGCGGTTAATGACGCAGCGTGTTGAGGAAGGGATCGGCTTCGTTTTGTCTGGAAGCCCAGGAATCTGCTCTTGATGCGTGATAACAGATGTGAGCTGCACATACCGACACATACGTGGTGCAGGAGAGTCAAGTCTTTACAGTTATTACTGCTGACGATGCACTGAAGCTGCTTTATAGGCAGGGATAAGGATGCATGATTAAAACCCGAACAGTTAACCTACAGTTACATTTAGCAGACGCTTTTATCCAAAGCGACATACATAGATAGGTAGGCGGGGCAGCATTAAGGACCTTGCCTAAGGGTCCTCAATGGACACCTGCACCCTGACCGGGATTTGAACCATGGATCTCCCATGCCAAAAAGAAACTGATCATCAGGTTTGAAAGGCACGCTGTCTGTACAAAATTGTGAAAATCAGAGCCAGAAACTGTCAAAACAGAGACAGCTGTCACATTTCATCATCCGTGACGCGCGATTCGGTCACAAAGCTTCACCAAATCTCTTCACCAAAAATTGTGGCTTTATCGCAAAATCGTTTTATGCCTCACTTATAAATCAGCCCCCAAAAAATGAGCCATTTGCTTGAACCAGATAATGTAAGAAACAAGAAATTCTGCGCCGCTGAGCTCAACCAGGAAGCGAGTAATTAATGAATTTTGACATTTCTCGGCTGAACTGCAGGCAGTGTTTGCACAGAGCACATGGCAGACAAGTCTGAAAGCACATTTAAAAAGTAAATATTAAAATATCTGATAACACTGTGGGCCTAATTCTTTTCCCCAGTATTGGTAACACTTGTGGATACTTGAAAAAATGTTGGATTCCATTCCATTCTTTCCAAGTGTTGCAAATAAAATGAAAAATAAATCAAAGAAATTAAACTTTTTTTTAGGATTCAGGGCATTATACCCACGTTAAACTGGAGAAAAGGCATTTAAGAGTTTTCTCTACCACTAGTCATGATTCCAAAGAGGTGGTTTAGTGAACTCTTGGTTTGATTTGTCCAGTTCGGACTACTGAGAATAGGCTTTTGCCAGTTTAGGCCGCCTTATCCTGCAGTGGTTACAATGCAACTTTATTAAAAATCCCCAAACAACATGGGCATCTAGCATCATGGAGGGGGTTTTAACAGGTAAGTCAGGCAAGTCTGACGTTCAACTGTGAAACATTTCCCAGCGCAGGAACTTGTGGTTTCAGGGCGGCCCGAGGCTTCGTTTCAATTGAGGGCCATTTTCGAAGGAGAAAAGAGTTCCTACTCCAGGGTAAGTACTGAAAAACTGCTGCACAGCGTTTGGCACTAATTTGTTAAACTCTGAAAGGATGAGCACCAATTTAGTAGAAGTCTTCTCCTCTCTAACGTCACCATCAGCATAACAAACCTCCACGGGTCTGTTTCTGTATATCATTGTTTTAAGGTAACCATGTGTGGCACATTCACTAAGATGACTAAAATGGATGCAGCTTCATTTCTGTTGCGTCAAATATGGTAGAGGTGCAGTTGAGAATCTTTCGGTTTAATAGGTTCAGTTTTCCAAAGCTCACTCTCAGCTGGTGATAATTACAAGGAAACTTGTTGCGTTTCAAAATTCCCCCGAGCATCTCTAAACCCTACAGACTTGCTGTTCAGTGTGGCCTGACAGGTTCGCAGCTGCTGCTCGCAAACTTGTTTTTTTAATCCTGCTTTTTGTACGTATTCCTGTCGTTGACTGTCTCATAACGTGCACGGCAGTTTGCTCGGCTCCAGTGGTTTTGAAACGGCCAAGATTTGAGGATGTTCTGTCAGGTGGCTCGAAACTGCAGTTCCTTGAATGACCACTTGAGGCAGGTTCTAAAAGTTAGTCAATCTCCACAGGCCTCCATGTTAAAATCTCCAACTTCACAGCACAATTAATCATGTAAACAGCCTGGTACAGAAACCGTTTTGGTTTCTATCATTAACTTGCCTCTTTATGACATCTGCAAGAGTGGGGATTTTAATATAGCTCACCTGTTTAGACTGTATCAAGCCCTAGAGTAATGCATAATTAAAGGTGTAGTTGCGTCGACAGTCCATGGCTCAGCATAGCCCCACTTATGCTCCATCTATTTGATCATTTTTGGACTAGCCGTCTGGGAAGGTGCCTTCATCACCTTTGCATGCAGTCATAGTTGCATCGTCTACCAATGCATGTGAGATGTTTAGGGAACAAGCATACACATCTGTCTTGCTACACCACCCCAAGTAAATTCTCTGCTTGGAAGAAACACCGAGATGTGATTAAACAACCACCATAATGCATTTATTGCAAAGAATGCAGTCAGAAAATAAGTGTTGCTGTCATAGACTCAACATTCTGAATTTTAAAAAAGCACCATGTCTCCAAGACCCATTACACTGCTTATGGGTCATTCACCTGCACCTTTGTTCAACAAATTATGGCGCGGTGAAAAGGTTTGGGTGGATCTTAATGAAAAAGAGCAAGCAGTTGAAACAGTTAATCAGGAGGCCTCTGGTGACCACTCCAGCAGCCTTAGATCCCCACAGAAGAATCTTTAGTTAATGTTTTCTCATCACCACTCTCACGACCGAACCCATAAATCCAGCCTTTCAGGAAGAAGCACCTATAAACTGGCACTCAGACATCCTTTTAGAGAACACATTCTTGCACCAACATGGCCAAACAAAACCCAGACAGAGGTTACGACACGCAGCCAGGATTGTGGCGAGCATGAATATGTTTTTTTTTTCTTCTGAGGCCAGCCTCGATTCAACGGCTTGAATAGAAGCCGCGCGAGAAAGGAGGCTTTAAAGATGTACATGTGTGGAGAAGGGCACCACAATAATAGCGGTGAATTTCAAAGCGAAGAAGGAAAAAAAAATGGGTCGTGTGAAGACTTTCTGAAGATTTCTGTGAAGCATTGTGGGGAGGAAGATGGGGAAAAAAATGGAAGCACAGAGGAAGACGGAGTGACGGACAGGCAGGAGAAGAGTTAGAACATGGAGGCAGGCAGACAGGGGAGATAACAGGAGGAAAGATGGCGTGACGGCATAAAGAACAGAAGGTGAAATGCTCGGAGGAGAATACAGGAGTCGACTGTTGTGTCTGTCTGCTTGTTCGGGTTTCAGACCTTCCTGTAATCCAGCTTTATGTCTGCCATGCTGCCACTGCACCTGTAATCTGCTTCCTGCGCTGCTGTAATCTCGCTTTAACTCCACTTATCTTCTGCTTCACGCCGAGGGAAATCTCACCGCCGAAAAACGCTGTGAAGTGAAAAGGAGGCAACACCATTCTCCATCCTCCTTCTTTTTTCTCCTCTTTCTCCTCTTTATCTCCAAATCCAAATGCTTTCCACTGACAGAAAACTGCCTTCCGCTTTCCGCTCCAGCTCTAATTTCCCCTCGATTTTTTCCTCTTTTACATTATTGTTCTTGTCTCAGGGACATTACTGCCGCTCTCTTCCTTGGCCTCCCTAATCGTGCCGTTTGTGATCCGTGACTTTAGGCCTTCTCTGCCGCTGACGTTTTTCTGGATCAAGGTTTCTACAATGATTTGAGGGTTGCTTAAAGAGGCGACTCCGATTTAACCCGAACAGTTTCGGGACGTTTTCTTTGCTCCAGTCACATTGTTCCTCGCTGTGGGCTCATTTTCCACTGCAATATAAAGTCCTGCACCTCTATGGAAACAACACAACCATGATTAGAAGTAGAGAGGACTCAAACATGACTTCTGTGCAGCATCACTCAGTTATAATGCCATAATAAATCCCAAAATAAATAAAGCATTTAACTATTTACCAAAAATAAACCTTAAAAAAACGATTATAATGCTTGCCTTTTCCTCTCTGCTCTGTGGAAACACTGCCTGCAGTTGAGCTGAAAAGGTTTTCCAGAATGTGGTTCTACTAAATCAATTCTTTTCGGCTAATGTTTTATTGAGACATGAAGAATACAGCAATTTTGATTAAATATCACCATTAATCGCAGCGGATGAGTGTCAACACCCTTCCACCCATGTCATCTCGTTGGCAAGAAACAACAATTGTCCAGGAGGGTGAGGGTCAAGCCTGTCTCGCCACCTCGAGGCCAGATCCTGGGCAGTTGAGAGGGGTGTGCAATTGGAAGATGCTAGTAGACTTGGACCAATAGGTCTGCTTCCTACCTGAGATCCTATCCACTAACCTACCACTTGGCCTGGTGCTATGGTTAGCTTCGCTTAGGCACGTTTACATCGTGGAGTTCACAGTGCCCTGAGAGAGCTCAGTAGAGGAGGCCTACGAGCGCAAGAAGCTGAGGTATATGGAGCTTGCCGGCGATGCAAAACAGCAAGGCTGGAAAGTGAGGGTCTGACCAGTTAAAGTAGGCTGCAGAGGGTTCGTAGCCACCTCGACATCCAGGCTTCTCTGGGAGATGGATGTCAGGTGATCAAGGACCTCTCCAGAGCTGCGGAAAAGGGAAGTCAGTGGCTGTGGACGAAAAGGAAGGACTCCATCTAGGCCTTCAAGTGAGTAGATGGCAGCTAGGGGGTGAACCTGGGACGCTGGGATTCACTGCTGAACCCTCTGGAGGTGTTGTGGGCCTGTCAGCGAAACACTTAGGAAAGGAGGCGCCCACTTGATGACCCAGAGGATGCCCTCACTGACCTGACCATCCCACAGAGTTTAAGTAGGTGTCTCATGTATGCAAGAAGGGATATCGACATCTAATCCTACACAACAGATCACAATTTAAAGCTTAATTTTCCGTCTGAGTCATTAATAGCTTCTCGGTTGCTTGGGTGAATGCAAAAGTCTGTGTCATTTTGCAAAAGCTTTTTAACGCAAAGCAAACTTTTGAAGTGATTTTAGCTAAATGTCACAATTTCAAGCTTGGACTTTCAGACAGAATTGCTCGTCATCTATGATAAGATCAACAAATGTCGTAAACCTGAAAAAAGTTCCAGTTTTTACAGTTTCTGGCTCTAACAAATGGTGTCTTTTTGGTGAAGACCACATGACCTACAAATGCCCTGGAGCATTTTGGGGTTCAGAGGATTCAACTGTGCTAGATGTGTGACAGAATACTGTGAAAAAGATGTACATATTTTACTGCTTACATTCTTATTTAGTCTCCTCTCTGCTCTGTGCTAACACTGCCTGCAGTTCAGTGGAGTCACTTATCGCTAGGAGTGCAGAATTTTGTGTTTTTTTTGCAAAATCTATTGACGTCAAATGGTTCATTTTTGGAAAACTTTCAAATGAGACATGTGGAATAAAGTGAATTTAATGAAAAGTCATTAAGGTAAGTTTTTTACAGAATCTGATCTCAATAGTTCAGGGACCATCGTAAAATGTGGCAATTCTTTGTGTCGTTACGGTTTCTGCTCTGAAAAGTGCTGTGATTTTGGCGGCTTTTGTCAAAGACAGCATGCCACAACATTCAAATGTGCCAAACTGCGTTAAATAATAAACTTAAGTTGCCGTGAGACGTCGTCTTTATGACGGTTGTTACAAGTATGCACATTACAGTACCTCCGACATGACACTGGAGAGAAATTAATGGCTTGTGTCGTGTAATATGAAGCGCAAATGCACCTTGGGAGTCGCAGTTAACTTTTCCCTTTTAGTTTTTTTGTCTTGACTTTATATTAATGCATTTTCTAACACAGTTGTTCATCTGTTGAACTGATGATTCACCAAGGAGAGTTTTGAAGTTCTCCAACTGAACGAGGCTTCCTGAACCAGTTCTAAACACTGCATGGTCTCCTGAAAAAAGATGTTTACTGGTTCTACCCCCAAAGGTTTACCAATATGGGGCTAAAATTGGTGTCTCTAGAGTAAAAACTGGAAGTTGTTGGAGCTTCAGTTAAAGTTTCTTGATGTTTTCTTTTGTCTCCGCCATCGGTCAGCGGGTCGCACATGTCAGCGACAAGAAACAGATTCTGCCTCAGTTCATTAAAACTCCGTCTGAACATCCAGAAATCTGCTTTTCTGTGTGCATCTTATCTTTTCTCCGGCTTTCTTCCACTCAATCTAACAAACCTTTCCTCCTCCGCGTCCTCGATAAATCTCTCTGCGGGTCCCTCTCGCCTCCCGCCTCTCTCTGTCTTGAACTCGCAACCTCTTTATTCAGATGAATCTGTCTTTCATTACCTGCCGCGCCACCCCCACCCTCCCCGCTGCTTCCTACAACGCATCGAGGACCCGCTACATAACTCTCGGGTGTGTCGAGGCAACAGAAAAAGGCGTGCAGAGAGAGGAAGACGGAGGTAATTTATGCATGGTTCTTTAAAGGAGTTCCTGTCTGTTTGTCGACTCGCCAAAAGAACAAGAGACGTAGGGGGGATGTTTTCGCAACCCGGCATTTTACAGAGCTCTGCAAAAAAAGCACAATGAGAGCGGAAAGTGACCGAGAGAAAAGCTTTGAAAAACAAAGCCGAGGTCAATGGAAGCCTTTCAGGTGGTGAAACTCATCTTACGGCAGCCATAATGGATGCATTTACAGGACAGGATACCATTATTTGTAAGTTGCTCAACAGGCGAATGTGATGGAAAAAGGTTCACAGCACAAGAGCATTAACCCTGTGAACCTCGATATCCGCCGACGGCTTTAAAAGGTATGTTTTCCTTTTGAATATCGGCAGAATTCCACCATTTATCACAGCAGGAAACTCTAAAAACAGAGAGAATTGTCAGACTTTTAATTTCCGATGGTCCACAAACTATTCATCTGTGCCATAACATTCTGTTGTGGAAATTAACCAAAACTAACATTAAAATCTTGAATTTTCTCATTCAAAAGTTCACCAAAGATGTGACATTTGCATCAAACAGATTCTGTAATAATTACAGTGAGCCCTCGTCTGTTGCGGGGGTTAGGTTCCAGAACCCCATCGCCGCGATAGACGAAATCCGCTAAGTAGCGACCTTATATTTATTTTATCATTTATATATAGTGTAAGGCTTTATAAACCCTTCCTACACTGTTATTAACGTTTCCCAAACTCTTATAAACGCTTCCTATGCTCTTAAACACTTCCTACACTCTTAAACCTTCCATCAGGAGAAGCTTCTACAGCCGTGTCCGATAATGGAACTAGCGACACAGCGATGCACTTGAAACGCCCACTTTGGAAAAACTTTGTCGTATTTTAAACGCACCGACACCGAGGACGTCCGGCTGCCTACCAGGAAACTGATGATGATGTTACTGTAATCCTACAGACTGTCGCCGGTTGTCTGACGGTCATTTCCAGTAAACACTCACCGTGTGGGACCAAAGGTTCTGGCTGGCTTCCATCACCGCCAATCAATCAGCGACCGACTAGCTCAAGAGGAAGCGGCCGTAGCTGCGTTTTCCATACATGCATCTACTCATCTGCTGTACGCTACGTATTTTATATACAATTTAAAAATCCACAATACAGTGAAACCAGGAAAAGTGAACCACTAAATGCCGAGGGACGACTGTACACCTTTCCCACATACAAACACATTACGTTTTAAGACAAAACTCACTTTAAAGCACTGAAAGACGCAGGTCAGCTCAGAGCTCTATGATCCATTCAGCACCACAAACCAAAAATCTCAAATGGAGTGTCGATATCTAGTCTGCTGCCCTTAACACTTCCCATACATGCTGAGGTAGAACTTGTAAGAATACGGTTAAAAAAAGAACATTTTGTCCATGAACTCAAGGAATCTGAAGACACTTGCTGCTGCCTTTGGTGCATAGACAACTATTAGTGCCTGTTTTATCTTGATTCTGTCAGGAAACAGACATTGTTGACATTTTTAATTTACAATTTGCTGTTATTTTACAGATTTTCCCTGTTTTGTAAAATGATGTGATAAAAAATGTTAACTGTAATGAAAAAATAATGACAATAATAGGAAAAACAGAGCAAACTTGTAAATATATACTTATAAATGGTGATCTGTCCTTTTACAATGCAAAATTACACTATTGTTACCGTATTTATAAATTACACTATGCTAACTGTAATGAAACTGCCATTATTTGAACAAAAAGATTGTATATCACAGACTGAAAAATGGTAAATCACTTCTTAACTGTTATTTTACAGATTTTCTCTGTTTTGCTGTAGATAGTAATTTATAAAAATTAGGGGAAAAGGGTATTAATTAACATGTTGATAATAAAAAAAACAACAAAAAACCAGAACATAACTGGAAAAAAATCAGTAATTTTGCAAGTACTATATTGTTCTTTTACAATGTGCAACTGTGAAATTAAACTGTTTTACTGCGTTTAAATAAGTCTAAAAAATACCATTGTTTTACAGATTTTTGCTGTTATTTGCAAGAATATATATGTATATATATATATATATATATATATATATATATATATATATGTATATTCGAAATTTAAAAATAGGTCAATTTACATGTTGACTGTATGTAATGTCCATGTCAAAAATCTGTATTTTAACACATAATTTGTCCCTCTGTAATGCTTGGCTGTAAATAATTTAGTTCAGCTAAAAAATGTCATTATTTTACAGGATATTTTCTGTTATTTTTACAGTTGACTGTTATAGTATTCCACAGTTTTCTGAACATATTTTTTTGGCCCTCTGGCTGCCAGATTTTTACATTTGCTTTGTTTTGTTTTCCGATTTTCTTTTCCGGTGTGTTACAAAAATACACATGTAGCATCATTTTCACTGTGTATAAAGTAAAACTCTTCATGATTTTGTAGGTTATGAGCTCACTGCAGCACTGAAACGCGTGATTTTTTTTACTTCCCCTCAATGTCAGCACAAACAGACCCAACCACGAAATCAATAAAGAGTTTACAAATCCATGTACGACTCCTGACTCCACATGTAAAACCCGTCTGCGGCCTGCAAAGACGACAGGCGTTAATTCAGTCATGTCCAGCAGCCTGTTGTCAGAATCAGCAGATGTAGATGTTTGACACCGGCTCTGTGAAGATGTTAGCTTTATTCGGAGTAGCGGAGGAAGAGGAGCGAGTGTGGATAAGATGCTTGGGATACGACTTCCTGCCGGGGGAGCTGTGTTTGTGTCGCAGCCCGGAGAGACTCCTCTGTGGCGGGGAGGATCAGCGGATAGACGAGGGCTCAGCTGGTCTGACCGCTGGCACAGAGCGCAGGGAGGGTGGAAATGCAAAGGACAGATGGAGGGATCAGAGCGGATGAAGGGGAGAGAGGGAGGAAAGAGGATAGAGAGAGAGAGAGAAAGAGCGAAGAAGAGGAGGAGGAGGAAGCAGCGGAGAGATGCTCAGAAAGCAAGGAAGGAAGATAAAATGCACAAAGAGAGGAAGAAGGGATTTACTGACAAGAGCAATTTTTGGCTGTTAGCTGCGCTGCTTGGTCGGCCTCCTGCTTCCATCCAGAACATTGTACAGACAGCATCTGTCAAAACTTCTGTTTGTCCAACACTCAGGTTTACCAGCACATACCTGCAGCTGGGTAAGGTTTAGCACGCAGAGCTTGTCTTCCTCAAACTCTATCAGCGTGGTGAAGGTTTGGTTACAAGTTCAAAACACAAATGTTTTGTAATTTGGAGGCAAGCGAGGGAACATGCTAACGTTACAATTACAACCTTTACAGGCAGCTCAGTGTGTCCACACAGAGAATGACAAGAGTCTTGTTGTTATAATAGTATTATATGTGGAAATTTAACACAAAACACCAAAATCTTCCAGCAGGTTTCACCAATATTACACCATCTATCAGAGGAAAAACTCAACTTTCAGACTGTCTGTGAACTAATCCATCAGAAAACTTGACCAAATCTGAGCTTAAAGTCATGATAGTTCATTAAAGCCACTTTATTCCATGTCTCATTTGAAGATTTTCCAAAAATGAACCATGTGACGTGCAAAAAAACACTGAATTCTGCACTCCTCTGCAAAACTGGGAAGCAATAAGTGACTCGGTTGAACTGCAGGCTGTGTATACAGAGAACAGAGAGGAAACAATAACCATAATAATAATAATAATAATCTGTACTTTAATGTTCCCCTTATGGAAATTCTTTCTCTGTATTTGACCCATCCTATTCACAGTTAATAACTATAAATACTAGGAGGAGTGGGCTGCCATCATGCACGGGGAACAGTAAAGGGTTAAGGGCCTTGCTCATGGGCCCAACAGTGGCTGCAGTGGGGGTTCGATCCTCTAACCTTCTGATCAGTAGCCAGGGCCTAGCCTGTTGCGCCACAAGTACGGAAACAAATCAAAAACCTAAGTATTAAAACATTTACAGTCTGTAGAGCCACCATTTACAAGATATTGGTTACACCTGTGGCCCCTTGTAAATTTGTCGTTGATTCAGTTTCTGCAAAATAGCATTATAGCTGAGTCATACTGCACAGGGGACATTTCTGAGTCCTCTCTACTTCTAGCCGTGGTTCTGCTGTTTCCATATAGGTGTAGCACTTCATATTGCAGTGAAAAATGAGCCCGCAGTGAGTAAAAAAAGAAAAGCTAGAAAAAATAGAAATATCAAGACCTCAATGGACATATTTGACCAGTAGGTTGTCTGTGCTCGACTCCAGCTACTTCCTCCCCTGAATTGAGAGTGTAAAATCACCTAAGGGCTGGAAACATGCAGCTCTTGCAGGAAACCCTATTAACAAAATAGTCAAGTGTCACGCCTTGTTTCCACACGGCTCTCTGTATGTAGCAGAAGTCCATTCACTCCTATGGGAGCCTCAGTGTAGCTGCGAACTGTAACTGTGTCCAAATCACTGCAGCCTGCCCGGCTTGTTCGGGGGCTGCAGAATTCACCACGTTTCCTGCTGTTACACGGACCGGACGCCTCTCATCGAAGCCCTGAGCAGCTTCTCTCATCCCTGCTGCCATGTTCTCACCAGCTGAGGCGTTTCAGCTGTTAGTCCTCATTAATGAAGCGGATGGTGAGACTTATGTAGCGCTTCATTGTCCGGCTGGAACACAAGTTCGCTGTAGCTTCGTAATATTTCACTGTGACAGCTCTGTTAAACTGGTGCACTACATTTTTCATACAACTCTGGAGTTGACTCTTAAGAAAATTTTACATTGTGCTTGTTAAGTAACCAGATCATGTTTTTAAAACTCTCGTTGGGAGGTAAAAACTTACTGCCATTAGTCCATCCATCCATTCATCCATTATCTATACACCACTTAATCCTCTGTAGGGTTGTGGGGGGGGCTGGAGCCTATGCCAGCCGACTTGGACAAAGGCAGGGGACACCATGGACAGGTTGGCAGTCTGTCGCAGAGCTACACATAGAAACAGACAACCAAGCACACTCACATTCACACCTACGGACAATTTAGAATCATCAGTTAACCTCAGCATGTTTTTGGATGGTGGAAGGAAGCCAGAGAACCCGGTGAAAACCCATGCAGCACAGGGAGAACATGCAAACGCCACACAGAAAGATCCCAGGCATCCAAATCCAGGGCGTGAACTGAGGATCCTTTAGGTGGTAGGCGATGCTGCTAACCACTGAGCCACTGTGCAGCCCCCTGCCATTAGTCATTCTGGGCAATTCAATCGAAGGCAACTAGACTTAGTAAAATGTCTGTGAAGACATTTCGCCTCTCATCCAAGTGGCTTCATCAGTTCTTGTCTGTCAAAACTAGACTGGGCTAGTCTAACTCACTGGTGGGAAACCCAGGTATTTAACCTCTGTGGAGGTGTTGTAACAACTAGTGGTGACTAACGGTTGTTAGGGCCCCAAAGGTGTGACTCAGATGGTACTCCATGATGTAACGACAGTCGTTGGGGTCCTCAGAGTTGTTAGGAGTCACACAAGGCCAATCGAGAGCAACACTCGTCAGAGTCGTTCGAGTCACACTGGGCCATTTGCGAACAGCTATGGCTCTTAGGGGTTAAGTTGTCGAATCTCCTGGGTAGAGACGAAAAGGTGGCATTGTAAATCGGAGACAGGTGGTGTGGCAGACCTCTTCCCCTGCTGAGGGATGGAGACTTACTGCCATTAGGAATTTCTCATATGGTGCAACTCTAGTTTTCTTGTTTCGTGCGTGACATTCACATCTATCTTTGCTTACGACATACAGGGTTTTGTGATTTGAATGGCCAAACTAATCAGCTGTGGTGGCTGCAATGGCAACAACGTCTCCATACAACTGATAACTTTTTGCATTCAAATCTTCCTTTTCAGTGTGTCTGGTCTGTTCCTCGTTAATTTCACTGTGCACATGTGGAGGCTGAATGTCAACAAATTCTGTATTTTTTTTAATGAGAAGTTCAAAGAAAACTCAGTGTATCCAAGAACCCTTAAATCAGAGTAACTTATGTTCAGTCAGATGGACTGTGACAACTGTGTGAGTTTTCTCTGTGCACTTTGAAGCAATATATAGCGCTCGCCCTTTAGGACTGGGCTCACCCATATGTTTATCCAACCAAATCCAACAGAACTAGTCATTTTGGCTGCATTGGCGGTACTCCTGTGTGTCAACACCTCTTTGTTAACAGGAAGCCTTTTTTGCGTTTACACTAGAATGTGGTTATTCTGTCCATTTGCACTGGTACATGTAGGTTTGTAACCATAGCAACGTGAATGGCATGGCAACAATCACCCCGGGGTCAGTCCATCTCAAATTGTCAACATTTTTGTGCTCGTATGTCTCTGATTAGCATAAGAAAGAAACACTTTTTGACTGGCCGTCTACCCTATTTTAGCACTTCTTTTTTTGACCTCACAGTTGAAATTTAAGGCTACGTTTGAACGACAATATGTCCTATTTACGATAGAAGCCTGGCATTATCACTCTCAATTCTCATCATGGTAATGATTCAGAATCTTTTGTTTAACTTTTAACTTCCATTACTACGAAAATAAGTAAAAAAAGTAAAAAAAATAACAGTTCTAGGGTTTTAAAATATGGCCATATTTTTCCTTTTTGGACACCACTTTTTAAAATATTAATGATCACAGAAATGATTTGATACATCAGTCTAAAAGTGATCACAAACCATTTAAAGTATCTACAGTTTAGGATGAAAAGAAAAGTTTCAAGCAAGTCAGACATGGTTGAGCAGATGATTTGAGATGTGTTAGCCTGCGTCATCTACAACAGACACAGCTGCACCTCGTCTTTTTTTCTTTTCACACAAGTTTTGCTTCACTGTCCTGCTGTAATCGGTCCCGAGACTCCACCATAAGAAACTCCCGAATCAATATCAGCTATCGGCAAAGCAACTGAGGACAAACTAGCAGACAGGCATCAGTGACTTTGGGGCACTGGCCTGAACTTCCTGACGCTCTTGCTGGGTGAACAAAGTGTTTGACCAGCAGTTATGTCAGACAACCAACAGGAAAGCCACATTTCATCTCTGTTTGCCTTCCTTTCTTCTGTGCGACTGCAGTGTTTCAGATGTGAGCGGTTTCAGGTGGCTGAGCAGGTGTGTCTGTGTGCTTAAAGACGAGGGCTAACCTTTCAGCTGGATGGGAAGTCTTTGAAGTCGGCCTGTTTGGTGGAGATGTGTTGTGTATCAAAGACGAAGGGTTTTGTCTTCTGCGGGGAGGATGATGCGAGAAGCTTCCCTCCTCCATCCCACACTCTCTCTCTCTCTCTCTCTCTCTCTCTCTCTCTCTCTCTCAGCTTCTGATGTTTCCTGCTTTCTTCGCTCGTCCCTCCATTGCCCTGGCTTTTCTTTTTCTTTTTACATCGCATTTCTGTCATTTCAAACATTTTTCCGTGCAAAAAAAAAAAAAACATCCTGTCCGCCTCACTGTACCGCAGCTCTCTCGTTTCCAAACTCTTCGTCCGCCTCACCCTCCCTCCGTCTTTCCCCTCTCTCCCCCTTCTCTCTGCTCAGTTGACCCAGGGTAACGGAGACGATGACAAGGTGTGAAAGGTTTCCGCGGGGCTTTAAGTGACAGCAGCAGGCCAAACAGTCACCCAGATGGTGACTGCTCTTTGCTTCGCCCAGAGGCAGCAAACTGCTCTGGCTCACCAGGACAGAATAGAATAGAATAGAATAGAATAGAATAGAATAGAATAGACTCCAACATTTCTTCAGATTCCTTAATTTAGAAAATAAAAGTGCTTTAATTACCCAGATAATAATGTATAAAAGTCCCGAAACCTGGATTTCAACACAAAAGGTTAAATAACCAAGATATCAACGCACACAGTGTCTAAAACCTGGATATTAGCTCACAAAAGTATCACAACCCTGAACATTAACGTACCAAAATGTAAATACCCTGGATATTAATTCAAAAAAGTAGCACAAACCTGGATACTAATGCACTAAAGTGTCAGAAACCTGTACATAATTGTACAAAAGCACCAGTAACCTAGAAAATAGCACACTAAAATGTCAGTAATCTGGATATTAATGCAGAAAAGTATCAATAACCTGGGTAATAACACACCAAAGTGTCAATACTCTGGGCATTAAGGCACAAACTTGTCAATAACTGGGACATTGACCTACAAGTGTAAATAACTTGGAAATTAACACACAAAAGGGTCAATAATCTGGAGCTGAACACACAAATGTATCAATGAGCTGGATATTAATGCAGAAAAGTATCAATAACCAGATGTCGACCTGTCAATAAACTAGATGTTAAACCACAAAAAATTCCAATAACCTGGATGTTAACGCACCAAAGTGTCAGTAACCTGGAAATCAACAAACAAAAATGTCAATAACCTGGATAGTAACGAACAAAGGCATCAATAACCTGGATATTGAAACACAAAAGTGTTAATAATCTGGATATTCACACACAGAAGTGTCAACAACCCAGACATACGTGCACAAAAGTCTCAATAACCTGGATATTAAAGCACAAAGGTATCAGTAATATGGAAATCAAAGCACAAAAGTATCAATGAGCAGATATCAACTGCAAAGTGTCAACAAACTGGATTTTAAATATCAACAGCCTGTCAATAATCTGGATATTAACAAACAAAAGTGTTAATAACCTGGATATTAATGCACAATGTAATAATAATCTGGATATGTACCCACAAAGATATGAATAATATGGATATTAATCCACTAAAGTGTAAATAACCTGGGTATTAATGTACAAAAGTATCGATAACATGAATATTAACACAAGAAGGCGTCTAATTTCTGGATATTATTGCATAATAGAGTCTAGCCCGGACATTAGCACACAAAAGTGTCGATAGTAGGGATATTAATGCACACAAGTATCAATAACCAGATATCAACCTGTCAATAAGCTGGATATTAAACACACCAAAGTGCCAATAATCCTGATATTACCACCCAAAAGTGTCAATAACCTGGATATTAATGCACAATATGTTAATAATCTGAATATATACCCACAAAGGTATCAATAATATGGATATTAATCCACAAAAGTGTAAATAACCTGGGTGTTAATGTACAAAAGTATCAATCAGGTATTAAGAAGGCGTCTAATTTCTGGATATTATTGCACAATAGAGTCTAACCTGGACATTAACTCACAAAAGTGTCAATAATCTAGATATTAATGCACAAAAGCATCAGTAACAACAATATTTTGCATGTAATGCTACTGAGCAGCTCTAATGGCTGATCAGAACAAAGCCAACCTCTCTCTAAAACAGTCGGGTGATTTGACTACGACCGCTGTATTGGTTTGAACCTTCAGCTTCTTTACACTTGGCTTTAAGTCTCAAACTTCTCTGTGACCCTGCAGCCACGTTCTTTATTTCAGTGTTATTTTGAACACTGCTCATGTGTTTGTTGCTTGTGCAGCGTCTCAAACGCTCATGAGGTCAAACACCTCGCTGTCCCTGCGCCGGCCGCCTCCATCGCAAACATGTTTCGTGTTCCTATTGCAAAAACTGTGATGTAAAAGCTGCCCTGCAGTAGATCAGTTCTCTGATTTAGGACCACACATGCAAGTGGGCCAAATCAGATGAGAACAAATGGGATCCAGGACAGATCTGAGATATACAGGCGCAAATGAATCGGGTTTTGGCCACTTTTCGCCTGCAGCCTGAGTGCAGCCTAACACACTGGGGTCCATAAACTTGGCAAGCGAAAACCGTAGTTTACAGAGTGAATATCTGAGGCGACATTAACTTTTTCTCGCTTCCTAAATTGCCAATTAAATTCATGATGTGCAAAAGACTGGTTTGCAGAAAGAGTGCTTAAAAATGTCCACTGAACAAAGTGAAAAACTGCAGAGAGATTCCGGCTAACTCACTAAAAAAAAAAAGACGCTGTGGTGCTACAAGGTTTTAATTAGCGTACTGTGACTCCAGTGTGAGAGGTTTTTAACGGCAGCGCCTCGCATTAAGGAAGAAGCTCAGGATTTAGGAGTCTTTGTGTGTGCGTGTTGTTGAAGTTGTTGTTCCAAATGAGACATCCATCACTTGAAAAACGCAGCTCTGCCTCTTAGAAAACGAGCGCTGACGCAGACGTGATTCATGGAGGAGTGTTATTGAAGCTATTAGCCCCGGCGCTCGCACACACACGGATACACGAGCGAATGCATGCACACACACACACACACACACACAAACAAACACAAACACGCAGATGCTCAAACAAACACACACGGAGAGAGAGAGAGAGAGAGAGAGAGAGAGAGAGAGAGAGGGGCGAATGATCGTGCGCTAATGTTAAACTAAATTACATATAATTATGCAGCCAAATCTAATTCTCAGTTACAGATGGAGGGAAAACACCATATGCCTCCAAATCTGAACAATTAGTGCAGATCTGCCACCAGATTTCACGACACGCACATCTTTGGTTTATCTGCTCTTTTTTTTCTCTTTCCAAAAGCTGGTTCCTGACTAAACATGGGAGGGTTTCTTTCATGTGTGCAAGCTTATGCGTTGAAAACCTTTTGAATATTGGCATTTCTTCATAACGACTACATGAATATTACATCTGATTACAGAGCGTGCTAGTGTCCTATTTCAGTCATTTTAATGTGGTATTTTAATAAAACTGTAATATTCTGCAGACAAATGAATCCAAAAGCAAAACTATTTGTACATCCACCTGCTAATGGGTGTACTGGGGCCTAGTGGCTTGTGAAGCGTACTTGTAACTGGTGGGTTGCCAGACTGGTAAGAGGCTAAGTCACCACCACTGTGGGCCCCTGAGCAAGGCTCTTAACCCCTGACTGCTCCCTGGGCACCTCAGCGGCAGCCCACTGCTCCTACTATGGATGGGTCAAATGCAGAGAATGAATTTCCCCAAGGGGACTAATAAAGTATAGATTATAGATTATTATAATAGCAAACTGTTGAAAAAAGCAACCACTTTACACTGATCAGCCACAACATCGTGACCACTGACAGGTGAAGTGAATAACATTGGTCATATTGGTACTATGTGCTGTTCTGATGGAAAATCTTGGATTTTAACATCCGTGTTGATGAGACTTAACACCCAAATAAACATTATCCCAGAACAAACACGCTCCTTCATGCAAATGGAAATCCCAAATGTCACTGGCAGGAAAATGCACCCCACCACATGGCAACAACATCAAACCATCAGGAACATGTTGAGGAACATGACAATGGCCCAACATGTTGATTTGACCTCCAAACTTCCTACACCCCATTCTGATCAAGCATCAACAGGATGCAGTGGAACAAATTTGATGGACCATGATGGGTGGATTGATGGATCCAGTGCCAACATCCTGGTTCCAGACCCCATAGGACATCCTGAGAGGTCCTCTTGTCCTTGCCTAATGGTTCAGAGCATTTTTGACCACATAAGGGGGACCAACACAATATTAGGCAGGTGCTCATAATGTTATATCTGATCGTTGTATGTGGTGCAATCAAAGAGTTCAGGGATCATGCATGCAACATGTGAGAGTAGCATCTGTCATGAGTCCACATGCCACATTCTGTTTCAGTCAGCCGCTGGATGATCCAACCTTCTTGTGGAGGATCATCACTGGTGACCAGAGGAGGGTCTGCAGCTACCATCAAGAGATAGAAACAACAGTTTTCACAGTGGAAGAGTCAAAGTTTCCACAACCAGAGAGGAAGTGTCAGGTAAGGAGCACCAGGATCATGCAGTTTTCTTCAACAGTTACAGAGGTGTGCACCATGAAACAAGAGCTTTGTACACCCTCCATCCACCTTGAGCTCCTCCAAATGACATCCATGAACACTGAACATTCTCTGAGCAATATCCAGTAAGAACTTATACTGCAATTGAAAGTAATTTAGCATAACTGTGATTGGCAAATTTTACCTGCTAGTGTGTTTTTAAAAAATCTTGACAGTAGACGAAAAAAGTACTTTTTCTACATCTAATGAAGTACAAACTGTGACGTCTTATACAAAAGGGAAAAACTATGGAGAATATCTGCATATAACAACACTTTACATAACATTGCATGCATTTGTTGTCTATGCGACATTTATAACTGGTTTGCGTTGTTGGATGTGCAATAAGGTGATGGTAAATGTCTTTTTTCCTGGTGATGCATCATGTTGGCTCAAAGATGTCAGTGTGGTTCCACAGTTCCAGAAAGGTACTGGATCTAGAAATAGAACTTTCCTGATGGTAAAAAGCTGCACCAGTGCACTAACATCCCTATTATGAGCTTCATTTTTCACACGTTTATGGATTATTGTCATTATTCATGCGCAAAATCCAACATTTATGCCTCCTCTACACTATGAGACACTACAAAGAAATCACAAGGCAGAGATAGGATGAGGGAGAACATTTGGTGCAAACAACCTGAACTGTGGCGTAATGACATGTAAGTGCTCTAATTCACATTGCAGTGACTGCACACAAGTTTATTAGCCACAACAACACAATTCTAGCTTCCAACTCACTCTACTCGCCAGATTTGTCTTCCTATGACTTCTGCCTCTTCCCAGGAATGAAATCTGAGCTGAAGAGTCGCCATTTTAACACAGTTTAGGAGATTCAAGCTCATGAGAGATGGAGCTGAACATGTTTATGTAACGGGACTTGCAAGGAGTGTTAGAAGCGTTGCCAAAGCGCTGGGAGTGCCGCAAAACCAGACTACTTTGATGAGGATGATGGAACACTTGAAACATCCATCCACCTACTTTCTTCCGCTCATCCGGAGTCAAATCTCGGTGGAAGCGAGTCATTCCAGACATTCCTCTTTTCCAGCAACATTTTTCAACTCCTCCAGGAGGATCTTAAGGTGTTCCCAGGCCGGATGAGATATGTAATCGCTCCGGCAAGTTCTGGATCCACCTCGGGGTTTCCTTCCAGTTATACAGGCCAAGAAAACCTCCAGGAGGCGTCCTAACTTTGAACCACCTCAGCTGGATCAACTGAAAGCAAAGTAGCAGTGACTCTACTCATTTTATCCTCGCTTTTATCCACAGTCTCGTTCTTTGGATCACTACCCAGAGCTCATGACCACTGGTTGCCTTCCTCCTTGCCTCCTCCATCTTTAAACCAGGTATAGATTTATTTTTTGTAGGCGCAGTTTCTGAACTTCTTGATCACCCCTTGTGTACCACACATTTCCTCTCACACAACATAAAATACACAATAAAATTCATATGTTGTTATATGGATGGATGATGTTGTGGGCAAGAACAAAAACACTATGTCCATTCATGAAAAGCAAACACCTAGGGTAAGAATTACAAAGTAAAATCGATTTTATATGTCGTTTCAGCTGTTTGTTGGACCCCTGGGCTGAAGATGGTGTCAGATTTGTGGACTAGGCGATTAGAAAAAAGACCTACATACATGCTGTCCCATGTTTTCATTATCTGACACAAGTTCTGGCATGTAAATAAACCAGTAACAACAGGAACAAATAGATGGATCACATTTGCATTCTCCGCTCCAGCGAGCCCTTTGAAAGTGCTCACAACCCAGCGATGCTATTTTCAAGAAATGCTTCCATGCGTAATTAACCACTGATTTTTAACTCACTTATGAAAAGACCTTTGAAAATAATCAGAATCACTCAGCCTTAATTAAAATCCATCATTCTTCCATTAGCGCTCAGTTCTGCAAAGATGTGGCCTCATTTAACGCTTCAATCAGGGCATTTTTCCCTTTCGTATTTGTTTGTATTCGGTCTGGTTTTGCCTTTATTGGCCCCTTAACACTTCCTGCCTCCCGTTGCCACGGCAACCAACAGTGCAGGTTCAGGTTTTTGTAGTTCATGCAGGTGCAAAGAAGAATCATCGCAGCAGGGGACCCGAAAACAAGAAGCTGAAGACTGAAGGAAGGAGCCGGAGCTTTGATGTGGGCTTTCTGGACACCAGAGGTTACATTCTCGGGTAAATCCCACCAGAAGCCCCCGCGATCATGAACTCATGTTCCACCTTCCTCCCTCTTTTTCTCCCTCATCTGTGTCTTTAACCTTCACAGATGCTCCTCTGAATGGAAACTGTACAAGTGCAGGAAAAAAATGACCTGCATTGATGCTTTTTTTTCAGAACGCTGCTGCTGCTGCTGACGTTTCTCTCTGTTCGGATCTGTTCAGGTCAAACCCGTTTTGGATCGGCCCCGCTTGTCCTCGGGTTCACACTGATTGGATCTGATTGTCCTTGAGTCCCTTTTGGATCGGCTCTCGCGTTTTTGAAAATTAATTCAGGCACATCGGCTTCCAGCAGGTTTAACACACGTCTGCTTTGGATCGGGCCTCAGCTGAATGTACATTTTTTGTGCATTTGGGATGCCTTTGCCTGTGTGGAACGAAAATGTCTGAAGCTAAAGCACCTTCTCATCAGCTATCACCTCTAACCAAAGACACATCAGACAGAAACTAAATGCACTCAAGTAAAAGAGCTGCTAATGTCAGGAAACCCTTTAATAGAGTCATCAACAATTAAATCTTAATTTTTTTTGCATGAACAATAAATAATCAGCACAAGATTCAGGTCTAGCTTTACAAGTTTGTACCTTTTTTTGCTTTTTTGCACATAATTTTGTTGTTCCCCGACTTCTAACAGCAGCACTTCATTAAACTCTGGTTATTTTAAATCATGCTGCATAAATAAACTTGATTTGATTTGAAACACTTTCTAGACACACTTCTCTGAGTACAGCATCCCCTTTAGTGACTATTAGATGTTTTGCTTTAACACAGAAAAAGCCCAAAGCAACTGGTCTATTTGCATTTAGCCAAAGTCACAGTCTTTCCTGAACTTTAACCAAAGAGCTTTTCTTGGCTAAACCACAGACACGAGTCAGGATGTGAACTGTGATCTCTGGTGAGAGTCAGGAGCTTTGCACACCCTCCATCCACCCTGAGCTCCTCCTACTGACACCCATGAACATTGCCTCTGAGTAAAATGCAGCAAGAGCTTCTGCTGCAAGCTGAAAGTAATGTAGCATAACTGGGGTTGGTAAATATTATCAGCTTTTAAGAGGAATAAAAAAAAGTGAAACCAAGGACTTTTTGTCCTATTTTAATCTAATGAAGTACAAACTATGACATCATGATAAGCAGGTGTGTCTTATTTAATAAGAAAATACCTACTTGTAATACCACTTGACATAACATTACATGTATTTTCTGTCTGAACAACCTTCCTAACTGGATTGTGCTGTTGGACTGATGTAAATTTGTGCAATAAGGTGATTTAAAAGTCTGTTGTCATGGTGATGCACAATGACAACAGACTTTTTAAGGTGGCTCTATGGTTCCATGGTTCCAGAAAGGAATTGGGTCTAGAAACAGAACTTTTCTGGTGGTCAAGAGCTGCACCAGTCCACTAACATGCCTCTTATGAGCCTCATTTTGCTTAAGTTTATGGATTATAGTCAGTATTTATGCACACAATCCATTTATATTATTGACATGTCCACAACATTTATGGCTGTGATACAAATCGCTGGTCTTACACTATGAGACACTAAATGGAAATCACACATAAAATTTCTCTTCTCCATTTTGCTCCATGTGTTGTCTTAGTTGTCTGTCTTGTTTTTCTTCATTGTCGGATCATTTTTCACTGCAGTATAAAGTTGTGTACCTCTGTGGAAACAGTACAGCCACGACTAGAAGGAGAGAGAACTCAGAAATGTTGTTTGTACGACAAATTTGGGTTATAAATAATAAAAAAGAAAACAAAAGTTAAATCTCTTTGATTTATTTTATTTATTTTATATATTTATTTATTTTAAAAGAAAAAACTTATAAAAAAACTAAAAACTAAAGTATTTTTTTACTGCTCACAGATGTTACCAATACAGTAATCCTTTGTTTATTGTGGGGGTTAGGTTCCACGAAGTACCGACCTTATATTTGTTTTGTTATTTATATGTATTTTAAGGCTTTATAAACCCTCCCCACACTGCTATTAACCTTTCCCACACTCTTATAAACACTTCCTATGCTCTTGAACCCTTTCTACACTCTTAAACTATCCATCAAGAGAAGCTTCTACAGCCATGTCCGATAATGGAATTAGCGAAGCAGCGATCTACTCAAACGCCCACTTGGGAAAAACTTTGCCGTATTTTAAAAACACTGACACCGAGGACATCCGGCTGCCTACCGGGAAACTGATGATGATGTTACGGTAATCCTACAGACTGTCACCGGTTCTCTGACGGTCATTTCCAGTAAACACTCACCGTGTGGGACCAAAGGTTCTGGCTGGCTTCCATCACCGCCAATCAATCAGCGACCGACTAGCTCAAGAGGAAGTGACCGTAGCTGAGTTTTCCATACGTGCGTCTACTCATCTGCTGTACGCTACGTATTTTATATACAATTTAAAAATCCACGATACAGTGAGACCATGAAAAGTGAACCGCGATATGGCGAGGGACCACTGTACTGGAAAAACAAAGCATCACGCTACATACTACACATATTTTACTTTTCACATGTTTGATTTGACTTGACTCCTCTGTGTGTAAACACTGCCTGCAGTTCAGCCAAGAAGTCCCTGAATTTTCTTCTTGAGACTTTTTGGTTGTGGCCGACTCACTATGACTTCATGGTTGTGTGAAGAAGTACAGAATTTCTTGGTTCTTTCCAAAATCTGGTTTAACAAACAACACATTTTTGCTGAATTATTAAATAAGACGTGTAGAATAAAGGAGAAAACAGAGAAGAAGTTCAAGGGCCATCAGAAAATTGAAAATCCAACAATTGTTTCTGTTTTTACAGTTTCTGACTCTGATAAATGGTTTGATTTTGGAAGTTTTTTTTTTACAGATATCATGCCTATCAAACCGTGCGGGGTGTCCTGGGGTTCAGATGGTTTATTAAATAGATGGGTCAGTCTGACAGGCAGCGAAGATGCTTCACTCTCCTTCACTCAAGCGGAAATAAAACAACCAGCTCTCCGCCTCTGACTTTATTTCATTTCCACATTGAGCCTCTCGCCTCGACTCTGCAGGTTACTGTAAGTGTTTGTTTCTGCATTTCCACCTCGCTGGGAACGAAAAAAGTTGCAGACGATGCCCTACTTTGTGTCCAGAATGAAATTGCAGGGGCGGGTGGGGATGAGATGAGAGGGAGAATGACAGAAAATGAAGTCTGGAAGAGGACGGAGAGGAAGAAGGGAAAAAAAAAGCGGGAGCTGTTTTTGGCCAAGATAAAAGATTCTGTAAGGACTTCAAGGTGGACGTCATTCAAAATGTGACGTCCAAACAATGAGAGGAGAGTGATGAACGACGAGGCGGACAGAGGAGAAAACCACAACAACAACATAAAAAAATAATAGCTAAGTTTACAGAATGGGAGGTGAGGAAGGAAGGGTCTAGAGCAGTGGTTCTCAACTGGTGGTCGGGACCCAAAAGTGGGTCCAAAGCCATCTTTTGAGGGTCGCAGAAGCATGTCCCCCCCAACAAAAACCCCAAAAAAGTAGTGGTATAAAGTCTTAAAAAGTCTTATAAAGGACGTATTTCTTATGACACAGTTTGCTTCAATAGCAGGATATTTAGTGGTGATGACACCAGTCTTTGCCAACTATTAGCTTCTAGATCTGTCTCTGCCAGTTTATTGGAGAAATTTAAGCTAAAACGTGCCAAAAATGAACCAAAATGTGCTCAGAATCTGTCAAAATGGGCCAAAATATGCCCAAAACTTGGCAAAAGCATCCAAAAATACCAAAATGAGCAAAAAATAAGCCACATTTTTCCTAAATTGTTTCAAAATGCATTGAGACTACACCCAAATAAACCTTAATTTGTTAACAGGAACAGCAAACTTCAAACATTTGGGTTGCGACCGTTATTAATAGAGACATAGTGGGTCCTGAGGCTGGATCAGTTAAGAACCACTGGTCTAGAGGAAAAGCACAGAGAGGAAAACATGAGATACTACTTTTTCAAGGAGAAACCTATGACATGATAAATTTTATGCAACATTTAAAATCACCTGTGCTGGCATTCTTTAACTTCCAATTAAAGTTTTGCAGAAGCCTCTAGTTTTCCTATTTTGGATGCATTTAAAGTCAGATTTACGACAGGAGAGAGCAAATGTTTAGTTCTGTGCAAGAGCTGATGTCACTGCCATCTGAACCTCAGCAACAAGGAGGCAAAATGTCAAAAAGAAAAGAACATTTGTTGGATTTCTTCAAACCAGTCGGA
This sequence comes from Dascyllus trimaculatus, assembly GCA_024666655.1. Lineage (NCBI taxonomy): Eukaryota > Metazoa > Chordata > Actinopteri > Pomacentridae > Dascyllus > Dascyllus trimaculatus. The sequence goes on from CM045461.1 coordinate 8,870,317, forward strand.
CCCTAAGCAGGCCTAAAGTCACTACAACTCGGTGTCAACAACACCAACAGCAGCAGCAGCAGTTTCGTGCATAAACAGTGATGCCTTTGATTAGTGCAAACCCCACAGCTGAGCAAGTGGGCGTTCAAGCTGTGAAATGAGTTTCGCTAATGAAAATCTGCATGCCTCATCTTTGTGGGCTTTAATATGTGCATGTAGTAGTAGATTCTGGGCTCGACTGTCACTTCAGATGCCCCCCCTGCTTAAGATTCATGCGTCCGGAGAACAATAGCGAGAACTACAGCATTAGTGGAAGAGCTGCGTGTTCAAATTAAGGCTCAGATGCTGGTTCTGCTTGTTGCAGAGCAGATCGGTTGACTTTTTCCCCCTCCAGTGTAGAAATCAACAGACTGAAGGGAAATGACTGGGAAGTGAAGGGACAGCGAGAACAGACTGGGACAGAGTTTCTAGACCGATTGTGAGCGATTTTTGTGATTGCTCTGATTATGAACCCTCCAAAAATAACCGAAATGACAACATTTATTAGCCAGAAACTGCAAAAACAGACCAAATCATTCTGTTTTTCTGACGGCCCTTAAACTACTCATCCACGGCATGCCATTCTGTTAGGAAAATAGTCCAACTCTAAACGCAAAATCATTATATTTCATCAAAATTACTTTTTTTTTAAAATGTAAAAAATACAAAGTCTGTATGACCTAAATTCTGTTAAAACTAAAAATTCAGCATGTCTTGGCTGAACTGCAGGCAGTGTTTACACAAAGCAGAGAAGAGACAAGTATGTAAATAAATCTATCGCATGTAGAGTCACTATTTTTTTTTCTGGTATTGGTAACACCTGTGGGTCCATGTTAATTCCACTTTTTTCAATTTCTGTAAAAAAATCTAAATATTTCGACTTTTGCTTTTCCTTTTCAATGATTTTTGACATTATAACTGTGTCATCCTGCATAAAAGACATTTCTGAGTCCTCTCTACTTCTAGTCATGGTTGTTGTGTTTCCATAGAGGTGAAGGACTTTGTATTGCAGTGAAAAATGAACCCACAGTGAGGAAAAATGTGACAGGAGCATTGGAGTGTACAAACTACGCTGCATTGTGTTGCCAGAAGGGGGCGCTGTAGGCTATGGGGCTGTAATTAGAAGAGTAGAAGAAGCAGCAAACTAAACCAGCTGAACTCTGAGAGACTGGGGGATTGTTTTCAGTCGGTCAAGCTGTAATGACTCTTTCATGTCAGCTGGTATTGAACATGTGTCATGCTGTCTTTAGAAGCAGAAACAGCTCATCAGTCAGGTGGGTTGAACATTTGCCACATCAGAAAGTGTTTCTATCACTGATTATGTGTAAGAACTCTTTGTTGAAAAAGACAAAAAAAAACAACTTCTTGAACCTCTGCATCACTGTCTAGGGATGCTAATTGGATTTGCATGAGAGTCGGTCATTTGCACACTATCAACCTCACTACAGGCAGCACCGGTAACCATGGCAACCATACGCAACAAAGATGGCGACGGCCTTAAAACTCTAAGCAATGTAGAGAACTACTAAAATCCAATGGCGGCAACAGCAGCACGAAACCCTGACTCCACCACCACTTCTGTCATCCCTCCATCCGTCAGTCCTCCCGCCCACCCTGAAGACGACCAAGGACACCCCCACCCCCACCCAGCACCCACCACCAGACTGTGATGAGAGGTGACAACTCTTCTTCACCGCACCCACACGAGGGGGGGAAAAAACGGCAAAATCAGAGGAGCAAAGAAAGAAAAGAGGCAGAAGTTACCTCATGTCACCTTCGTCTCCTTCGCTGCCTCATCGTCCTCTCCTGTTCACTTTAATATTCTTATTTTGGAGACAGGAAATATCCCCTCCGCTGCTCTCTTCAGGGCTTATTCCTGTTTGTCCGTCTCTTAAAGGAACAGTCCTGCATTTGCAGAATACCAACGTCAACTCTGTCCGCTCGCTGCCATCTGTCACAGTGTTCGCAAATGCAGATATTAATAGTAAAAGGTACCAAATTATTATAATCAAGTTACATTTATTCTCTTACATATGCTTAAGTCTGCGTTGTAAAATGCACTTTATAGTTGTTTTCAGAGAATTACATTTTCAGTTAACATACCAAACTTAGTATGTCTAACTACATCCACTACATCTAAGCCTACAATTGTGAGATTTCATTAAAATCACTTAATACTATGTGTCTCATTTAAAACTGTTGCCCACAAAAGGTACCTTCTGGTCTAAACAGATTCTGTAAAAGAAGCTGACTCAGCAGTGACCAACAGTGTTGACACAAAAAATTCAAGGACTATTCGACTCAACTGCAGGCAGTGTTTACACAAAACAAAGAGGAACCATGTATCTAAACAAGTAAACAAGTTAAAACTGAAATGGTTAAATATCTGTAGTATGGAGAGTTTTCCCCCCCAGTATTGGTAATACTTGTGGGAACTTGGACAAATATTGTACATGCCAGTTCTAGATTTTGTCCATTCTTGCAAATGATGTAAGATTTCTAGCATTATAACTGTATCATACAGAGCATTCAACTCAAACAACTGACTTCTTTGGTACCTAAACCACAGGCAGTGGTCTGGAATCGATGCCCGGTCTTTGTTGTGTGAGAGTTTTGCAAGCCCACCATCCACCCCGACCTCCTCCTCATACTCGTCAGTGTTTCATTTCCTTATTACCCATTAACCATAACTCACACCTGTGATTGCTTAAAAATATGCGTCTTGATTTCAGTTTGGTGGAATAAAAATCTCAGTTCTTGTGTTTTTTTTTCTTCATGATTTACGACACAACTTTCTTCTATTGTACTAACAAATCTTAGTTATTCCTCCTCAAAGTCGTGCCTGTTCTGTTTCTAAATGAGGTGTAGGACCTTATATTGCAGTGAAAAAACTGCTTCAAGTTCAGAGTTCATTTCAATTTCAACAAATTGACCACAGTTTTTGTTGTATTGATCACAAACAGGAGTCTGGATGTCTTTGTTGTGAGAGAGTTTTGTACGCCCATCATCCACCCCGACCTCCTCCTGCTATTCCTCAATGCTTCATTTATTTATCACCCATTAACCATAACTCACACCTGTGATTGCTTCCAAATATGTATCTTGATTTGATTTATTTTCAAGTTTTGTGAAATAAAAATCTCAGTTTTTGGTATCTTTTTATGATTCATGACAACTTTATTATATTGTACCAACATTTCTTAGTTCTTTCTCCTTAAAGCCATGTCTCTGCTGTGTCTATAGGGGTGCAGGACTTTATATTGCAGTGAAAAATGACCACAGTTTTTGTTGTTTGAGTCTGGATGTCTCTGTTGTCTGAGAGTTTTGTATGCCCACCATCCACCCCGACCTCCTCCTCATACTTCTCAAGGCTTCATTTACTTGTTGGCTGAAGAAAAGCCTCAGAATGTAATCCAGTCAGCGCTTATGTTGCACCTAAACCCAGCTGGGAAAACACTTAAGATGTGATTTCACTTTCTCACTCGTGCCTGAAACGAGTTGCCCAACAAACCCCAGAAACCCTGGACTGTGAGGCACCACACAAACCCAAACAGAGCACAACAACATGTTTGCAACTTCACTCGAAACACCTGCAGAGGCAAAGGGGAGGAGGAGGCAGAAGAGTCAGGAACACATACAGAAAACTCATGAGTCAATTCCAAAACACCGACTAAACGCTGTCAAATGAAAGCTGCTCGTTATCACTGAGTGGAGGCGTATTCACTTAAAGTGCGCCTCAGTATTAATTATCAGAGATGGGGTGACGGTGTCCTTGAAAATGAGGTTTTAGTCTTAATGGCTGGAAATAAAGGGATCTGATGCACTTTGAATCTGACACTGACCGAGAGCTGAGGCGAACGAGGAAACTCAAAGGTTGAAAGTGTGCCTGAGGACCTCTGAGCTGGTGAGATGAAGAAAAACACCTGTTGTGTTTGCATGTAGATGTAAGACAGCGTGTTGCAGCGTTAGTACAGGGGGCGAGTGCAGGTCAAAGCACACAGAGACACACGAGCAAACAGCGTGGCATGACAACACTGGTGTGTTTCCATCTGTGGGGATTACAGAGTGCATCATTTAGCGTAAAAAGGTCACTGTACTTAGATCCGATTCACACACACAGAGCGGTGTTTTCTTCCCTTCAGAGGATGTTACCGTGATATAAAGATGGATGAACCCTCCATGACATCACTTAGAAACAGCTTAGTTCTGTCATATCTAAATGTCATTTGGTGCTACATCAAAAACTGACTGCCACAGGTCTTCCTGAAATTAGCTTTGGAGCTCTTTTTAGGACATTTTAACAGTATTTTTTTCCCAGGAGGGATCGTTTTGATTTCTTTGAACCTTTCTGAAGGGGATGTCTTCGTAATTAGCAAGAAAATCCACAACGTCAACTGGGAAGGACATTTAACTACCTGCATTTTTAATTTGCTTTTCCATATTTGTCTCTTGTGAACACTGCCTGCAGTTCAACCGAATAATCCCCTGAATATTTGTCGTGTGATTGTTGGTCACGGCTGAGTCACTGATGGTTTCCTCGCGTGATGAGTATACCAGTTAACGAGTAATTTGTTCTACGAGCCCAGGCGCAAGTGAAATTTTGTCTTGTTTTATGAGTGGAAATCCACATTAGGAGCGAGGTTCATACAGCGACTGCTAGGCTCGCTCACGCTCTCCCGACAAGCGTGGACACCGCTTGCTCAGTTGCAAGTGTGGAAAGGGAAGAAAGAGCGTCCAAAAAGCTTAGATTAAGTGAAGTGAGGGAAGGAGATTCTCCTTCCAAATGCTAACAATCCTCCTTCCCGCTTCATCGTCTTCCTCGTACACAAATCGCCTCATCTTTAAGGTAATTAAATTAATAAAACCAGTTTACATTAGTTCTTTTGCATTCTCTTTGACTGTATTATGTTTTATAATTGCCATTAGTCTTGCAACTGCAGCTTTTCTGTTTTAAAACCCATAAAAATATTTTTGGGTTGTTTTTGGGACTTGGAACGAAATAATTACATTTCAGTTCATTTAAATGGGGAAAACTGATTTGTAAATCGAGCATATTGTAAAACAAGCTCAGTCACAGAATGAATTAAACTCGTAATGTGAGCTTCCACTGTATTTACTTTTCAGAACTGAGCACTGAGTTGAGAAATGTAGAATCATTTAATTTTGATGAAGTATCAACATTTTAAAGCATGGAATGAGATGAAACAGTGAATCACATACGAGTAGTTTTAGGACCAACAGGCATTCTTTCTGCTTTTACAGTTTCCGGCTCTGATAAACTCTGTAACATTGGGGATTTAAAAAAAAAAACATCTCAGACCTGACCACAGGATTTGGGAATTTGGGGAGTTAAACCGCAATCAGCTGATATTGGCAAATGCTGACAGGGAGAGCAAGACGGTTACAAAACAGTCATTTTTTCCATACTTTTTTTGTATGAAATGGCTGCACACATATGCACACATACAAAACTGGCCCATTTTTATGTTGGCAGCGTGGATTTCCAAGCACCTTTTACATTATGGACTGATTATGGTGGAAGTGTAGTAAAGCAGCTCTAAGAACAGTCTACAGTGGAGCCACAGCATCAGTTTTATTTCAGACAGGACTCTGCTGTACTTGTCACTTCAAAAAGCTATTGAAAAGCTATTGGATTAAAAAAAACTTTCAGTGAGGCTACTGTCCAAAACAGACTAACATTAAAACTAAGTCTGCACCCTGAAATTCAATGACTTACTTGATGAGGATTTGCTTTTTGTTCCCAGACAGAAGCTGAGTCCCTGTAATAGATGCACTTCCATCCATTCGTTTTCAAGTTCGGCATAGAAATCCTATGCTGAGATGTAAAAACATGCAAAATGAAAGTTTTGTTGCACCAAAGAAATCAATTAGAAGCAGATTTGGTGAAGAAAATGTGACCTCACATTCATAAATGAAACACAGCATACTGTACATACAACTGCAGCTATTTTAAAGACGCCATCTTTGTTGTTTTCTCTTCTTCTGTGGTGTTTAATGGCACAGAGTGGAGAGTCAACCCCCCCCATGCTGTTTCTTTAACTAATGTTCTTTAAATTTGCTAAAAAAAAAAAAAAAATCTGCACAACATTTGGAAGTTAACCAGCTGCGGGACACAAACGTGGACCAGCTGTCTTCAAACCAGACAACACAAAAGTCATGAAAACAAACGCAGTTTGATCGACGTTATTGAGCTTCACGACTCAGTAAAACGGAGACGGACTTGAAACGCGTAATGGATCGCTTCGTGTGATCTCACCGGCGTGATTAGGCTTGTTGTTCTGCTTTGACTTCGTGCTTTTATACACTTTTCTTTCAAAACGGAGTAATTTCTAGTCACTTTTCTTGTTTTTATTTCCATCAAAGGCGACACTTTTGAACAGAGTGACAAACACCGAGTACTAAAGCAGTAAAAAAAATTACAGTTACATTGAAAGGAAAATACATTTTCATCCAAGTCAACGACGCACAATCCGAAGAAAAGGTCTCATAAGACGCTGACACAAAAAATTTGTTAATTTTCCGCTTAACTGGCTGAAAACAAGTGGATTAAAGTCGTGCGCTCAGGAAATGCCACTGAGTGACTTCCTGTGCCACCGAGTGACTTCCCGTTATTGTTTCTGCTCAGACCATTGAGCTCAAGTGTTTGGGCTCCGATCCACTCACCTCCCTCTAACGCGACCTTCAAGCTAATTAGCCTCCGTCACTACATTTCCCAGAAGACACCACTCATTGCCTGAGCCCTCACCAGAGTGAACGTGTGGAGGAGATCTGCCGCGTTGCTCGAGGAGCGAGGGGCGTCCTGGGAATCTGGAAGCAGGCTATGTAAAGTCTTCATGCACAAAACATTACTGGTAGAATAAATGTGGTTTCGAGGAGGATTATAGTGACACTGGTGGCCCTCTGAGGGGACGTTTTAAATACTAAGCGGTGAACTGATCATTTTCCTTCGACTTTCCATCAATTTACAGCAAGATACCTGCAGAACTCCAGTGAGCTGCATCTGCAGACTGTGTTTTAGCGCTAAACAGCAAATTTTAAACTCCCTATGATTAATAAGTTTATTAGCTTGTTAATGTTTGCATTAAACTCAAAGCACATCTATATAAGGCGGCAGATTAAAGTGAAAAACGTCTCAAAAAATCCCTGTTTTCAGTCGATATCCTTGATTATTCATTAATTTTTATGACCAATTTCTGATAAAGACCAGCAGAATAAAGGTTTAATATGAACATATCAACTTTAATCTATTTATCAAGGGATCATTGACACACAAACCAAATAAATAAATGTCCATACATAAATAAAAATAAACACGGATAATTATTTCAGTGCATGAAATAAAGAAGGCAAGTAAAATCTGGAGGTACTGTGTCATCCATAGCTGTGATTACATGATTTACTAAACCTGAATGAAATTATTTTGATCATGTTTTCAGACTTAATTAACATTAACACAAAATGAAGTGATCCACTTAGATGTGTTTTCATGCCTCGAAGCTTTCAATCAGAACTTTCTTGACAAGAGGTTCTGTTCACTCTCAACCTGCTAGAAGTGGACCCACATCGTGTCCTGGGATCAGTCTCTGTGTTTCTGTTACTCTAAAAAACAATTCAACAGACCCATTTCCATTTAATTAAGTGCATAGTTGCAAGATAAAGTTGATAATTTAATGATTTCAACTCAGATTCTGTGTTAAGCTGATTTGTTAGAACATTCAAGGAAACGGAAACTCAATGAAAAAGGTGTGATCTGGAGGGATCTGACTAAACTACCCTCATTTTCATTTCAGGGTTTCAGGTCGGTTCAGAAGCTTATAATCTGTGGGGCAGTTTAGATACAGGAGGTCCTCGGTTTGTGACGGACGCAAATTACTTCAAAACCCTAGTTTCAACATAAGCAGTTTGGTTCATAAATAACACGATACTCACGTGAGAACGAACTGCTGGTGTGCAGCAGTGAACACAGTCACGGGGGAAACACTGAGTCACACGGCGTAACAAGAAGAAGAAAATGTCACTGAGTTTGCCATTATTGACCGCTGTGTGTTAAGTATAAAATACCGCTTACACCAAAAATAGGCGCGTTGAAGGAACAGATCTCGTTCATAAACCGAGGACCACCTGTTCTGGATGTGTACTGTTTGTTTCGCATATTTCAATAGAATTTACTCAACTGCAGTTCAAACTATTTGGTTGTTGATTGAATAGTTTTTAAAACTAACCCTAACCTAACCTAAAAACAGGAAACCCCCCAAAACTAATGAATAAAATGCAGCTGAAGCAGCTCCATTTTATACACATTTGTCAGCTTAAAAACCTGAAAATAACACTGAAAAACTACATTTAAAATAACGCTGAAGCTAGTTGGAACAACTTATTGATTAACCAACTTAAAAACTTGTGTTTATGCTTCCAGTCATTAAGTGACTGGTAATTATTAATTAATTAATAAAAAAAAAAACTTGTAAAGAAATTGTTAATGTAGTTTGTTGGATGAACTTAATTTAATAGTATTTTTCAGAACTCTAAAAGATTGGTGCAAATCAATCGATAGTTTATTTTTTTTAAAACCTAAACAGTATTTTCTTGTTTGTTTTTTACTGATATTTTCCTATTGAATGGATCATCAGAGCAGCCCTCACACACATTTAGAGAACTCTTTGTTCTTGCTGCAGTCTGCTCTGACTGAGGTGGTTTATCCTGACTGGGCTTATTGATCCTGATTATTAGCAGCGTATTGAAGTGTCCACAAAGCCATCGATTATCATCACTTTTGTTGTCACAGAGCTGCACGTGGCATTAATATCTCCATTCTTGTACTTGTGTTCGATCACGTCTGTGACCTTGTCGTGTTTCATATCTTTTACACAGACTGTGTTCCTCTTCCAGTAGAGATGGCCAAACAGCCCAGTTTCAGAGCGGCTCTGGGGATAAATTATTAAACACCAGCGGATCAATACGCCCCAGCGTTATTAGTTCTCCTATCTGTACTGGAGAAATTAAGAAAATAGATTTCCTATTTATTACTGCTTTCACATTTTATCACCGTTTTCAATTTGTCTAAGAATTAGCACACACAAAGCGGAGAGAATTAAACATTTAAAAGTGTGATTACACTCCAGTGGAGTCGATGCTGATGATACTTGATGCCACAAGTGGCTCAGTCTGTGCCAGTTCACTCAGAATTCATTCAGAATTTCTGCACTTTTGTCAAAATTTAATGCCCGATAATTAAAAACGTGTCTCTGCTGGAGCCATTCAATCATCTGGATCTGCTGTAAACAGGTTGGTTTGTGTCCTCAACACAGTTCATGGCTTTGATATTGATGAGATGTCTTGTTGAGGGTGAAATTACAAAAATTCTCAGGTCTGAAAACATGATAAATTCTCAAAATGCAGCCAAAATATTTTACAGAACTTACATGAAACAAATAAGTAAACTTTGAACTAAATCTGAAATGAATCAGAAAGATGTGCAACAAGTCTTCAACATGAGGGAGTAGAAACATTTTCAAAAGTCCAAGAACTGTTGATCACATCCAGACACCCTCCCTGGTAGCTCACCTCTCATGATATTCCATGTTGTATGTTCCGTAACTGTCAGCCTCACACGGAGTTAATTAAATTGTACAAACACATGTTAATGGATAAAATTAAAGGTTGATCTACACTGTATGTAACAAAATAAAAGCCTAACCTTAACCACCAAATTGTAAATATCTTAAAGTCACACGTGGTGAAAGAGCAAACTATTATTTGTAAAAATACAGATTTTTTTGACATTACTTACAGTTTTGTTTTTGTTTTTTTTACAGTCAACAAGTAAATTTAAAATTTTTAAATCCTTAATATACATGATTTATATTTCAAATATTGTTAAATAGTGGTAAAATAAGTTTTTGTTGTTGTTTGCTGATTTAAATACAATTAAAAATGTGTAAATGCACAGTTAAATATTGCAAAAATATTTTACACTTATAAAAATATTGTTTTTTATGTGGATGTCTTTTTTTTACAGTTCTGGATATTTTTATTAGGTTTTTAAAAATACTTTACGCTGTGATTTATCCATATCTCACAGATCATTAGGGATAACTTAACAAAAAAGGGAGCATTGGTAAAAGAATAAATTCCTTTTTTATTTATTTCTATTTATTTTTAAAAATCATCTTTCAATTTTTATTAGACAGAATTTCCTCTTGAATGTCAGCAAATATCTATAAGACACCAGTATTTTTTCTGATTGAAATACAGTAAAATAATGTTTTTGGCCCTTTATTTACGGTTATTTTTCAGTTAAAATGATGCTTTATTCTGTGATTTTTTTGGACTAATTTAACAAAACAGGAAAATCTGTGAAATAACAGTAAATTGCTCAAAAAAACAGGACAAAAACTGGTAAAAACTTAGTTTTTATGCAGTTTGCTGATTTTTTTTCCCACGTTGGTTCTGTTCATAAATTCAGCCTGAAGCATTCCGATTATTATTTAAGCATTCAGTTGCAGAGTGCTGAGTTCAGGGGCTGCAGACAAACTAATTCAATGTTGGTGCTCACAGCGGTAGAGGAACTACTCTGTTCTTTTAGTAAAATCATGGATATCGCACTGTAAAAATAGTGTAAAAGGAAAAAACTTCCATTGCATTTTTGTACTTAAAAGTAATAAAATAAAGCCGTGTAAATCCCGCTGTGGATTTGTTGAGTTAAAGATTGATTAGCAGTAGTGGTGAGAGCAGCAGGACAGGAGGGCCGTTACTGCATGCATTTTGAAAAAGACATCCAAGGAGACTCGTATTTCACTGCCAGTTTGACCGAATGAACACCAGAAACAGACAAACTGGATGACTCGGAGCACAAACTGGCCGTTCGTTGGTCGGCTGGTTGTGTAACGACGGTGCACAGAAGAACCTCACATGAGAGCAACTGTTGTCATAAAGCTGGATTCATTTTTAGCTTTCGACCGGCGACTGAAGTGGGATTATGCAACAAGCGAACACATGAACAGTCAATCTGCAGCGTTCCTCGTCGCCCCTGGTCCCAGACTCCAATCTCATCTACACCAATCTTCTCCCCTCTCTCTCTATTTCTGTCTCCCCCCTCTCTCTCTCTCTCTCTCTCTCGCTCTCTGTCGCTGTCTCTTATTCTTTTTTCCTCCTTGCCCCCTCCCTCCCTCCGTCCCTCTCTCCCTCACCCGTCTCGCTCCCCATCCTCTGTTGCCACGGCAGCAGCGTGAAAAGGGATGGATGGATGGAGGAGGGGGGACGTCGCAGGAGGACCGGGAGGTGGTGGAGGGCAGAGAATGTCATCTCAGTCATGTTGATGAGAGGCAAAAAGAAAAAAAAAAAACCACGATTCTCCCCTTCTTTTTTTTACTTAATTCTTCTTGTTCTGAAGTTCAGGGACAGTTAAGGTTCATTGAATTTATTCTAAAAATTGAAAAATGTGTTCTGGCTGCTCATTTTTCGTTTCTCGCTGCTCTGCGCCAAACAAAAACACGTCAATGTCATCTGTTGTGATGCACACACGAGCTGAAACACAACACAAATTTGTAGCATTATAACTGTTTCGTACTGTGCAGAAAACATTTTGGGTTTTCTCTACAGTGAGGAAAAATGCCCACAAACTGCTTGGGATTCTGGGGGTTAAAAAAAAATAAGCTCTTAAATAAAGACATTTTTATCACATAAATTACAAACTTTAAGCAGTGCATTAAACAACAAGATATGTCTTCGGACAAACTCAATAGTTTAATACTTCCTAGCCCTTATTCTGTACATTTACAGGTTTATAATTGTAACAGTATGTGCTCTGATGCTTTAATATTAAAAAACACATTTCCCATTTGTCTCCAGCTGAGCTCCATCCGCTGGAAAGTGAGTTATGTCATAAAGTGCAGCCGTCTATCTGGTGGACAGGTGCAATTATTTTCGTCAATTCCTATAGGGGAAACTCCTACAACAACCAGGATTTTTTGCAGTCAGCTCCTGCAAATGCGTCTCTGCAGGTCGCTGCTGCTGGATTTAGTCTGTAGTTTGAAGTAGAAACTAGATTCTGTGAAATCTGCCTCTAAACCTGAATAAGCTCTGTTACACAACACTAGCTGAGTTTGTGGCACTATTTAGGTGTTTAAGGTTAGTTTGGTGGCATATTAAGATCCGAACAGGCCAGAGATTTTTTAATTTTGGACTGAGAGCAGCCTGTTTTTATTCCCAGAGTCAAATCCTGCTGTTCTGTGTGAGCTACTGAAGTTTGTGTCCAATGTCGGACCATTTTTTCCACTTAGTTTTGTTTCATTTTGACTTAAAGAGCCCATATTCTGCTCATATACAGGTGTATAATTATATTTTTGTGCTCTACTAGAATATGTTTACATTCTTTAATGTTCAAAAACACATTATTTTCCTCCTACTGTACTGTACTGTGCATTGCTGCAGCACCCTCTATGTCTGAAACATTTTGTTTTAGCATGTCTCTCTCTTTAAGGTTGACCTCCAGAAAAGCCCAGTTTACTCTGATTGGTCAGCTGACTCGATTAAAGCCAGGAAATGTTGGTTAGTAACTGTACTTGAGTAAAGACAGAGAGATGTAGCTCTAACAGAAGCAGAAATAATGTTGGACTGAGAGGAAGTTGCTCATTCTTTGTTTGAGGACAAACTAGCTGCTCGACAGGCGTTATGGAAATGTGTGACATGATGACATCAATACGTAATGCAGGAGCTGTGAAGAAAAGTGTGGACTTTAAACAAGGTGTTTCAGGCAGGTAAGTTTTCTGTGGGAGAGAATAATTCCCTTTGACGTCGACTTTCAACTTTGTAAATTCGCAGAACTTTAACATGCACAGAAAACCAGCGATACAACACACTAACGGAAAGAAAAAAAGCACAAAAAGCCGAATAAAAGCTCTTTAAAAACAAGAAAAAGGAAGACCTTTTGGAGAAAGATGGTTTTCATTAAACAGGGATGAGATATTTTTCAAGAAAAGAAGTTTTAAAATCTCAGAAGTTCAGGTATCAGATAAAGACTGAAATTCTTTTTGCAGACGACACACCGCTTTCTGTGTGTGAACGTTTCTGTTTGTACGTCTGTAAACCTCCTCCTGCAGGAGTTCATGTGTCAGTATTGTGTTTGTCCAGTTTTCTTCTTTCAGTTTTGTGTCTCCGGGCTACAAGCTGACAATGGCAGAGTTCAGATGGAGGACAGAAGTTGCCTGAAGAACTCAACGCTTCGAGTGAAACCATCGTTACTGTCCGTCAAAGGGCCGCTTCGTGTCTTTGAAGTTGCTGTTTTTTCTGCTGTTTTTCTCCCAAACTTTATTTTATGATGACAGTGTCACTTTGGACTGAAGTTGTGTCAAAAATGTGTGCATCAAAAAGTTAAAATTCAAGCTTTGGAGCTGCTTCCATCATAAAGTTGGGTACTTTTGTAATATTATAGAAAATTTAGCGCAAACAAAGGCACCAGATCTTACATTGGAAGTGCTGTCTGGAAACCTGTAATGAACCTGGACCTCGTTGTCTGTGTTTTTACATGCTGCAAGTATTTTCTGACAATGTCTATGTTCAGATTGTCCACCAACAGTGTTTGCTACACAGAAGACTCACTGGGAGATGAGGGCAAACAGCTGTTGGTGCATTTCCGATGCCACTTAAATGCAACGCTGCTACATAATTATGCAATACTCATAATGATCTCTGTTAAACAAACTGCACAACATCTGCACCACATCCAACCCCCAACCGCGCTGCTATATTTGGCACTTTCAACAAAAAAGAGAATCACATTCGCTTGCAGCTAATGTTAGCGTCTAACCTTGCCAAGGTGAAGGCCTTTGTCTCTCCAGAGACTTTTTAAAAAGTCACTCATGCCTTTATTATCTCTCACGCTATTGCGGTTCTTCGTATGCAGGCATTGAGCTGTTCAGTGTCTGCAGCCGGTACAAAGTGCAGCTACTTTTCTTCCAGCAGGGGAAAAAAAAGAAAGAGTGATCACATAACTCAAGTATCGACCTCCCTGCACTGGCTTTCCATCTGTTTCAGGATTGATTTTAAGGTTTTATTGCTTTTTTTAAAGGTCTTAAATGGGTTGGTACCACCTTATTTAGCACAGCTCCTGCATTACCATACCCAGGTGAGAGCAGCGAGGAACCAGATGTTCTTGGTAGCGACGCAGCAGTGATTTGTGAGGAGGGGAGCAATCGTAGTCACAGAGACGGAGTAGCTACGGCAACTAGGGAGGTGAGGTGGAACCTATGGGGGAGAAATTTAGGAGGGAAGTTTCTGATGCTTCAGATAAAGAAACTTCAGAGGAGGAATTACAGGGTAAAAAAATGAAGAGATCATTCGTCACAAGCATACGTTGACAGAGTCAAAAGTCTCCCTGCCACTAGTGGGAGACAAAAGTTCCACATTGAAGGTTTGATGATCATCTGTCCAGGGTTTGCCAGGATCAAAGTCGTGCACTGAGCGACCAGCACTGCTGCTTCTACAGATACACAGCGACCTGATGAGTAGTTACAAGCTAAAGGAGGACAATCTGAACCTCTCAACTTAAATCTGCAAGAAAGAGAGTGTCCACAATCTAACAAATAGTTTAATGTTCATGACAACACACCTACAACCTGTTGAATTCATGCCACTCTGACATAAAGGTTCTTGTTCATTTGTCAGGGATCCCAATGGGTTTTAAAAAGGCAAATTATCGCTTTAAATTTCTGTGTTAAAGACAGAAACTGTAAGAACAGGGGTCGCTGTTTAGCTCAGCGAGTTAAGGTGAATACCATGTGGGGCTCAGTCCCTTGGCAGCGGTCATGAGTCGAGTCCGGCTCAAGACCCTTTGCTGCATGTCTCTCTCCTCTGTGTCTACCCAACTTTCTACCCCCAGAAAATAAATGTTTAAAAAACTGCAAGAACAGGAAAAAAGAATCATCGGAATTTCAGCTTTTCAACTGTCCTTATACTAACTGTGTGTGATGTGTGGTTTTGATGGGAAAATTAAGCAGAACTGAGCCTAAAATTGTGATAATTTATCAAAATTGCTATATTCTACATGTCCATCCATCCATGATCTATACTCCGCTTAATCCTCTGCAGGGTCGCAGGGTGGCTGGAGCCTATCCCAGCCGACTCGGGCGAAGGCAGGGGACACCCTGGACAGGTCGCCAGCCTATCACAGGGCCACATATAGACATACAACCAAGCACACTCTCATTCACACTTACGGACAATTTAGAATAATCAGTTAACCTCATCATGTTTTTGGACTGTGGGAGGAAGCTGGAGAACCCGGTGAGAACCCACGTATGCACAGGGAGAACATGCAAACTCCACATAGAAAGATCCCAGGCGACCTGGGATCTTCTAGCTGTGAGGCGATGCTGCTAACCACCGAGCCACTGTACAGCCCTATTCTACATGTCTCAATTAAAAATTTGCTGAATTGACTTTGCAGAACCAGATTCTGTAAAAACTAAAAAAAAAATAATAATAATTAAAAAAAAAACCTGTGCTGCTTAATGCAACATTGACATTGTTATTAGGTCAGGCTAAACTGCAGGCAGTGTTCAAAGAGGAGACAAGCACGGAAACAAATAAAAATGTAAGCACCAAAATATCTATAGTAAGTAGATACAACCATTTTTTAACAGTGTTGGTAACACCTGTAGGCACTTGAAAAAATGTCATACATGTTGATTCCAGTCGGAGTATAACTGTATCATACTACAGTCAATTCATTTTTAAATTCTCTCCACTCACTACTACCATGATTGTGCTGTTTCCATAGAGGTGCAGGACTTTATACTGCAGTGAAAAATGAAACCACAGTGTGACGGAAGCAACACCCAGAAATTGATTGGGGTTCAGACTCTGGGCAGGTAGGAAC